>CM060310.1:5766156-5783656 GCA_030674185.1 Monoplex corrugatus | reverse complement strand
TGACTATGAGACTGCAGGGTTAAACCCTTTGACTCCCGCACCCTGTCCACCAGCTTCCAGCATTGTCAACCATGCTAGCAAAGCAAATACTTAACCCTTTGACTCCCTCACCCTATCCATCAGCTTCCTGCTGGAAACTGGTGGGTAGGGTGAGGGAATCAAAGGGTTAAGTTTTTACAGTTGGTGGATAGGGTGTGGGAGTCAAAGAGTCAGAAAGTGGGAGACACCTCAACTTTTTCTTCTTGAGCCTAGCATTATGAGGGCAGAGCCCATCTCTTCACACTCACAGGTCAGGTCGGATAGATGTATCCGCTACTGGTAACCTGGAACCCAGTACTACCTGTCACAGGGTCGAATTGCTGGCGACTAAACCAGCAACCCCACCAGTCCTCTCAGGAGGATGGTGAGGAGGGTGGCTAGAAACCCTGGTGGAAATAAATTAGATCCATCAAAGGGCGCCAGCTCTGGAGAGCTACCCGCGGCCATCTAGCTAAGGGAGTAAACCCTGACAGTAAATCCGGTGTGGGGCCCCTAAGGCGGTTGGATGGCAAACTTTGTCACTTTCCGGCAGCTCCTGCGGCCGCATTGGCACCAAAACGTAACAGCCCTGCTGTTCCTTTGGATCTGTCAGCGAGGTGGAGAGGGGGGACAAGTTGCATGGGCAACAGCCTGTCTTCCATATTACACTGCCCAGGCTTACATCCGTCCATTCATCCACAAACACTCTGCACCTACGACCTGGAGAGGACACTCCAGCCTCGCTACTAACACTAGTGTCGGCACAACACGGGAAGCAACAGATACCGGTGATAAGTCATTGCTCAACTGGCGTAGAGCTGACGCCAGGAGTTGATTTTGACGGTGGGAGAGACCTTCGTGTCTTACTGGACAGCTACCGCCCACCTAAGCTGGGCAGCCCCCAGCCAGTTAGGTGCTGTCCCGCCACGACCTGCCTTCTTCATTGGGTGCATGAAGATTAGGAGAAAATCTGACAAGCAGGTCGTTAATTACCGCACCAAACAAAAAGAAAAATTCAAATTCAAGAAACGGATCAGGAAAAGGATCAGCAGTGAAACTGGGCTGTTGGAATGTCCGAACAATGATGCCTGGGCTCTCCCAAGATCTGCAAGACATCAGCGACGCCAGAAAAACCGCCGTCATAAACAGCGAACTAAAGAGGCTCAATGTGGACATTGCCACTCTGCAGGAAACACGGCTGGCTGACTCAGGAACACTAAAGGAAAGGGACTACACCTTCTTCTGGCAAGGAAAGAGTTCTGATGCCCCAAGAGAGCACGGAGTAGGCTTTGCAGTAAGGAACAGCCTGCTGAACATGATTGAACCAGGCAGTGGCGGTTCAGAACGACTCTTGACTCTCTGCCTCAACACCACCGAAGGCTATGTCACTCTCATCAGCGTTTATGCCCCAACTCTGTCCGCCTCTCCAGACACCAAGGATGAGTTCTACGAAAATCTTGCATCAACCATAAGGAACATCCCCAGGACAGAACAACTTGTTCTCCTGGGCGACTTCAACGCCAGAGTGGGTGCAGACAATGACTCATGGCCCTTCTGCCTCGGTTCCTTTGGAGTGGGGAAAATGAATGAGAATGGACAGCGACTGCTTGAGTTTTGCGCCTGCCATGAACTGTGCATCGCCAACTCCTTCTTCAAGACGAAGCCTCAGCACAAAGTCTCCTGGAGGCATCCCCGCTCAAAACATTGGCACCAACTGGATTTGATCCTAGTAAGACGTGCCGCTATCAAAAACGTTCTCCACACTCGCTCTTATCACAGCGCAGACTGCGACACAGACCACTCTCTGGTATGTTGCAAGATCAGGCTACAACCAAAGAAGTTCCACTGCTCAAAGAAACAAGGGAACCCTCGCATTGACGTCAGCAAGATGTCTCAGCCAGATCTTGTAGAACAGTTCGCAGAGGCCTTTCAGAGAGAATACGATGCATTGCAGCCCAGAGACTCTGCCACTGAGAGATGGGAAACGCTACGAGACACCATGCACCGCATTGCTATGGCCACCTTTGGGAAGAAAACTGTGAAGTCCCACGACTGGTTTGAGGCCAAATCATCAGAGATGACTCCCACTGTTGAGGCCAAGCGTGCCGCACTCACCAAGTATAAGCGGTCACCCAGTGAGAAGAACCTGCAAATCCTCAGGGCTGCCAGAAGTAAGGTTCAGCTTAACGCCAGGCGCTGCGCAAACGAGTACTGGACAGAGCTCAGCGAAGAGATACAGAGTGCTGCTGAAAGAGGCAACATCCGAGGAATGTATGATGGCATCAAGAAGGCACTGGGACCAACACAGAGCAAGATCGCCCCCCTCAAATCCTCCGATGGGGAAGTAATCAGCAATCCTAGCCAACAGATGGAAAGATGGGCGGAACACTACTCCGACCTCTACTCCACACAGAACATGGTGTCCCCCTTAGCCCTCGATGCCATCAAGTGCATGCCGGTAATGGAAGAACTTGACGCAGAGCCAACTGCGGACGAACTCAGCAAGGCCATTGATAGCCTGGCATCAGGGAAGGCACCTGGCAACGACGGAATTCCCCCAGACCTCATCAAGCACTGCAAGACTTCTCTTCTGCACCCTTTGCACGCAGTTCTCTGTCATTGTTGGAATGAGGGAGCTGTACCACAGGACATGAGGGACGTCAAGATCGTCACCCTGTACAAAAACAAGGGCGAAAGGAGCGACTGCAACAACTACAGAGGTATCTCGCTCCTCAGCATTGTTGGCAAAGTCTATGCTCGGGTCCTCCTAATCCGCCTGCAGAAACTGGCTGAACGCGTCTACCCGGAATCACAGTGTGGTTTTCGAGCAGAGAGATCCACGGTAGACATGGTCTTCTCCCTTCGCCAAATCCAGGAGAAGTGCAGAGAGCAGCGGATGCCCCTGTATGTGGCATTCATTAACCTCACCAAGGCCTTTGACCTAGTCAGCAGAGATGGCCTTTTCAGGGCTCTCCGAAAAATCGGCTGCCCCCCCAAACTGCACAGCTTAATTGAGTCCTTCCACTCAAACATGAAAGGGATGGTGCAGTTCAACGGAAACCTCTCCAAGCCCTTCGACGTACGCAGCGGTGTGAAACAAGGCTGCGTCCTGGCCCCAACCCTCTTTGGAATCTTCTTCGCTCTCCTCCTGAGGCATGCGTTCAGCACAGCGCAAGAAGGGATCCACCTGCGGACCAGATCAGATGGCAGGCTCTTCAACCTCGCCCGCCTCAGAGCAAGGACAAAGGTCCGTGAAGCCCTCATCAGAGACATGCTATTTGCCGACGATGCCGCAGTTGTGACCCATACTCAGCGGGACTTGCAGTCACTAATAGACCGCTTCTCCCAGGCCTGCAAAGATTTTGGTCTGACCATCAGTCTTAAGAAGACAAACGTCCTGGGCCAAGACACGCCATCTCCACCAGCCATCACCATTGATGACTACGAGCTTGAAGCCATCCATCAATTCACATATCTTGGGTCCACCATCACCGATAACCTCTCCCTTGACACAGAGGTCGACAAGAGGATCGGGAAGGCAGCCACAACACTAGCCCGCCTCACACAAAGGTGTGGACAAATCCCAAGCTGACCACAAAGACAACGCCTGTGTCCTCAGCACCTTGCTGTATGGCAGCGAGGCGTGGACCACGCATGCTCATCAGGAGAAAAGGCTCAATACCTTCCACCTGAGAAGCCTACGGCGCATACTTGGCATTTCCTGGCAAGACAAGGTGACCAACACCGAAGTCCTAACCTGCGCTGGCCTCCCAACCATGCATACCATGCTGAGACAGCGTCGGCTGCGCTGGTTGGGCCACGTTCGCCGCATGGAAGATGGTCGCATCCCAAAAGACATCCTTTATGATGAGCTTGCCACAGGGCAGAGAAACATTGGCCGCCCACAGCTGAGATACAAAGATGTTTGCAAGCGTGACATGAAGGCGCTTGAGATCAACACTGAGTCCTGGGAGGACCTCGCAGACGACCGCAACAGCTGGAGAACTACTCTCAAGAAACAGCTGCGGATTGGTGAGGACAAACTGTCAGCTGCTGCAGCAGAAAAGCGAGTTCGCAGAAAAGGGATGGCAGCCAACAGACCAGCATCAGCATACACATGCGACCGCTGCGACAGAGACTGCCTCTCTCGCATTGGTCTGTACAGTCACAGGCGACGCTGCTTGGACCAAGCAGACAGCCCATCTAGACATTAGAACGGATGTACTTTGTCCATGGTCAGTCATGACCGAAGGAGGCCTACTGTGTGAATAGGGTGTGGGAGTCAAAGAGTCAGAAAGTGGGAGACACCTCAACTTTTTCTTCTTGAGCCTAGCATTATGAGGGCAGAGCCCATCTCTTCACACTCGCTGCTTTACCTTCCCCAACCCTGAACAGTGTCAGGTATCAATTCACAACTGGGCAGATTGAAAACTGCATGCATATGCATGAAATTTCCTCACATCCAGACTCGAACCTATGCAATCCAAGTGGAAAATGAGAGCTCTACGAGTATCTCTATGCCAACCAGGTCTTGTGTGGACAAAATGGCACAATCAATGATGGCATCCAACTATGAAGCGTTTCATAATTGACTAGACAGGCGTGTTCAATAAGCTGTGTAGCTCACTGTCTCACAGATTTAAATTGGGTCTGTATTATGATGTATACTTACGTTGTCTCCTTACAGATACTTTAGCTCTGTTACTGGAAATACTGACCTTGAGTAAAAGGTCAAGGTCGGTTAAGGAATGGTGGATGGAACTGCTGTTAAACGAACATACACAAGCAAGTTTCCGTGGTTTACATACTGTCGGCATGTTTGAAGGTGAATGCTTTTAGTGATGCTGCTTCCATTACACCCCACTGAGGCCAGGACTGGTTGAAGTTATTTACGCCGTGTGATAATAATCATGGTGTTTGTGAGTGTGTGTGTTTGTGTGTGTTTGTGTGTGTGTGTGTGTGTGTGTGTGTGTGTGTGTGTGTGTGTGTGTGTGTGTGTCTGTCTGTCTGTCTGTCTGTCTCTCTCTCTCTCTCTGTATTAAACCATGCGTGTGTGTGAATCTGTCTCTTCTCCTCTCTCTCCTCTCTCTCTCTTTCTCTCTCTCTCTCTCTCCTCTCTCTCTCTGTCTCCCTCCCTCCCTCCCTCTGTGTGTGTGTGTGTGTGTGTGTGTGTGTGTGTGTGTGTGTGTGTATGTGTGTGTGTGTGTGTGTGTGTGTGTGTGTCTATTTTTCCCTCTATCTGTCCAGACATGAAGAGCTAGCACAGGATTTTGTACTGCGCTTAACAAATAGTTCGTTTCAGTCCATCACATGGCATGTATTGTGTTAGTGCACATGAAATCATCAAGCTCCACAAAGACATACTGAACAATCTGAAAACTTGAACCCAGAGATAATCACACAACTCTCCACACACAATATACTCCTGCTTCCAAACGTCTTCCACTTCCACTTCCCCAGGCACGAGTGAAGTCAAACTTAATGTTTTCATAAAACCAGGACAGGTTTCACAGACCATTGCAAACAACCTATTTTTGTTTCAACAACAGATACAGACATATATAGTATACAGAACCCATAAGTCAGGTAGGACATCAAGGTTTTACCGGTGATGTGTTCGGGTAATGCGCAGGCTTATGGCTTATGCTATGACTATAATCGCTTTGGGTCTTTTTTCATCACACTGTATCTCCAGCACTGGTGTCTAATGGAAAACAGAAAACAGACAATAAGCAGGACAGTCACCCAAATCACCACCCACAACACAACCATGGCAGCGTTAGCGAGGTTCATGAGTGAAACGATCAACCATTCCACATCCATGTGTGTTATGAATTCTAAAACTGTTGGACCACCAGTACGATCTAGTGGGAGGGGAAGAAAAATCCCTGTTCTTGCCATGATTCGAACTAAAGTTTCTCGTATCCTAGACAATGGCTAAACGATAGGACACACACTCCATACATAAGTGAAGGTAAACATTTTCCATGACTATGAGACTGCAGGATTCAACCCTTTGACTCCCGTACCCTGTCCACCAGCATCCTGCATTGTCAACCATGCCCGCAAAGCAAATACTTAACCCTTTGATTCCTTCACTCTCCTTTTCCTCTTGCAAGCGATCAAAACTGTCGATGTCACCTGCATTTACATTATGCTTTATGTTTTATCCATGGGGTTACTGCATTTGCAACCATTTTCAACGTCTGTTCCACACGACATAGTTTGTTTTTTTTAAAGATTATCACACTTAAGGAGATTACCTTTCTGCTCACCGTTTTTTTTCCTTTTTCTCCCCCCCCCCCCCCCGCCCCGCCCACACACTTTCTATGCCATCCGAATGGCCGTAGAAGCTGGCACAGGTTTTACAATGCGATGATGATGATAGCGATAAGGATGGTTATCATGATGCTATGGAGTTTGCGTGACAGGGCTGTATTCTATGCTCACTATCATAATATATACTGGTGTCAACCAGGTCTGAGAGATTCAGATACCTGCGCTGTTGGTCAGAAAATTTGAGCAACACCTTTAATGACGCATCCGTGAAATGGATGAGACTCGACTGTGTGGTCCAAGTCTTCCCGATGAGCCCATAGCCCTGGGTAGGAGCCAGCTGAAACCGGAAAATCCCACAATGATTTTTGAAGGGACTGATGGAGATTCGAACCCACAACCTTCCAGTCGGTCCTCCACTGGTCTAGCCATTACACCACGGCAACTAGTTCCACACAACATGTTTGGTTCAGCGCAAATGGAGCCTTCCAAACGCAGCCAAGCAAACTGAAACTCTTTGTTAATGAATGTGTCTAAACACAGGATTCCAGTCCATAGACATCTTGGGGTTTTTTGGTTTGGTTTGGTTTTGTTTTGTTGGTTGGGCTGTTTGGTGTTGTTGGTGGTGGCTTTTGTTTTTAATTTTGTTATAGTTGTTGTTTGTTTGTTTCTTGGGGTTTTCTTTCTTTTGTATTTTGTTTTTAGAGCTGATCTTACAGTGTTTAGACACACACCTAAAGTCTATTTCAGTGTGAAGAAGATCTGTGTCAGCGCGTTGAAGCACACCAGTGAACATGAAAGAAATTCCTTTCCAGTCTGTGGCGCACAAACACACACACACACACACACACGCGCGCGCGCGCGCGCGCGCGCGCACGCACTCACACACACATACACACACACACAATTAACTGAAACTTGAACTGTATTTTTTTTTTCCCATTCAGTGAGAGAGACAGACAGACAGACAGACAGACAGACAGGCAGGCAGACAGACAGACAGACAGACAGAAACAGAGAGAAACAGACAGAGACAGACAGACAGACAGACAGGGGGGGAGAGAGACAGACAGACAGAAAGAGAGACAGATAGACAGACAGACAGACAGACATGGGAGAGAGACAGAGCGAGCGAGAGAGACAGAGAGAGACAGAGACAGAGCCAGTGAGACAGACAGAGATAGAGAGACACAGAGAGAGACAGAGACAGAGACAGACAGAGACAGCGAGAGAGACACAGAGAGAGAGAGACAGAGACACAGAGAGAGACAGACAGAGAGAACGCAAGGTAAAAGGGTACATATTTGTCTTTAATCTCTCTTTGGCAGTCACCAACACAGACTTGATGTTAAGAGAAAATAGTTAAGTCCCAAAGGCTTAGTGAACCCATGTGGATATAACGCCATTATCATAGCTAATGCTGTTGATGCCTTGACAAGGACAGTCAGTGCACAAATCATCATCATCATCATCATCATCGTTCATCATCATCATCATCATCACACCACCACCACATCATCATCATCATTCATCATCATCACTCATAGTATCAATCATCTCGTCGTCGTCGTCGCATCTTTCATCACATCACATCACACCACCACATCACCACATCCTCACCCCACCACCATCATCATCATCATCATCATCTTTTTCATCGTCATCATCATCGTCGTCGTCATCATCATCAATCATCACCATCATCCATCATCATCATCCGTCACCTACCCTCCGTCCACACCATCATCATCATCACCACATTATTTACCACCACCATGATCATCATCATCACCACACACACCACCACCACCACCACCACACCGTCATCATCTCATCACATCCACCACCATCATCATCACCATCATCGTCGTCGTCGTCGTCTCGTCGTCATCATCCCCGTCGTCATCATTCACCACACATCACACCACCACCATCATCACCACCACATGAACATTGTCCACCACCATCATCAACACCACCACCACAACCAAAACATCAATATATCATTCTTCATTATAACTCGTCCACAAGCATGTAAACCACGCCACACAAAGTAAGTCAGAACAGTCCCCTGAAGGATATTTGTCGTTTTTGGGCGGTGAGGATGGAGTTATCAACCCATGCCGCTTGAGGTACCACATGGTTGATAAAGGTTGGAGATTTTTTTTTTTTTCTGCCATTTTCTCCTGCTGAACGCTACGTTAGGGAAGTTGTCTACTTTTGTGTTGGTGTGCTATGTGGATGCGTGCGTGTGTGTGTGTGTGTGTGTGTGTGTGTGTGTGTGTGGTGGTGTGTGTTTTGTGTGTGTGTGTGTGTGTGTGCGTCGCGCGCGCTGTGTTGTAATTCATTCTTTGTTGTCTTATCTATACGCTTAACAAAGACCAGTTGGCCGAAAATTTGCACCTGTCGCTTAACAAAGACCAGTTGACCGAAAATTTGCACCTGTCTTGTTTTGTTATTTTAAATACGCATTCTGATTTTATTTTTGTTTTTCTGGTTCGATTTCCAAATCAACATATATGGAGACCTACTGGTGATGAACCCTCTGTGTGTGTATCGCATCCAAACATAAAAGATGCACGTTAAATATCTTGTAATCCATATCAGTGTTTGGTAGCTGAAAGAAATGTACAAAAGATTTAGTATGCACACCACCTAATGGTACAGTGTGACTATCTTAATGCACATTGAGGCCATTTGGTTATTGAAGTGTTTGTGGAAAATGCAGCAAACAATGAAAAAAAGGCATAATCACCGCCACTACCACATCACCCTCCCTTATTATCAACATCATTATCATTCATTATTATTAACATCATTATCACCATCATTGTTATTATTATCATTATTATTATGATAAGTGTTGTTATTATTATCATCATCATCATTGTTATTATTATCATTATTATTATGATAAGTGTTGTTATCATTATCATCATCATTGTTATTATTATCATTGTTATTATAAGTGTTGTTATCATTATCATCATCATTATCATGTATATTATCATTGTTATAAGTTGTTATCATTATCATCATCATCATTATCTATTTATCATATTATATAAGTGTTGTTATCATTATCATCATCATCATTACTATCATTGTTATTATTATCATTACTGTTAGTATCATTAATATTATTATTACTCTATATGTTTACCTGTATTCAAAGAGGACCACCAGTCACTCCAAATGTGCAGGCAGTCTGACTGACGTTACAAGAATTGTGGGTTATATATCAGTATCCAGACGTTGCTTAGGCAGTAAACACAGCAAGCGAGACTTCAGGTAAGTGAACAGGAAGGAAGAAAACAGTAAACAAGAGGACCGTTACAAGGGCAGACTGTAAGTGACAGAAACTCAAAACTGACTGTTGCTCTTTGTCGTTCAGCCACTGTTGTTTATTATATGTGACCGTGTCGTTCCCTGTTTCACATCGCAGGCGTCCTACACTGATCACTGAGAAGAAAGGCCCACATGATGAATTATTGTCAGCATCCGGTAGTACATATAAATACGTTATTGATGAGGTTCCGGTATGACGGCTGCTCTTTAAAGCGTATTCTGTTGACCTTGTTTCATTATTCTCCCTTTGCCAACTTTGATAATAAAGCCAATAATCATATCCGCAGATATTCACTATATTCAACGTGGTTTTGGAACAAAAAAATTGTTCAGTCGAAGAGTAAGGTTGAACACAGCATTAGAAGTCCAAGAAAAAACTTTGTCTCTCACAAACAATCCTTCATCATACCACAATCGGTCTACTTTGTTTATGGTATGAAAAGTCTTTAAAAAGTTCCACAAATACCTTGTTCGTGTAGCATAAAGTCAATTCTTTCACAAAACAGCAAAATCCGTGGTAAAGTAGACTAACAAAGTAGATTGAACCAGTGACTTTTTGGAAACACAAAGGTTTGTTGCGTCCTAACCCCAAAGCAGGAAAAAAAAACACCAGTGTTCAAAGTTCAAGAAAGCCAGCCACAATACCGCAGAGAAGACAACAATGCCTACATATTACATGATACAGCAAAGCCAAAAATGTAATAACGGAATTCCTGGGTCTGGCAAAGACTGCCCGTTTGCAGGCAGTAGAGCCGTTGCAGCCGTTTGAGATACAGTGATGGGCGATAAAGGTAATTGCCTCATGGGCAACGCTCAGGTCCCTGTACACACAGCTCTGCCTTCATCATATCCCACTGCGTCCACCTCTCCTGTTTAGCATCACCCCAGGTACTGTACATTATCGCCGAACAAGCCAGTATTACATTATCTGCAGTCATCAAAGCGTAAAACCGTCTGGTATTATACACGTTAACGCATATATCACGGTATGCGTAAATATTATTTTATCTTCTCTTGTGGAGCGTAACACCATTCAGCGAGACATCAGGACATAACTCAGTTCAGGTATTATCTCCCTTTAGTTAAACACTGTCTGGTTCTGTTCTTTGAAGATTTAGTATCGCGACGCAACTTACTATCATTCTATCTTCCTTTGTGATGCATAAACTGTCTGGTGTTTACTTTGTCCAAGGGAATAGCAGAAAACAATTCAGTATTATTCTATCTTCCATCAGTGAAGCATAGCACTAGCTCCAAGCTACAATTTATCTGGGTTTTTATTCAGGATAAAGAGAACATAATAGAATCAAGAATATTTACACTGTTCACTGTTCAACTCTTATTATGACAACTTAGTATTGTTTTTATCCTTCGGTTAGCGGAGCGTAACCCACCTGTCGGTATAAAGACACTGTTCACTGAGATATCACTATTCACAGTCGGTATCATCAATTTTATCTTCTATTCTGGAAGCCTAAAACACAATCCAAAACTCAAAACGTCCAATTTTCAGGATAATGAAAACGTGACTGGATATCACAGATATTATACACTTTTCACACTTTTGAATGTTGTTATGACACAGCAAAGCACTGTTTTCTCTTCCATTAGAAAAAGTTAAAACTGCGTTCTGTGCACTTTCGCTTTCTACCATAAACCGAACGTCAAGACATCACTGACCATTCCATGGCCAGCAGACGAACTAATGTGTGGAGAGCAGACAGCAGTCAATCAGCTAGCCGACTCTTGAACCCTGGTCCAGACCAATGCATGTAGGTACCGTTAATTCCCCTCCTTCTTCTTTCCCTCAACCGTCCTTCCTTCCTTTCTTCCCTCTCTCCGGCACACCGCGCACACCCACAGACAGCAACAACCACCAGCCCCGTGTTCTCGTCTTCTCGGTCCAACAACAGACACCACCACCACTACCACTACGCCACGTCTCTAACCTATCAACAACAACAACTGCTACCACCGCTGGCGCCACTTCACATCTACATCAGGATCCAGCACCACCACCAGCACTAAACGAAAGAGCAAAGAGAGAGAGAGAGAGAAAAGATGCGCCCACTTTGCTGTACTGCTGCCAGATTTTACAAAAACATCCGCCATTCGTTCCCGCCAACTTTTCTGTACGCCTGTGACAGGTTTGACAAAAAGAAAAAGGGCGGTGAAGAGAGAGACACAGAGAGAGGGGGAGGAAGGGAGAGAGAGAGCAGAGTGAGAGAGAGAGAAACAGAGACAGAGAGAGAGAGACAGAGAGAAAAGAGAGAGAGAGAGGGGAGGGGAGAGAGAGACAGAGAGAAACAGACAGAAGAGAGAGGGAAGAAGAACAGAGACAGAGAAAGACGAGGGAAACAGACGGAGACAGAGGGGAGAAGAACCAGAGAGAGAGAGACAGAAACAGAGACAGAGACAGACAGAGGGAAAGAGATGGAGACAGACAGACAGAAAAGGAGAGAGAAAGAGAGCGACAAAGAGAAAGAAACAGAGACTAGAGAGAAAGACAGACAGACAGACGAGAGAGAGAGAAGACAGAGACAGAGAGATGGTTAAAGTCTACCTTCCCCACTCTTCCCTGCCTCCTTCATGTACGGTAACCCTGCTTCTTGGGGGAAAAAAACGGGAAAATTGCGTTGGGCTTACCTCCCTCATCCATCTTGTTCACCCCACTCCGCGTCTTCCAATCTTTTCCACCCTCTTTCTCATAAACTTCCTTCTTTCGCTGGTCCCACCTGCTTCCTTCTCCCCCCCCCCCCCCCTCCCTCTAGCATCAGCCACCCAATCCCTTATTTCCAGCGGAGAAGAGGTAATTTTCTGTGTCGGGGAAGTGAAACTCTGAAACTCTATTCTTCTGTCTGGCATCAGTTCAAAGAGGCACTAGTGGGTTTGTTCCAAACTAACTGGTTTGTTTTTCTGTCACTTTCCATGCTTTCAAAACATGCAAAACAAACCACAGTTGCACTAATTTTGTTTTTGTTTTTGTGTGTTTGTTTGTGTGTTTGTTTGTTTGTTGTATTTCTTTGTTGTTTGCTTGTTTCATTCTACTGTCAAGCAATGGAACATGGAAAAACAAACGAAAGACAGACAGACACAGATAGAGAGAACAGAGATACGAGAAGGACAGAGAACAGAAAACAGAGGACAGAGAGATAGAACAGAGAGAGAGAGACAAGAAGAGACAGAGACAGAGGGACAGAGAGAGAACAGAGAGAGAAGACAGCAGACAGACAGAGCAGAGAGACAAGAGAGACACCAGACAACAGAAGACAGAGACAAAGAGACAGAGAGAGACGAGAGACAGACAGACAGACAGACAGAGACAGACAGGAGAGACGAGAAGACACAGAGAAGACACACATAGACAACAAGGACAAAGAGAGGAAGAGAGGAGAGAGAGAGACAGACAGAGACAGAGAGAGAGAACACAAGAGAGACACAGAGAAGAGACAGACAGAAATAAGACACACAGACAGAGAGAGAGAGAAGAACAACAGACAAACAACAACAGACAACAACCAGAGAAAGAAAACATAAACGTACACCTGCTCATTTCGTATTCTCCACATCATTCATTATTTACTCACCCCCTGTCCACATTCCTGCTTGACCATGCTAGCAAGCAACATTTAACTTTTTTTCCTACCCTTACATCTGTAGAAGCGGATAGGTGAGAAATCGAAGGTTAGTTTGCTGTTGTGATAGGTGCAGTCAGATAATGATACTTCCGTAACGTAACCCCAGCTGATGGGTGTGGTGTGTTGGGTTGTGTGGTTGTGTGTGTGTGTGCGCGCGTGTGTGTGTGTGTGTAGTGTGGTATGTGTGTGTGGTGTGTGTGTGTGTGTGTGTGTGTGTGTGTGTGTGTGTGTGTGTGTGTGTGTGTGTGTGTGTGTGTGTGGTGTGTGTGTGTGTGTGTGTTGCGCGAGCGCGCGCGTGTGATGATGGTTGGTGTATTTGTGTGTGGTTTGTGGTGTGTGTTGTGTTGTGTGTAGTTGTGGTGTTGTGTCACAATGTTAAAGCTTTTCTGTCCAGGTCTTTCGGAATATGGGTAATCCAGTAGATTCCGGTCTCCCTGAAGGCTAACACTAGCCAATGTTGCAATGCAACCCACACCTGTGGCCTTATTCTTTGTGCTGGTCTTCAGTGCTCTTCTGACTTCCTTCTCCGGATGTTTGATTGTTGGTGTTCGATATTTTGGAGTGAACTGGGGATTGTTGGTGTTGCTCTGACCAGTAGAGGTTAAAAGAGCTTTTGACGCACTCTTCCCATCTCCAGTGATTTTGTCTTCGTCATACAATGGGTTTCCATCCAACATTGATAGTTGTGATAAGGATGAAAGTTCATCCTGAGTTACATGGCTGGCTTTTACACTCTTACAGAACTTCCATGGTGAGTGTTGGCAGAGTTCATTTAGTTCTTCTTCATATCTCTCCTAAAATCTTTCCCTTTTTTTTTCTGCTCTGACTACTCTTTCCTTTGTTGCCTTGCAATTCTGTATTCCACCTTATCTTCGTCCAGCAAAATTTGAAACATTCGTTGTACAGTACTTTAATGGCCTCCTTTAAAATACATCGACTTCCTGTGATCTAACAGTTAATTTCCCTTCGTTGTTTTTTCGGTAACCAGAAACTGAGTTATGTCCCTTTAGTGAGTTTTGATCACCGTTGTGTTTTTGAAAATCGTGGTACAAATGGTTGTAACCTCAGACGCTACGCTTCAGTTTGTGTCTTTCTTTAGAGTCGTGTGCAGCTAATTTTTCCAACTCTACAACAGTGTAATTTTGCCAGCGGCTGCTTTTCTCTTACCTCTTCCAGATTTTCTGCTTCCAGACTTTGTTTCCTTGAGTGTGCTGAAGCGGTTGTCTCTAAATGTCTTCCCTGCTTCTATCGTCATTGACCTGGTTTTCAATCTAGTTTCTCTGTGATTGTTCTTTGGATATTCTTCTGGACATCTGCATCCTTGAGTTTTCTCGTGCTGATCTGCTGACATTGTCTCGTCTTCCTTCTGGACATTACTTTTTTTTTATTGTCCACATTACTTCTGTTCTAGTCAATGATCAGCTTCCAGCCATGCTTTTGATATCGTTCTGGAATCATTTCACGTGTTTCTTTTCCATGTTCGTGTTCGTTTGAAGTGAATCTGATAATTATGGTGTACTGAGGTAATTCCACGTGTACTAGATCTAGGTGTAGTGAGATCATTCCACTTGTACTAGATCTAGGTGTACTGAGGTCATTCCACTTGTACTAGATCTAGGTGTAGTGAGGTCATTCCACTTGTACTAGATCTAGGTGTAGTGAGATCATATTATTTGTACTAGATCTAGGTGTACTGAAGTCATTCCACTTGTACTAGATCTAGGTGTACTGAGATCATATCACTTGTACTAGATCTAGGTGTACTGAGATCATTCCACTTGTACTAGATCTAGGTGTACTGAAGTCATTCCACTTGTACTAGATCTAGGTGTACTGAAGTCATTCCACTTGTACTAGATCTAGGTGTACTGAAGTCATTCCACTTGTACTAGATCTAGGTGTACTGAGGTCATTCCACTTGTACTAGATCTAAGTGTACTGAGATCATTCCACTTGTACTAAATCTAGGTGTACTGAGGTAATTCCACTTGTACTAGATCTAGGTGTAGTGAGATCATTCCACTTGTACTGGATCTAGGTGTAGTGAGATCATTCCATTTGTACTAGATCTAGGTGTAGTGAGGTCATTCCACTTGTACTAGATCTAGGTGTACTGAGGTTATTCCACTTGTACTAGATCTAGGTGTAGTGAGGTCATTCCACTTGTACTAGATCTAGGTGTACTGAGGTCATTCCATTTGTACAAGGTGTAAGGTGTGCATTTAGCCTGGACGATGGTGAGTAAATGTAATTGTGATTAACAAGTTATATTCTGCTTACAGGCTTGGTACATGATGTCCATCACAGTTGCAGTGTATTCGTGTCAATGTGAGGCACAGAGATCTTGACGTCTGTTTATAGGTCAGTCCCGTGAGGGCCCAAGGGTCATGGTGTTCTACTCTCACCATTCTACCCTTAAAATCGCCCATGACAATTTTGTCCTCATCGTCTGACACTTTTGTGATAGCTTACTGTATGAGAGCTGAGTACCGTGAGGAGTGGAGGAAGTTGGTTGCAAAATCTTCAGTGGTGCCCCAACGGTCAACCAGACTACGGGACTGATGATGATGATGATGAGAGCTATTCAAAGAATCTGTCTCCTTTTCCTCCTCAGACTAAATGTCATTGCATGCTGTTATATATCCAGAGTGAGTTTGTAGATGTCTTTTCTTCCGTAATAGTGATCTTGATGATTCTCTCCGAGATAAAATTACGCTTGCATGGTTAAAGTTCAACTTATGAAGAGCGTATACATAAACAAAATCATTTTATTATCATTATAATTATTATTATTAATATCACTTTCTATCATTATAATATCATCATCAGTATTATTATTATTATCATTATTATTATTACATTCTTCTTCTTACTATTATTCTTATTCTTATTCTTATTCTTATTACAAAGTGTTCTGTATACTGTATAGTGCTATTCTGCAAACTCATTAGGACTCACTAAGCATTACACATAATCAGACTTTTCAGTGGAGCACGGAGAACTGTTTGGCAACTTGACCACATTCCACAACGTTGTGCACAGTCTGCATTTTTGATGGTCGTGCACGCCGGGTTTTTTCTTGTTTCAATAAACCAGCCACTGACATGGCTTACAGAACCTATGATGTGCATATCTGATGTTCAGCATGCGTAGTATATATATGAATGGGTTTTAGCACTGGCAGGTCTGCACGCATGGTAACCCCTTTGACTCCCGCACCCTGTCCACCAGCATCCTGTATTGAAAACCATGCTAGCAAATCAAAAACTTAATCCTTTGACTCCCGCACCCTGTCCACAACTGCAAAAACTTAACCCTTTGATTCCTTCACCCTTTCCACCAGCTTCCTGCAGAAAGCTGGTGGAAAGGGTGAGGGACTCAAAGGGTTAAGCAGAAAGCTGGTGGAAAGGTGAGGGAATCAAAGGGTTAAGTTTTTCCATTTGGAGAATAGGGTGCAGGAGTCAAAGGGTTAATCTGGGAAATCGGGAAACTCTCCATCCTTCATCCACCAGACGGAGGTGTTCAGGCGGATCGAACCCAGGACCTTTTGACTGGAGGTTCAATATTACCCTCTTGACCACGACGCCTCCATGTCATACACATGAACACGTTATTTACACAAAGGCTTCTTCATACTCCAACCTCCAAATACTGTGACCTTGAATAAATGTCAGGGGTAAGGTTAAGGAATGGTGGATGGAACTGCTGTTAAACGAACATACACAAGCAAGTTTCCGTGGTTTACATATGTCGGCATGTTTGAAGGTGAATGCTTTTATGTGATGCTGCTTCCATTACACCCCACTGAGGCCAGGACTGGTTGAAGTTATTTACGCCGTGTGTGTCTCTGTGTGGGGGGTGAGGGTGAGACAGAGGAAAGAGGGAGGGAATGAAGAGAAAGAGAAAGAGAGCTAGAGAGAGAGGGAGGAGGAGACAGACAGAGACACACAGACACAGAGAGACAGACAGAGAGAGAGAGAGAGAAAGACACAAAGACAGAGACGAGAGAGAGAGTAGAGGAGAAGATAAGAGAGACGTATCTCAGTGTAACAGTTGCCAGTGTCTGTTTACATCTACACTTAAGTGTTGACGTAAAGAGCAACAATAAATAAGTGCCAATCTTTGTGGATTTCTACTCCCACCCATCCCCACCCCCCACCCCGGCACAATCAGATCCAAAGCCTGTTTCAAACTGAGTCAGTGCTGACACTTTCACTTTT
>CM060310.1:5748656-5758656 GCA_030674185.1 Monoplex corrugatus | reverse complement strand
TTACATGAATAAACGCCTTTCCATAAAATGCTCAACGCGTTTTACATAAAATCTTAATTAAAACATGCATTACAAATAGAAGCTGAATAAGACATTTAACTAATTAAAACAAATCAGAGAGCATACAAAGATATTCCAACATATCATGTTCACGTTCACAACACACACACACACACACACACACACACACACGCACACACACACACACACACACACACACACACACACACACACACACACACACACACACACACACTCACACCCATACACACACACAAAAATTAAAATTAAAATATATAATCAGAAGAATAAACTTAAAAAACACCAATAATAGACACAGTCATGCCAAGGACTAGAAAAGGTTAAAAACAGTCATTTTGTACTTCAGCACCAATGCCGTGGAAGTTACTCTGCAACCAGATACTTTTGAAAAAGATGGGTTTTAAGTTCCTTTCTGAAGGTTAAGTAACTATGTTGTTTTCTCAGGTTGAGTGGCAGATTGTTCCATACTGAAGGACCAAAAACAGAGAAAGCGCGTTTGCCAACTGTGGAGAGAGAAAAACGTGGTTCGACTAGTTGAAAAGAATCTCCGGAACGAAGGGTTCGAGTCGGTACATAATGTTGGATCAGTTCAGAAAGATATGGTGGTGCAGTGACTGTATCACTTAGACAGCGGAAACAGAGGCAAGCAATCTTGAAGTCTATTCTGGCTTTGATGGGGAGCCAGTGAAGGGATTTCAGCAGTGGATTTGCACTGTCAGATTGTTTCTTGTGCAGGATAAGGCGGGCTGCATTATTCTGAATGACCTGAAGCTTTCTAAGTTTGTCATCAGGTAAGCCAGCTAAGAGAGAATTACAGTAATCTAATCTTGACAAAATAAAACAAACTGCAAGCTTCCTCACGGCATCGGTGGTGAGGTAAGGACGAATCTTTGCAATCCTACGGAGCTGAAAGTTTAGGCTACGGCAAAGATTGTTGATATACGCGTCCATTGTTAATGATTCGTCAAGAAACACTCCAAGATTTCTAACAGATGGTGCAAAAGAAAGACTGCAGCCACAGACTGTCATTGTGCATGTTGGTGTTTGTTGTAGTTTATGTTTAGTACCGATTTTTATCAGTTCAGTTTTATCTTCATTCATTTTAAGCTTGTTTGTCATCATCCAGTCACCGACAGCCTCAATACCAGATTGTAAATTGCCAAGCAATGCTGGAAACTCGGCTGGGATGTTGGAATCATACAATTGTGAATCGTCGGCGAAGAAGTGATAGCGAAGACCTGATCGACTTATCACCTGACTCAGAGGCTTGGTGTACATTACGAACAAGACAGGCCCTAACACTGAGCCTTGTGGGACTCCAAACCTGAGCACTGATGGAGAGGAATGATACTTTCCTAAAACAACAGATTGAGTACGGTCCTTAAGGTAGGACCGAAACCAGTCCAAAACGATTGCAGAGCAACCATATGTGGTATGCAGTCTGTTGATAAGTATGTTATGGTCTATTGTATCAAAGGCAGCAGACAAATCCAGCAAAGACAGGAGAGACACATGTCCACGATCAGAAGCATGAAGAAGATCGTTAACGACACGAACAAGTGCCGTTTCTGTACTATGACATTTACGATATGCAGATTGAAATGGCTCAAGTAGGTCGTGGGACTGAAGGTGATGTAACAACTGTTCCAAGACAATACGTTCTAAAACCTTTGATAAAAATGGCAAGTTAGAAACTGGGCGAAAGTTTTTCAAGCACTCAGGATCAAGTGTTGACTTTTTAAGAAGTGGTTTCACTAGGGCATGTTTAAAACTATCTGGGACAGTGCCTGTACACAATGACCTGTTCATGATATCAGTTATCAGGGGAACAAGTTCATCAATACATCCAAAAAACAGTGATGCAGGAATGGGATCTAGCTCGCATGATTTCTTGGGCATTTTCATCAGTATTTCTCTCACATTTTCTTGAGACACGCTCTGAAAAACAGAGAGTGCAGATCCAGAGAACCGATCAGCGTCAGCGGTCGTCGAACTGCCAGTTGGAAAACTGTCTCGAATTTGCTCAATTTTGCCAGAAAAGTATTCATTGAATTTGTCCGGAATGAGACAGAAAGAGAGAGAGAGGGTGAGAGAGAGACAGAAGAAGGTGGGAGAAAGAGAGAGAGGGAGAGAAATAGAGAGACGAGTGAGTGAGAGAGAAGAGGATAAGGAGGGGAGAAGGGAGAAAGACAGACAGACAGACAGAGACAGGCACAAACAGACAAACAGACAAACAGACAGACAGACAAATCAAAACAAATTTATGAGGGTACTGACTGGATCAGAGACTTAACTACATATTGCAATACCAATTAACGAGGTTCAGTGGTTAGCGCAGCGGACCAAAGACTGGAAGATTGTGGGTTCATATTCCATCAGTTTTGTCAAGATCATCGTTATAATTCTTTTGCCCAAACCAGCTCCTACCCAGATCTGAATGTGCTAAGGGTTCATTAAAAACACTAGGAACCACACGGTCGAGTCTCATCCACTTTACGGATGCGTCCCTGAAGATGTTGCTAAAATGTTCTTCTTATCAACATCGCAGGGTGTCTGTATCTCCCGGGCCTGGTTGACGCCAGGGTACATCATAAAAGGAAGCGTAGAATACCACAGTGTCACGCAGTCACAATTTAGAATGGAAGTCCTTAACATTATGATTATCATCCCCATCGTCATAAATTCGTCCTATCATTGTGAGGAAACGTCCAAGACTCTGTATCCACTGACATGGTGGAGAAGATGGACAGAATTGGAATATTGCTATAGAATTACTGTAAGATTTCAGTTTCAGTTTCAGTTTGTCAAGATGACGTATCCGCGCTCGGAATGAATTCCATATGCACTAACGTCACAGGTGCCATGTGATGGAGAAGATCCAGAACGATCACGGCACAAGCCTTAAGCCTGCACATTGACCCACGAGCTGGCCAGGTCCTGAGGTCCTATTTAGATAGTTCCATAACCCTGGAGTTGTAGGGGAGTGAGGTGGCTGAGACCTCCACGTTTCCCAGGGCCAGCACCACGAAAGCGGCGCCCATCCCGTCTCCCTCGTTTCAACTTCATATTCATATTCACTTTTTTTTTTTGACCAAGACTTCAGAAAGACAAGAAGCCTAACTGGTCTTCAAGGGGTGGGTCCTGTGAAATCACCCTATCTCTCCAAACTTTTTTTTTTTACCAAGACAGCCGGGCAATGCCCTGTTCTTCACGATTTTCAACTGCCGTGGGATCTTTAGCGTGCGCAGTCAGAAGGCACACGGGTCCAACTCGTTTTTCGTCCTCTTCCGGAGGACAAGAAGAACAAATGCTGAAAGAACCCACCAACAACACACACAGACATATACATATGGACCGTTCACACAGTTACACGACAGAAAAAGGAAGCCGTACTGTACTCCTGAGTCCATTAAACGGGATGAGTGTGTTGATACTGTGAAGGTGTAATGACCCCATAACCTAATTCACCCCGGGTAGGGAAAACAGGGAGCAAAGTGTACAGGGCGTTAAAATCTCCTGCAGTACTCAAATAAACACACTGCACTCTTAAGTAAGGCCTGTCTACTCGCAACTGATTCGAAACAGATGGTGCAACACGCCTAACGTCAAACCACAAGCAACAGGGTCTCTAAAACACGTCGGATGTTTTGGAATACAAAATAGTCACACCATTCTAACACTATCTATGTTCTTGCGTTTCAGCAACAAGTTTTTATGCGGACTACTTGGCAGAGTTATGGACTCAAGATTTAAAACCCTGAGTTCAATCCCAGCCTGCAACATTAAAAAACTGGTCTGTTGGCTGCCCATCTTAATGTTTCCATCATTCTGGTGGTGTCAGCTTAATGTTTCATAGGTCCCTCTTCGCCCTTCCCCATTTCAAGACCTTGCCAGCGCATAGGGTTTTGCGCAGGCTTGGGAAGTCTACCAGATAATTGCTGGTTGATTTGGGTGGAGCGCATATGGAGTTTTCCGAGTACAGTGAATCCCTCTTGAACAAACTCCAAACTAAAAACAAGTCAAATTCATGAAAAAGCAAGAAGGAATGGTATGCAGTGTCATAGATGCTAGCGCCTCATAGTCGGTTTTCGCTCTTTTGCAACAAGTCAAAATTCATAGAAAACTATAAAGGGACGCTATACAGTGCCTGTCATTCCTCGCTCCTTTTCATCAAGCCAAATTCATAGAAAACTACGAAGTTATGTCGTATAGTGCCTGGTTTCTTGCTCCTTTGCAACAAGTTAAATTCATATAAAAATAAATCGTACTGATACGTAGTGTCTCTTTTTCACTCCTTTGCAACTAGATGATTTCAAGTTTTAATTTTAGTTTCTCAAGATAACGTCTCTGCGCTTATAATAAATTCTATATGTACTGATGCCACTGACACCATATGATGGAGAAGATCCAGAACGATCATGGCACAAGTCTTTAGCCTGCACATAAACCTTCCGCATTGGCAAGATCTTGAGGTCCTGCCAAGCGTACTGGTTTCGTCTCTTATCTTCGTATCAGTCTGTCACTGGAGCAATCTAGTTCAATCTGTATTGAAAAAAAAAAACTCGAAGCAAGTCAAAACACAACCAACCCCCTAATATAAACTAACCTCACTGACGTCCTGTATAATCGTATTACAGAAATCAACCCCCTAACCAATTCAACTTATACATTCTATCTCTCCACCGACACAATGCATCGTCTCCATCATCATAAGTCCTTAAGTCCGTCCTCCATTCGGAAATATACATTTTTAAAAAAGACAACACAAACAGACACGAAAACTAAAACATAAAAAATCAATGATAACTAAGTATTTTTGAATGAACAGATGAATATTTTTGAATGACTAAACCCACCACCAGCACGACAATAATACAGTCTATTTTATTCTCAATATTCCTCTTCAACGTCTCTCTAACTGTCTATTCCATCTCCATATATTTCTTTTATTATTTCACAAAGAACCCAAACGCTTTCCACCCAACCGCTCTTCTATACGAATACGCGCCCGCGCACGTGCACACATATATATATTTATACAATCATACACACACATGCACACACACATACACACACACACACACACATTATATATATATATAATAATATATATATATATATATATATATATATATATATATATATTATATGAAGACATATACACATACATACTCATACAAACTTGCCGCGCGCGTGCACACACACGTACACACATACTCTCTCTCTCTCTCTCACTCTCACCACACACACACACACACAACACACACACACACACACACACAGTGCACAATATAAACAACAGTTCACCAGATCAACACTGATCCCAAACACATGGTGTGACACGCGCCAAACGTCAAACAACAAGTAATGGGTCTCGAGCACAAGTCAATTGTTTGGACAGTAAAACAGTAAGGGGTGTGTAGGGTTTGGTTTCTTACACCTTTAAAGGTGTAATGATGTGTGTATGTTTGTGTGTGTGAATGGTGCGTGTGCCGCTCACGAGTGCTTTATGTATGTGTATGTAGGGTTATGTATGGATGTATGGATGTATGGTATGTATGTATGTATGTATGTATGTATATGTTGTATGTGTAGTTAGTGTTGTAGTGGTATATATCTGTATATGTATGTATGTGTGTTTCTGTGCATATGTGTTTGTATGTATGTATGTATGTATGTGTATGTGTGTATGTATGTATGTATATATGTATGCATGTATGTATGTATATATGTATGCATGTATGTATGTATGTATGTATGTATGTATGTATGTACATATATGTATGTATGTTTGTATGTATGTATGTATTCATGCATATGTATGTATGTATGTATGTATGTATGTATGTATGTATGTATGTATGTACGTACGTATGTATGTATGTGTACGTTTTCGTGAGTAAATGAGTGAGTGTGCTGTGTGTGTGTGTGTGTGTGTGTGTGTGTGTGTGTGTGTGTGTATGTGTGTGTGTGTGTGTGTGTGTGTGTGTGTGTGTGTGTGTGTGTGTGTGTGTGTGTGTGTGTGTGTGAATGCGTGGGTGTGCGTGTGACTGACACTGTGTGTGTATGTGAATTCGTGTGTGATAGTGTGCGTGTATGTGTGCGAGCTTGTATGTGTGTGTTTGTATGTATGCGTGAGTGTGTGGGTGTATGTTTGCGTGTGTGTGTGGGTGGGTGTATGTATGTGGTGTGTGTGTGCGTGTATGTATGTGTGTGCCTGTGTATGTGTCTGTGAGTTTGTGTGTGTGTGTCTGTCTGTGATTCTGTGCGTCTCTGTCTGTCTGTCTGTCTGTATGTATGTATGTATGTAGGTATGTATGTGTCTCAGTTGGTCTGTCACGAAAAGCAAAAACACATATTTGACACCTTGACATACCAGCAATGATGGCTTGTGTGGTTGGAATGCAGACAGGTGAAAGGTCAATGTACTATAAATCGTCATAGTCACATGAAAGTTACTTTAATAACGTTCTCATGCGTGTAAGCACATTGTTTCACCCACACTGTGCGGGCAGTATGTTGCTGCACAGCCTGCATACTCCGTCTTTGGTGGGCATGAATGCCGGGTGATTTCATGTTTCCATAAGCTGCCAGACAATGACATGACTTACAGGATCTTTAACGTGCATAGTTGATGTTCTGCATGCACATACACACCAACAGGGTTTAGGCGACGACATGCCTGCATACATATTGACTTGGAAGATGGGAAAAATCTCCACCCTGTACCTTTCAGGAGGGACGTACCCGGGCACGATCGAACTCTGGCCTTCTATTTGGAAATCTTACGATGACCCACTTGACGATCCAAGGTTATAAAATCACGCAGTCCGAAATGCTCAGGGTTTTGCGAAGGCTGGATGAATTTGCCAGATAATTTAGTGGCACAGTGCGTGAAGCGCATATGGATTTGTCCGGCCGTGATAAAACCCCAAGACGTGCATAGGCTTTTACGCCGGTTAAAGGAATATGCCAGATGATTACTGGCAGAAGTGATAAAGCGCATATGGAATTGTCCGAGTGCTGTGAATCTGTCTTAAGTGAAGTTTACAAGTCCAAGGCTTAAGCTGTATCACTGTAACTTATACTGCGGCAAAACTGTTGTCATTTATACTACGGCAAAACTGGATAGGGTTAAGAAGTGAAAGGTTACGATTTTGCTTTGTTATCAAGGCTTCCAAAAACGAACGAAAAGAAAAGAAAAGAAAGAAAGAAAGAAAGAAAAACAGACAGAAAAACAGACATAGAAAAGAAAGAAAGAAAACATAAAAGAGGAAATTACACATGGATAGTAGCATTAAGTCCACAGGACCTTCTTACGGCTATGTCGTTGATACTGTGCAAATTAATCCTAAGTAAAAAAAAGAATCAAGTAATATACATGTATATTAATTCAAACTTAAACAAATAAAATACAAAGTGGAGCTTAAAATATATAAATTACGAGCAATGGAAAAGAAAAAAGCAAAGGAGACATTAAAAACAAGTTGATAATGCAAGCAGCTGCTGGACAGGGTGAGGAGTAAATGTCAAATAGCATTCAATACTGCATTGCAAAAATCTAAGAACCTTGACAGGTGCGTGGTATGTATATGTAATATGTATATTATATATTTATATAATATATGTTGTAATGTTGTGTGTGTGTGTGTGTGTGTGTGTGTGTGTGTGTGTGTTGTGTGTGTGTGTGTGTGTGTGTGTGTGTGTATTTCAACATACACTTAAACAAAACTTTTTTTCACGATTGTTCAGAAACAGTCTTCAGTCTTCGGTGTTAGAAGCGTGACTCAAGATCTGATATCTCGAGTTCAATCCCAGCCCTTAACACAAAAAATTGGCCTGTTTGCAGCCCTTCATAATGTCTCCATCATCCTGGTGATGTCAGCTTTACTGTTTCAAAGGCCCTCTCTCCCCCCCCCCCTCCTCGTCATTTTACGATCTTGCCAGCGTGTGCGGTTTTGCGCAGGCTCAAGGAGTCTGCCAGACAATTGTTATCAGATCTGGGTGAAGCGCATATGGAACTGTCAGACGGCTATGAATTCCTCTTGAGTAAACTCCAAACTCCAATCTTGATTTCCCAAGCTCACAAAACGATTAAATAATGATATACTTTACCTTCACGGTTAACAAAACCAACAGCATCACACCAAGTCTCCGACGTCCAAATTTCCACCACTGACTGTAAGCAAGCAATCTGACACAAGTAATGCTGACACTAACATATACAGTGAAACAAAATCAGTTTGTTTGGAGGATAACGTTATCCAAAAATAGTTTATTATTGTCATTAGTATTACAGTACATAGGCGTGTGGTCCCCTTTTAGCTACACCGATACAACCTGAACAGGACGTGTTGAAAGCATTTTGACAGTTTGACATTCATCAACACTACATGCATACATGACATCCGCCCAACAACTCTGTACTGTTTACCACAGAATTATGGGGCCATTTACCCCCTGTCCACAGGCCTATGTATGTATCGTTTTATGTTGTTGTTTTTTTAATACGCAGGTTGGCTGGGTCTTTTGACAGAGTCATGAACTCAAGATATGATATTTCGAGTTCAATCCCAGCCCCAAACATTAAAAACTGGCCTGTTCGCTGCCCGTCTTAAGTTTCCATCATTCTGGTGGAGTCAGCTTACTATTTCATAGGTTCCTCTCCCCCCTCCCCCCCCCCCCCCCCCCCGCCTCCATTTCACGACCTTGCTAGCGCATAGGTTTTTGCGCAGGCTCAAGGGATCTGCCAGATGATTGCTGGTAGATTTGCGTGGAGCGCATATGGAATTGTCCGAGTGCCATGGATTACTTTCGAACAATGGAGCGCATATGGAATTGGGCCGAGTGCCTGGATTACTTTCGAACATGGAGCGCATATGGAATTGTCCGAGTGCCATGGATTACTTACGAACAATGGAGCACATATGGATTATCGAGTGCCATGGATTACTTACGAACAATGGAGCGCATATGGAATTGTCCGAGTGCCATGGATTACTTTCGAACAATGGAGCGCATATGGAATTGTCCGAGTGCCATGAATTACTTACGAACAATGGAGCGGATATGGAATTGTCCGAGTGCCATGGATTACTTTCGAACAATGGAGCGGATATGGAATTGTCCGAGTGCCATGGATTACTTTCGAACAATGGAGCGCATATGGAATTGTCCGAGTGCATGGATTACTTTCGAACAATGGAGCGCATATGGAATTGTCCGAGTGCCATGGATTACTTTCGAACAGTGGAGCGCATATGGAATTGTCCGAGTGCGATGAATCACTTTTGAGCAAATTCTAACCAGGGTCACCCAGGTCAGGTTGGCACAGAGACAGAGCTCCCCGACTTCCAGCTCATAGCAAGAGTTCAATTCTGACCTGAGAACAACTTTGTGTGTGCGGTCTCCAGTCTATCCTGATAGCTGATCCTGCTCAGGAACGGGGAAGGTAAAGCAGCGAGTGGAGAGGAGATGGACACGGTATTCACAATGTTTTCCCCGAGAAAACTGTACGTCTCTACTGGTAACATTACTTTGTTTCCTATGACCTCAGGATTACTATACAATCTTTGCTTTACCTGTTTAGTATTCGTTACCACCTGTAATCACGATTCTTTATTACCTGATGTTGATGTACATGCACGTAAGGTTGTTGTCTCTAATGTCATTTATACACTTAGCCCCGAGCGTTATAATTATCTAGTGGCGACTGACACAGCATGATGACGATGACGATGACGATAATAATGATGATGATGACGCCTGCAAAAATGATGATGATGATGATGATAATGATAATGATGGTGATGCTGATGGTGATGGTGGTGGTGGTGGTGGTGGTGGTGGTGATGATGATGATGATGATGATGATGATGATGATGATGATGATGATGATGATGATGCCTACAAAAATGATGATGATGATGCCGGTGGTGATGATGATGATGATGATAGC
>CM060310.1:5741156-5746156 GCA_030674185.1 Monoplex corrugatus | reverse complement strand
TCCACCCTACGAATGCTTCAGTGAGTGTGTTGTCTCAAATGTCCTGACCAGTATCACAGGATTCTGTATCTCTCGGGCCTGTTTGACCCTAGGATGTATCATAAAAGTAATACAGGATGTAAGAAGAATGTTAAGAGTTCATGGACAGAAAGAAAACAAACGAGACAGTCTTAAAAGAGGCAAACACATAAAGAACATTAATGACAAAGATTAAATAAGACAAGCAACATTTAAAAAATATTTTATGAGGCAAGGGAAATTTGAGCACCTATTCACAACAGGAAACCTGGAGGGAAAGGAGCACAGGGTAGACCAAGAGAGAAAATGCTGCGGATTTGCGGAGTAGATGAAGCCAGGAGTGGGAGATGTACTTGCAGCGCCAAAAGATAGTTTTGTATGGAGGGCACTGATTGCCAACGCCATAGGCAAGGTACATGAATATAATGATGATGTGTAGGATACAGCCCTGTCTCGCCGTCTCAATTCTAGATGAAACTCCATGATATCATCACGTGTTATCCCAGTGGTCATCATCACAGCATTATGAAAACTGCCCCAGATTCTGTAGACAATGCTCTGCTCTCATGGTGGTTTCCAGGTGTGTTGGAGACCCGAAATGTGCGGCGTGTGAGTAGTAACACAGGCAGTGCAGAAGATGGGGCAGGTGAAAAAAAAAGATAAATAAAGGTGAATGCGTTAAAAACTACTCACAATGAAGTCACAATGCACCGCAAGTGAAATGTTTTGTGTAAATAGATTGATAGTTCTCTGACAACATTGCCTTGTTTTGATTTCAACGGCTGCTCAGTTTTGTTTGTTTGTTTGTTTGTTTGTTTGTTTGTTGTTTGTTTGTTTGTTTGTTTGTTTGTTTGTTTGTTTAATTTGTTTGTGTGTTTGTTTGTTTGCGTGTTTTCGTGTTTGTTTGTTTGTTTGTTTGTTTGTTTGTTTGTTTGTTTGCGTGTTTGCGTGTTTGTTTGTTTGTTTGTTTGTTTGTGTGTTTGTTTGTTTGTTTGTTTGTTTGTTTGTTTGTTTGCGTGTTTGCGTGTTTGTGTGTTTGTTTGTTTTTGACAGAGCCGTGGACTCAAGATCTGATATCTCGAGTTCAATCCCAGCCCGTAACATTAAAAACTGGTCTGCTGGCTGCCCATCCTATTGTTTTCATCATTATCGTGGTGTCAGCTTAGTGTTTCCATGCTCCCCGTCACCATCACCACCACCCTCCCCTCCTGATTCATGACCTTGCCAGTGCATAGGATTTTGTGCAAGCTCAATAAGTCTGCAGGACAATTGCTGGCAGATTTGAATGGAGCTGATATGGACTTGTCTGCGTGCGATGAATCCCTGTTGAACAAACTTCATATTCCAAACTTGAAATGACTCTACTACTCCTGGACGCTTCAACAGGGTCTGTTCAGATCCATACTGAGCAGCCTGCGCAGCGTTGAAATAAACTGTGCAGGCACATCCTACAAACCCCATCATTACACTGTACTGCTTGCTGCTAGAACTGGGTCATTATTCTAAATCACTTCTCATAATCATACCGTCAAGTTGCTTTTGTTCATTTGATACTGGCACCAACAGCCGGCCTGAATTCTCGACCCACCACTTCTTGTGTGTGTGTGTGTGTGTGTGTGTGTGTGTGTGTGTGTGTGTGTGTGTGTGTGTGTGTGTGTGTGTGTGTGTGTGTGTGTTTGCGTGTGTGTACGTCTGCGTGTGTGTACGTGTGCGTGTGTGTATGTGTGTGTATGTCTATGTATGCGTGTGTGTGTGTGGGGTTCCCCTCCTTCTCCTCCACGTACGTACATTTACCAACAGACAGTTTTAAGACAAAGAAATGAAAAGACAAACTGAGTGCGAGCGCGTTGTTTGTGCGTGTGTGCACGCGCGTGTGTGCGTGTGTGTGTAGTGTGTGTGTATGTGTCTGTGTCTGTGTCTGTGTGTCTGTGTGCGTAAGAGGGAGAGAGAGAGCACAGAGAGAGAAGAGAGAGAGAATGGATAAGACAGAGAAGGTGAGATAAAGATGTGAGAAAGACAAACATCTAGGTGGGCTTAGAAATTTTAACAGAGAGACAGAAGACACACAGAGACAGAGAGACAAAAGAAACAGAGACAGAAAACCGAGACGAGACAAAGGGGAGCAGAGAACAGAGACAGACAGACAGAGATTTACTTACTTTAAATCAAACACCACCAATCTCGACATACACAGAACCATGTATCGTGTCTGTATATCCACACGCCGAACACACACAGCACAACACGCAGGAACACAACAAGTCAGGATCACAGACGGGTGTGCACTCTACCCGGTATACATACCCAGCCAAACTGTCACCACAGTCAACCGATCTGATAAACACGCTGGGATAAAACAAGCCACCAGAACGATTCAACATGAAAACCAATACCAAGTCGACAATGATCCCATGTTTCATCTCCACACCACACACACCGTACACACACACACATATACATACACATGCTCGCATGCACACGCACGCACATACACACACGCACGCATGCATGACCACGCACACAGCACACACATGCACACACACATACAACATACACGCACAGGAACGCACACACACATAAACACACAAACAATTATATACACACACGCACGCGCGCGCACACACACACATACCACACACACACATCACACCACAACCACACATCACACCACAACACACCACACACACCACACCCCCACATCATACAAACACACACAAACACACCCAAACATGTATACCAACACACCACACACACACACACACCACACACCCACACACACACCACACACACACCACCACACACACACACACACACACACATCACACACACACACACACACACACACACACACACACACACACACACAACACACACAAAAACAACACACACACACAACACACACAACACAACACAACACACAGACAAACAGACAGACAGACAGACAACAGACAAAGACAGAGAGAAGAGAGACAGAGACAGACAGACAGACAAAGAGAGAGAGGGAGAGAGAAGAGAAGAAAGAGAGAGAGAGCAGAGCACATACCAAAACTAATGGAAACGCCAGGTACCAAGGATCGCATACTCCACCCGAACCACCCACTCCGTCACAAAGTCACAAAGTCAGCCAATATGACGACGTACCGATAAAACAAACCAGCAAATGGAATCAACACAGAAATCAATACAACTTCAAGTCCACACAGATCACAGATCGACCCAGACACACGCACTAACTGGGACGGTTAAAAATGTAAACACTTCAAACTGACGTTCTCACAGCACACGCTTCTTTCGGGGTCTGTTCAGAACGATAGCGCCCAGCCAGCGCTGCGTTAGAATTTACACCTTTTCATATAAAGAATTGTTATTGTTACTGTTGTTGATATTTGTGTTAGAATTTAAACCTTTTCATATAAAGAATTGTTATTGTTACTGTTGTTGATACTTGTGTTAGAATTTAAACCTTTTCATATAAAGAATTGTTATTGTTACTGTTGTTGATATTTGCGTTAGAATTTAAACCTTTTCATATAACGAATTGTTATTGTTACTGTTGTTGATACTTGTGTTAGAATTTAAACCTTTTCATATAACGAATTGTTATTGTTACTGTTACTGTTGTTATTTTTTGTCGAAAGCCCAGCCGATTGCTCAAAAGCCATATCAGTGTACATGTATAACCGTTTCAAAACATACACAATACTTCCACAGCGCAAAGAATGGGAAAGAAATTTAAGTACACATATCAATGCACTCGCACATATTAATCTAAAGCGATGCCTCTGGCGTTGACCACTCCGTCCAATTCATCACACAGAGGATTTAAAAAACATACCTGAATACAAATTTAAAAATAACTAAGACAATAAAACATATGTAAAAACGCGCCTGAATTACCTAAAATAACTTCCGAACACCTCACTTCCCTGGAGCCAAAATTGCACTGAATACATGTATCCAATTATCAATCCTAAGAGAAAGTGTGTGAGACCGTATCGAACACATACAAGTGAATGGACCAGCAAGGCAGAAAATGATTGGAAGAAATGACAGAAAGCAAAGGAACAAGGCAGAAACAAAGAGAGTGACAGAAAAGTTTAAAATTTCTAGCACGGAATTTCCAGAAGGTGGGGATACTGTTTACACTGAAAGAGCCCCCGGCATCCCCACGGGGAGCAAATAAGGAATACGCCAACAACAACAAAAGTTTAGAAAAACAACGATACCATCACAATCTGTGAAACAGAAAGTGACAGGCGCGGTCATCAAGTGGGTAAGATGTCAAACTTCCAAACGGAAGGTCTGGGGGTTTGATCCTGCCTGGGTGCCTTCAACATGATGATGATGATGATGATGATGATGTGATGATGATGATGATGATGATGATACTGATGATACTGATGATGATGATGATACACACACACACAGATATATATATATATATATATATATGTATACACACACACACACACACACACTCAAACACAAAACATACACACATACCCCCACACACACACGCACACACACACACACACACACACACACACACACACACACCACACACACACACACACACACACACACACACACACACACACACAAAACACTCACACACACACACACTCACTCACACACACAAAACATACATACAACACAACACACATAGACACACACACACACACACACACACACAACACACACACACACACACACATATATATATATATATATATATATATATATATATATATATATATATATATATATATATATATATATATATACATACACACACACACTAAAGACTTCGTCAAGTTTTAAATGTGAGAGCTCTGGAAGCGTTCAGACAATTCTCGAAGACAACGCAGTGTGTACGTGAACCACAGATAACACGCTATGATTTGAACGTAGCCCGGTCTTGGGAACCAATCTGTCACTGTGTGTGTGTGTGTGTGTGTGTGTGTGTGTGTGTGTGTGTGTGT
>CM060310.1:5726156-5736156 GCA_030674185.1 Monoplex corrugatus | reverse complement strand
ATATTCAGCAGTATAAATATAATCAAAATAATTCTATGTGTACAGCGCAAACAGCCCCTGCCAGAGAATGCTCGTCTCACTTTACGTAACAAAATCTCCGAGGAGGGGAGGAGGGTAAAATTGCCATGTCAATACACTAATGCAGTCTGAACACAGTCGGATAAACACACCAATACATCAGTGCAGCGTACACATGGCCCATCATCAAAAACAAAAACAAAAGTAGGCTGAGTGGGTTGCAAAATGGTGGAAGGAACCTCATTGATTCCAGCCTGTTTTACAATCAGATCAAGTTTGCCTCCTCAACCAGTCGCCTTGATGTAGTGGTTAGCGCAACGGATTGCAGACTGAAAGATTGCGGGTTCGAATCCCCGTCAGTCCCTTCAAAAATTATTGTTGGATTTTTCGGCTCCAACCGGCTCCTACCCAGAGTTGAGTGTGCTTGAGGGTTGTTTGGGCAAGACTGGGACCACACAGTCGAGTCTCACCCATTTCACGGATGCGTCATTGAGAAAGTTGTTGAAATCGACTGACCAACACCGCAAGTGTCTGTATCTCTCGGGCCTGGTGGACACCAGGATATTTTATGACAATAATAAGTTTAGAGTATAACCCCCTCATACAGTCTCAATCCTCGATGGAACTTCACAGCATCATGAGTACCATACTCATCGTCATCAACATCATCGCATCGAAAACAAAGTGCCGGGTTCTGTGACCATTAAGGTGGAACAGAAAACAAAGTTTCCCTCCTCTATCTCGGCGCTTTATCTTCTCTGACTGTTCACCTTCCATCCTGTGCTACCTTGAGAATCCAAATGAAGATTCCCACCTTCGTCTGATGGTGCCAACGCATAGATATTCTCAATTTACCAGGAATAGTTCAGTCTAAACGCGAGTGTTCTATGTACATACTTAACGGTACAATATCCCTGAACTTGGGTCACACGTATAGCAGGCTACTGATTTTGTCAGTTCAGTATTGTTTTTGTTTTTGTTATGTGCTTGTGTGTTTATGTCTTTGTTTGTTTGTTTGTTTGTTCGTTTGTTTGTTTGTTTGTTTGTTCCTCTCTCTCTCTCTCTCTCTCTCTCTCTCTCTCTCTCTCTCTCTCTCTCTCTCTGTTCGTTCTTTTTTTGATTTAAAGTCTTTTCACTCATATGAGTTTCTGGTCCACTCTCCTGGAACAAACTTCCTCTCTCAGTCCGTCAGCAACCTACTTTTGCCTCCTTCAAGTCCGCTCTCAAAACTCACCTTTTCTCCTCTGCATAAAATCCTGACCTCACTCAATCCCCCTCTGCAGCCTGTCTCCGCTCGGAGCGGAATCACTTTGTTTTAATATATAATTGTATATGATGTGCTCTCTGTGGTTTTCCATTGGTTTTATTCTTGCTTTTATTGCTTTTATTCTTTTCTCCCCATTTGTGGCCATGCATGTGTGTGTGTGTGTGTGTGTGTGTGTGTGTGTGTGTGTGTGTGTGTGTGTGTGTGTGTGTGTGTGTGTGTGTGTGTGCGTGTGTGTGCGTGCGTGCGTGTGTGCATGTGTGTCTTTTCGGCGCTTGGATTTGATTTTGTCGAGATTTGCGCTATATAAATATTGTAATTATTATGTATGCATGTGCGTACGTATGTATGTATGTATGTATGTATACGCTTAGATTTATGTATGTATGTATGTATGCATGTATACGCTCAGCTTAGATTTATGTATGTAAGTATGTAAGCATGTATGTATGCATGTATACGCTCATATGTATGTAGGTATGTATGCATGTATACGCTCAGCGCTTAGATTTGATTTTATCAAGATTTTGCGCTATATAAATAAAATATATTATTATTATTATTATTATATTAGACGTGTGTGTGTGTGTGTGTGGATGAGTGATATTACACGCGCGCGCGCGCGCGTGTGTGTGTGTGTGTGTGTGTGTGTGTGTGTGTGTGTGTGTGTGTGTGTGAGAGAGAGAGAGAGAGAGAATTCAGTTGTTTATTGTTGTCCAATTGTATTGACTGATTGTGTCAAATTTTTCTAAAGGCCTTCTCACCGCTTTGCTCTTCGCTTGCACGCCCACCCTAAAACAAGCGAGCGAATAATGTAATAAAATAACAATAAATAAAAAAAACAAACCCGCAGCACCGTACAATATTGAGGACGGACAGACAGAAAGGCTGCAGATGGACAATCAGAATTACGCACACAATGACATACTCACCATTGTGTTAACGTAGAACGACAAGAGTTTCCTGCTGATGTCAACACATACCCATGACTATAATCACCAAACTGTTGATTTGTTTCCTCTCTTCAGTCGACCATGACACACACAACACCAATGTCCTTGCTCTTATTGTTCTCTCCGGTTTCACTTTCACTTTCAACACCCCCACAGCCGTTATCGCCAACTCAGTCTGTACATCATTTCTGTTAAGTCACCCGAAAGTATAAAACTGTACACACTGTCCGTTAGGATCGATAACTGGGTGCATATATTGACTGTATTTTTTAGCTCAGAGGAAATGTGATTGCTTCGTGGGAATTTTAGGTACTGTATACACGTTATTTTGTAAGTCGCCGGAGAGTGTAAAGCCTTACACACTTTCTGTCTTTTAGGATTGACGGGTACATACATTAACCCTTTGACTCCTGCACCATATCCACCAACTGCAAAAACAATCCTTTGACTCCCTCACTCCATCCACCAGCTTCCTTCGGGTGAGGGAGCCAAAGAGTTAAGTTTTTGCTTTGCTGGCATGGTTGGCAAATGCAGGATGCTGGTGGACAGGGTGCTGGAGTCAAAGGGTTAATTAGATTTTCAGCTCTAAGAAAATGTTCACTGCTTCGCGGCAATTGTAGCATCTATAAAATGTCAGTTCTTATGAATGTTTCTGTGTACCAAGCTATGTTTATACATTCGTGTTCCGGTTTGATTTTTGTTTTTGTTTTTGGTTTTTGTTTTGTTTTGTTTTGATTTATCCCCCTGGTGATCAATTCGGCGGAATGGCTTACGCCAGAGGCTGACCTTTAAATCATGCGTTCTTATGAATGTTTTTGTATACTTTGTTATGTTTTAAGCATTTGTATTCCCGTTTTTTGAGAAACCCTTTAATTCTTCATGCTGAGAGTTTTCTTGTGTCTGACGAGGGTTCGCTGAACCGATCAGGCCTAACAAAAAGTAAGTGAAATTCCTTGATGGATAATATTCGTTTAGGCGTGATATGTGTAAATTATAATAAGATTGTGCCTATTATAATTTCTCAAAAACAATGGTCATAAAACATTTAATTCCTACACACACAAAACAGTCCTTCTTCAAATCCTGTTTTTCCACAGCGTCCTTGAAACTTACAGTCCACTGAAAACAGCCCACGCTTTCCGGAACCACCGACAGGTGTACAGCGACGAGTTGAACGTCCAACAACAGACGGACACAGTATAGGTATGCAGACAGCAGACAGAACCGTGGTCAGCAGCGGGAAACAGTACAACTACCGGTACCACCAACGTTCGGTACCACAGCCGTTAATTTAACAGGTCTTATAGTCCTCTGTGAACATAATCAATCATGATTTTCTAAAGCAGGCTACAAACTGATGAATTATGTCACACAGAAAATGGCAGCGTAACCATTCCACAAAAGAGAACTTCCCGACCCAATAAAAAAGCACGCTGCAAACGAATTAGACGTGCAACAGTGGAAGTACACAGTCTGGTGACGACAGACGGGAAATGGAAGATATGCGCAGACCACAAACATGTATTAAGAGACAGGCAACTACACGATTTCGCTGGCATATATCATCTCGTGCTGACTACGATGACAGTCAGTCTATACCTAATAACTATGTTTAATTTAACCCTTTGACTCCTGCACCATACCTACTAACAGCAAAAACTTAACCCTTTGACTCCCTCAACCTATCTACCAGCTTCCTGCAGGAAGCCAGTGGACAGGGTGAGGGAGTCAAAGGGTTAAGTTTTTGCTTTGCTAGCATAGTTGGCAATGCAGGATGCTGGTAGACAGGGTGCGGGAGTCAAAGGGTTAAGTTTTTGCTTTGTTAGCATAGTTGACAATGCAGGATGCTGGTAGACAGGGTGCGGGAGTCAAAGAGTTAAGTTTTTGCTTTGCTAGCATAGTTGGCAATGCAGGATGCTGGTGGACAGGGTGCGGGAGTCAAAGGGTTAAGTTTTTGCTTTGCTAGCATAGTTGACAATGCAGGATGTTGGTGGACAGGGTGAGGGAGTCAAGGGGTTAAGTTTTTGCTTTGCTAGCATAGTTGACAAAGCAGGATGCTGGTGGACAGGTGCAGGAGTCTAAGGGTAAAGACGGGGCAGTGAACGGGCCAATCTTTGATGATGCTGGCCAGGACTGAACTCAAGACATCAGATCTTGACTCTATGGCTCTGTCACAAGAGTCCTCTAGCCCGCCAGGTCCAAGGCAGCCTGTCTTCGGCCTCTATGTCTGCGATGACGACTGAATGGTCATCCCCAGGACGTGGCGTTATTGACCATCAGATCTCGGCCATCGGTACTAGAGCCACTCTCAGGTCTTTTAGTCTCCTCGCTGCCCGATTAGCTGGCCGTCGGCTATTCCGACAATGAGTCCACTCACTGAGTTATTGGCTGTGGCAGGGAGAAAATGATGAAGGGAGGGAGAGAGGAGGGAAGAGAGAAAGAGATAGAGGGAGGGAGAGAGAGAGAGAAAGAAATTAGTCATAGCAGAGAGAGAAGAAAGAGATGTATTCGTGGAGACAGAGAGAGAACATGTGTGTGTGTGTGTGTGTGTGTGTGTGTGTGTGTGTGTGTGTGTGTGTGTGTGTGTGTCTGTCTGTTGTTGTGTGTATTGCGCGTGCGTGTATGTGTGCATGTGTGTGTGTGTATGCGCACGCGAGTGCTATGTGTATGTGTATATGTGTGGACATGAAACGAACGGGGAGGGGAGGAGGGGGGGAAGAAGAAGAGAGAGAGAAAGGCGAGCGTTTGGGTTGGCTTGTCTGTGCATGTGCGCGTGTGTAGTGATTGTGCGTATGTTTGTGCGTTTATGCGTACGTACATGTGTGTGAGTGGTTCGTTCGTTCTTAATTTAACGTCTTTTCACTATTGGTGATATAGACGGGGGAGTGGGGGAGTGTGAGTGTGTGTGCTTGTGTGTGTGTGTGTGTGGTGTGTGTGTGTGTGTGTGTGTGTGTGTGGTGTGTGTGTGTGTGTGTGTGTGTGTGTGTGTGGACAGAGACAGAACTGGAGGTGGAGAGGTATAGAGTCCCGAGGGAGCAGAAATCAATGGCGTGCATGTCTGTGTGTAGAAGCAGGCACCAGTGGCCCACTGGTCAGACCTGTCGGTAATTAATTAATTGATTACCATACACATCATTGGGGGATGGCTGCTCCACACTCAACTATCCACAGTCCTGTGGTGGTGGTGTTGATGATGTTGTTGTCGTTGTTATTGTTGTTGTTGATGATGTTGTTGTCGTGGTCATTGTTGTTGTTGATGATGTTGTTGTCGTTGTTATTGTTGTTATTGATGATGATGCTGTCGTTGTTATTGTTGTTGTTGTTGTTGTTGATGTTGTTGTCGTTGTTATTGTTGTTGTTGATGATGTTGTTGTCGTTGTTATTGTTTTGTTGATGATGTTGCTGTCGTTGTTATTGTTGTTGTTGTTGTTGATGATGTTGCTGCTGTTGTTGTTGTGGTTGTTATTGGTTACTATTGTTGTCGTTGATGATGTTGTTGCTGCTGTTGTTGTTGCTGTTGTTGATGAAGATGATGTTGTTGTTGTTGTAGTGGCGGTGGTGCTGCTGTTGCTGTTATTATTGTTGTTAATATACTGATTGATGTTGTTGGTGGTGGTGGTGATGATGGTGGAAAACAGTATCTTCTGAGCACAAATTTTTACAATGTTCTGTCTTCAAACGCCATAAATTCTCGAGTACACAAACTTCTTATTTTGATAAAATGGTCATGGTGCATGCATTTTCTGTTGTTTTGTTTTCATACTTAATCATCAGCATCATCAAATTTCTTGCCGCATGGCGCTGGCGATCATGGCCCTCTACATGAATCTATCTTTTGTCGCTGCAAGTATATCTCCCACTCTTTCTGTTCCCATCCACTCTCTCAAACAGCTTAGTATTTTCTTTCTAGATCTGCCTGGTGTCTTTTTCCTTCCAGCTTTCCTGTAGTGACTAGGTACTCAAATTTCTCTTTCTTGTTTAGACTTGCCGAATAAAAAGGGCACTCTGACAAAAACTGGCACGTGAGGATACAGCTATCTACATGTGCACTACTATACAGTCTTGTTTATATATAAAATGTGATGATAATAAAAAAAACATGTTATCAAAAGCACATTTATGGATATCTCTATAAGTCTTTAAACAGATGTAAACGGAAAGACACGGTTCCCTTTTTGCATCATTCTCAGAATAACTTTTTTCTAAAACAATCTGAGCTATGACAATCTGTAATACTTCAACTTCTCGAATTTCCTCTGATCGTCTGCGATATATATTTGCACTAAACAGGATTAAATCAATTTCATGTTGATTATCGTCAAGAGGAGCACGTAGCAAAGCTTAACCCTTTGACTCCCGTGTCCTGTCTATCAGCATCCTGCATTGTCAACCATACTAACAAAGCAAACACTTAAACCTTGGACTCCCTCACCCTATCCACCAGCGTCCTGCAGAAAGCTGGTGGACAGAGTGAGGAAGTCCAAGGGTTAAGTTTTTGTAGTTGGTGGACAGGTGTGAGTCAAAGGGTTAAGTTTTTGTAGTTGGTGGACAGGGTGTGGGAGTCAAAGGGTTAAGTTTTTGTAGTTGGTGGGACAGGGTGCCGAAGTCAAAGCGTTAAGTTTTTGTAGTTGACGGACTGGGTGTGGGAGTCAAAGGGTTAAGTTTTTGTAGTTGGCGGACAGGGTGCGGGAGTCCAAGGGTTAAGCGCGTGAAGACGTTGATTTGGTAATTAGCCTTGAAAAGATAAACACCAATGATAACACAATAGTTCCTGGGAAAACGGCAAACACAGACGGTTAGGATGTAGACAGAAAAGAGGGACAAGCAGTCTACAAAGTTCACACTATCATCAGTCAGCACTGTTTATCTCCTTGGCTTGTGTGTTCAACAACAACAGGCAGACTCAACAACTTTCAACACCTGATGTCTGAGTGAATACTTCATATTTCTTTACATGGGCGAGACAGACAACACTGAGGTCACATACGATGATAACGATGAGAGAGAGAGGAGACAGACAGACAGACAGAGACAGACAGGCAGAGATAGACAGACAGAGATACAGGGGACAGAGACAGAAAGACAGAGAGACAGGGACAGAGAAGCAAAGACATGGAAAAAGAGACAGAGAGACACACACAGAGACAAGACAGAGAAAGAGACAGAGACAGAGAGAGAAAGACAGAGAGACAAAGACAGAGAACAGAGAAAAAGAGGCAGCTAGGGAGGGAGAGAGAGCGAGAGAGACAGACAGAGAGCGAAGACAGACAGAGAGAGAGAGCGACAGAGAGAGAGAGAAGAGAGAGCACAGAGAGAGAGAAGAGAGCAAGAAACAGAGAGACACAGAAAGAGAGAGCACAGAGAGAGAGAGGAGCAAGAAACAGAGAGACACAGAAAGAGAGAGCACAGAGAGAGAAGAGAGCAAGAAACAGAGAGACACAGAAAGAGAGAGCACAGAGAGAGAAGAGAGAAGAAACAGAGAGAGAGAGAAAGAGAGAGCACAGAGAGAGAGAAGAGAGCAAGAAACAGAGAGAGAGAGAAAGAGAGAGCACAGAGAGAGAGAAGAGAGCAAGAAACAGAGAGAGAGAGAAAGAGAGAGCACAGAGAGAGAAGAGAGCAAGAAACAGAGAGGAGAGAAAGAGAGAGCACAGAGAGAGAGAAGAGAGCAAGAAACAGAGAGACACAGAAAGAGAGAGCACAGAGAGAGAGAAGAGAGCAAGAACAGAGAGACACAGAAGAGAGAGCACAGAGAGAGAGAAGAGAGCAAGAACAGAGAGACACAGAAAGAGAGAGCGACAGAGAGAGAAAGAGAAAGAGAGAGCCAGAGAGGGAGAGAGCAAGAAACAAAGAGAGTCACACAGAGAGAGAGAGAGAGATGTCTGTTCATAATTCACAAGAGTTTTCATGGTAGTGTATGAATGCATGTATGTGAATGATGCACTGAGATTTTCATGACAATATAACAATACATGATGTCTGTATGATTCGCTATGGTTGTCATGACAATATTCCAGTGCATACCGTCTGCATGATCGTTAGGATTTTCTGACAAATAATTCTGCATATAAAACATAACAATCTTCTGAGTCATGCCTTGATCATGGCAGTGTGCTGCACAACAGATGTATTGTGCCGCCTACAGAACTTGAGAGAGAGAGAGGAGGGGGGAGGAGATGCACAGACAAAAGAGAGAGACAGAGAGACAGACAGACAGACACACAGAGGGAGACTGAGACAGAAAGAGACACAGAGACTGACAAAGACAGAGAAAAAGACAGACAGACAGGACAGACAGACAGAGAACAAAGAAAAGACGCACACAGAGAGACAGAGAGATAAAGACCAGAGAGACAGACAAAGAAACAGACAGCAGAAAAGAGAGAGAAAGAGAGAGAGGAGAGAGCAAAGAAGAGAGCGTGGGAAGAAGAGAGAGAGACAGACAGAAGACAGAAGAGAGAAAGAGAGAAAGAGAGAGGAAAGAAGAGAAACAGAGAGAGAGAGAGAGAACAAAAGACACAGAGAGAGGGAGGGGGAGAGTACAGACAGACAGAAAGGGACAGAGAGAGAGAGAGAGAGAGAGAGAGAGAGAGAAAGCAAAAGAGAGCGAGAAGAGAGAGAGAGAGGGGGAGGGGGAGAAACAAAAAAACACAACCCCGAAACAGCACGCCGTGAGTGGGTTCTCCATGACAAAGAGGGACAAATACAAGGGATCAATAATCGTTATAGCAACGTCTGTCAGTCAATAATCCCACTAGAATGGACACTCCGGCACGTCAAACTCCGTTCGCCCACCACCCTCACCCCTCCATCCCTGTTCACGTGTGACTGAACCAGAGATATGGCAGTCACCATGACATGGAGAGAGAGAGAGACAGACAGACAGACAGAGAAAGAGAGAGAGAGAGGAAGAGAGAGACAGATAGACAGAGACAAGACGAAAGACAGAGAGACAGAGATAGACAGAGACAGAGATAGAGAGACAAAGAGAGAGAGAGAGGAAAAGAGACAGACAGACAGACAGACATAGGAGAGAGAAAGAGAGAAGACAGAAGACAGAGACAGAGAGAGAGACAGACAGACAGAAGACAGAGACAGAGGACAGAGAGAGAGAGAGAGACAGACAGACAGAGAGAGACTGACAGACAGAGAGAGAGAGACAGACAGAAGACAGAGAGACAGACAGACAAGACAGACAGACAGAGAGAAAGAGAGAGAGAGAGAGAGAGAGAGACAGAGACGAAAGACAGAGAGACAGAGACAGAGATAGACAGAGACAGAGATAGAGAGAGAAAGAGAGAGAGAGAGAGGAAAAGAGACAGAGAAGAAGACAGACAGAGAGAGAGACAGACAGACAGAGACAAAGACAGACAGAAAGAGAAAGAAGACAGAGAGACAACGAGAGAGACAGAGAGAGAGACAACGAGAGAGACAGAGAGAGAGAGAACAGAGAGAGAGAGAGAACAGCGAGAGACAGAGAGAGCAAACAGCGAGAGACAGAGAGAGAGACAACGAAGAGACAGAGAGACAACGAGAGAGACAGAGAGACAACGAGAGAGACAGACAGAGAGAGACACGAGAAAGACAGAGAGAGAGACAACGAGAAAGACAGGAGAGAGACAACGAGAGAGACAGATGAGGATGTAGGGAGGGGGAGGAAAGAGACATCTCGACATCGTTTGTCTGGAACACTTCAGTTCAAACAACAACAACAACCTCAAAACAGCGACACGATCCATCACCAACATTCATTGGTTTAAAATCACCG
>CM060310.1:5721156-5723656 GCA_030674185.1 Monoplex corrugatus | reverse complement strand
GGTATATCTATATGGTCTGTATGCTGTGTGAAAGGTATATCTATATGGTCTGTATGCTGTATGAAAGGTATATCTATATGGTCTATGTGCTGTGTGAAAGCTTGGTCAATGCTGTGTCAAAGGTATATCTATATGGTCTATACTTAATGATGGTCAATGCTGTGTCAAAGGTATATCTATAATGTCTATACTTAATGATGGTCAATGCTGTGTCAAAGGTATATCTATATGGTCTATACTTAATGATGGTCAATGCTGTGTCAAAGGTATATCTATATGGTCTATACTTAATGAGATGATCAATGCTGTGTCAAAGGTATATCTATATGGTCTATACTTAATGAGATGATCAATGCTGTGTCAAAGGTATATCTATATGGTCTATACTTAATGAGATGATCAATGCTGTGTCAAAGGTATATCTATATGGTCTATACTTAATGATGGTCAATGCTGTGTCAAAGGTATATCTATATGGTCTATGTGCTATGTGAAAGCTTTGTAAATGCTGTGTCAAAGGTATATATATATGGTCTATACTTAATGAGATGGTCAATGCTGTATCAAAGGTATATCTATATGGTCTATACTTAATGAGATGGTCAATGCTGTGTCAAAGGTATATCTATATGGTCTATACTTAATGAAATGGTCAATGCTGTGTCAAAGGTATATCTATATGGTCTATACTTAATGAAATGGTCAATGCTGTGTCAAAGGTATATCTATATGGTCTATGTGCTGTGTGAAAGCTTGGTCAATGCTGTGTCAAAAGTATATCTATATGGTCTATACTTAATGAGATGGTCAATGCTGTGTCAAAGGTATATCTATATGGTCTATACTTAATGAGATGGTCAATGCTGTGTCAAAGGTATATCTATATGGTCTATACTTAATGAAATGGTCAATGCTGTGTCAAAGGTATATCTATGTTCTATACTTAATGAGATGATCAATGCTGTGTCAAAGGTATATCTATATGGTCTATGTGCTGTGTGAAAGCTTGGTCAATGCTGTGTCAAAAGTATATCTATATGGTCTATACTTAATGAGATGGTCAATGCTGTGTCAAAGGTATATCTATATGGTCTATACTTAATGAGATGGTCAATGCTGTGTCAAAGGTATATCTATATGTTCTATACTTAATGAGATGGTCAATGCTGTGTCAAAGGTATATCTATATGTTCTATACTTAATGAGATGATCAATACTGTGTCAAAGGTATATCTATATGGTCTATACTTAATGAAATGGTCAATGCTGTGTCAAAGGTATATCTATATGTTCTATACTTAATGAGATGATCAATGCTGTGTCAAAGGTATATCTATATGGTCTATACTTAATGAGATGATCAATGCTGTGTCAAAGGTATATCTATATGGTCTATACTTAATGAAATGGTCAATGCTGTGTCAAAGGTATATCTATATGGTCTATACTTAATGATGGTCAATGCTGTGTCAAAGGTATATCTATATGGTCTATACTTAATGAGATGATCAATGCTGTGTCAAAGGTATATCTATATGGTCTATACTTAATGAAATGGTCAATGCTGTGTCAAAGGTATATCTATATGGTCTATACTTAATGAGATGATCAATGCTGTGTCAAAGGTATATCTATATGGTCTATACTTAATGAGATGATCAATGCTGTGTCAAAGGTATATCTATATGGTCTATACTTAATGAAATGGTCAATGCTGTGTCAAAGGTATATCTATATGGTCTATACTTAATGAGATGATCAATGCTGTGTCAAAGGTATATCTATATGGTCTATACTTAATGAAATGGTCAATGCTGTGTCAAAGGTATATCTATATGGTCTATACTTAATGAAATGGTCAATGCTGTGTCAAAGGTATATCTATATGGTCTATACTTAATGATGGTCAATGCTGTGTCAAAGGTATATCTATATGGTCTATACTTAATGAAATGGTCAATGCTGTGTCAAAGGTATATCTATATGGTCTATGTGCTGTGTGAAAGCTTTGTAAATGCTGTGTGAAATGTATATCTATATGGTCTATGTTTAATGAGATCGTCAATGCTTTGTGAAAAGTACATATATTCTATAGTTAATGAGATGATCAATGCTGTGTGAAGGCTACTTATTATCTATGTTTACTGACATGGTCATTGTCTTATGAAAGGCACATATGTTGTATATTTACTGACATGGTCATAGCTGTATGAAACTAATATATGCTCTATATTTAATGACAAGCTGTCTGCTGTAAGAAAGGTATACATGTGTTATATTTAATGACAAGCTGTCTGCTGTACGAAAGGTATACACGTTTTATATTTAATGACTCACAAGCTCGCTGCTCTGTCAAAGCAATATATGAGTGTGGGTCTGATGGTTGATAATAGCCCAATAATTACGTCATATGCATTATGCAGGCAATATTTCAGCATAATAGAAAATCTTTATGATAGTGCGGTTTCCATAAGATTATACTGCTGAATATGATAGTGGA
>CM060310.1:5703656-5706156 GCA_030674185.1 Monoplex corrugatus | reverse complement strand
CGACTAGTAGGCAAACATATAACGACTCTCAGGGCTGAGCTGGGAATTTTTTTTACAATACTATAATGATTATGACAATGGGCATGATAATCACGATGCTATGAAGCTCCATCTAGGATTGAGACAATATGAAAATGTATATCCTGGCGTCAACCAGGCCCTAGAGATACAGACTCCTGCGGTATTGGCCAGGAGATCTGAGCAGCACCCTCAATGACGCATCCGTGAAGGGGAGGTTTGACTGTGGTTCCAATCTTTCCAATAAGCCAATAGAAGTCGGTTCGAGCCGAAAAATCCAACACTGATTGGATAAGAACTGATGGGATTCGAACACACAACCTTCCAGACTGTAGTTCGTTGTGCTAATCACTGCACCACGGAGATGAGTAAAAACGGTATTAAAGTTATCAGATGTCATATTTTACCTTATTATTATAGGTCAATCAGACTTCTAAGAATAAACTACCATTTTACCTTGTTATTAGGTAAGAATAAACTACCATTTTACCTTGTTATTAGGTAAGAATAAACTACCATTTTACCTTGTTATTAGGTAAGAATAAACTACCATTTTACCTTGTTATTAGGTAAGTCAGACTTCTAAGAATAAACTATCGTCTTCTTTAGCAACGGACTTTTGACCGTTTTTTAGATTTATGTCCAATGTTTTGTTCATTTTTAACTGCTCGAAGTTTGTTTCGTTGAAGGAAGTTAGAACATTGCCACTGTATACAGCATTCCTGATGTCAAGCAGGTTCATCCTCTTTGTAGCGTTAAAGAAACCCTTGCCCTCTGCTATCGGCCACTGTGAATACTGATGCCGTATACGTTCTCTCTCCTTCCCTCTTCCTTTTCCCCCTTCTCTCTCTGTCTCTCTGTGTCTGTCTGTCTGTCTGTATGTCTGTCTGTCTGCCTGTCTCTCTCTCTCTCTCTCCCTTCTCCCCTTCTCTCTGTCTCTTTCTCTCTCCCTCCTTCCCTCCTCCCTTCTCTCTCTCTCCCTCCCCCCTCTTCTCTCTCTCTCTCTCTCTCTTTATCTATCTCTCTCTCTGTCTCGCTCTCTCGCTCGTTCTCTCCTTCATGCTTGTTTTGGGACAGGATACGCAGCTCAAGAAAACGAAAACAGCCAGAAATAGACGTTTCCATATGGTAAAAACATTTTCAAAAATAACATTCTCGGAAAAAGTCAAGATAGCGTAATTGGCGAACAAAATATCATAGACAGTGCTCATACACAGTGTAACACACTGACGCAGGAAATGTATATCACTGAGTTAGATGACTCAATTAGTGAACAAGAGGTAAAACAGTCATCAGAAACATTAAGTGTGGTAAAGCTCCTGGGCTTGATGAAATTTGCGGAGAATTGATTAAATATGCTGAAGATTTGGTTGTACCCTTTCTTACAAATCTTTTAATAGAATGTATGAGATCCAAAAACAAGTGGGACTGCCCGCGTTCAAGCAAACAGGAACAGAAAAAAACACGAAAATAGATTAAGAACCTGTATTCAATACAACAAGACAAGACAGGCGCAAATTTTCGGCCAACTGGCCTATGTCAGCGTAGGTCACAAACAAACACCAGTACAAGAATTAGAGAAAAAGATTGAAAGGAGCAGCAGGGAAGTTTCAGTCTTTTGTCTCATAACCTTGTACCTGGTGTTTGTTTGTATTGTAATCTTACGCTTGACAAAGGCCAATTGGCCGAAAATTTGCGCCTGTCTTGTCTTGTTGTATTAAGTACGCGTTCTTATTTTATTTTATTTTTTTTCGTGTTTTTTTTTCTGGAGACTGTATGAGTCCAACCTTTCCCCAGAAGACAGATGTAAATCTAATAATACCTCTGTATAAAAAGGAGAAGAACAAACCCAGATAATTATCGAGGCATTTCCTTAGTAAGCATCGTAAGCAAAGTCTTCACCTATATTCTAAACAAGATACTGTATACATGGGCAGAGAAAGAGGGCAAGATCAGTGAAGAACAGGCAGGGTTTCGGAAGGGTTTTCAACTATTGATCATACTTTTCACTCTAGTTTCTGTAGTGAGAAATGCCTTTGGTAGTAGACATCATGGGAAGGTTTACGATGCTTTTATCGATTACAAAAAGCTTTTGATACCGTTGATCGTGACCACTTATGGAACATTCTGCAAAAGTTACAAACATCAACTCAAATTGATAAAATATGCTAAAATCTATGTACAAGTCAGTTAATCGTAAATCATATGTAAGATGGGGAGCTAAAATCTCAGATTTCTTCCAGTGTCCAAATGGAGTAAAGAAAGGATGTTTGTTAAGTCCCCTGATTTTTTCATTTTAACATCTGAAGTAGATGATGTCGTTCAAAAAGCACGGAAAACATGGTATCCAGATGGTTCCGAATCTCGATGAAATTTTCTTATTATTTTGCTGATGACATTGCACTCATATCATCTACGCCATCAGGTTACACAATCAAATAGACAATCTCCATAAAGCATCAAATCTCTCGGCCTCAGGTAA
>CM060310.1:5693656-5698656 GCA_030674185.1 Monoplex corrugatus | reverse complement strand
AGACAGACAAACGACACGACGACAGACAGAGACAGACGAAGACAGACAGACAGACAGCAGAGAATCTTTAAGAAAGCGAAAACAAACATACAAACAAGACGAAGGGAAGGAGAGACAGATAGAGAGAGAAGAGAGAAGAAGACAGAGACAGAGACAGAGAAGACAGAGACAGAGACAGACACAACACACACACACACACAACACACACGACAACACACAGCACCACGACACGACAACACAACATACACACACAGCAACACAGACAGACGAGACAAAGACAGAGAGACTAGGCAAAACATAGACGACATTAGCAAATCTAAAAATAAAACAAAAAAAACACAAACAACAAACAAGAGACAACAGACAGACAGATAGGAGACAGAGACAGACAGATAGAGAGAGAGACAGACAGACAGATAGACAGAGACAGACAGACAACCAGACCAAACACTTTATAACTCAATGATAATAGCATCAGTCAAAAATGAAAAATATATATTGACTAAGGCAAAATAATGAGTGCGAATGAATGAATGAACGAACGCATGAATGAATGAATGAATGAATAAATGAATGAATAGACAAACAAAATGCATACCGTGGAGAAGGAGTCCATACTGCCGAGCGCCAAAGTTCGAAACGAAACTGTATCCACCACTACCACCACTACCACGACTGACACTTCACTCAACGCCTTATCTCCCCTTAGTTTTACACCTGCAGCCAAAGCATGTGTTGCCCTCAAAGACGCTGTGCTGTCGCTTGTTTCATGCACTTTACCGTGTACGCCACTTAGAGATAACTATAAGCAATCTTTGCATTATCCGCCATAATGTTCTGCTGTGATGTCTTAAACAAGTAGCCACACACATGACGGTCATACCATATCAGTAATTTCTGTTTTATGGTAAAGCTACATTTTATCTGTTTGTATGATCGTGACCAGAACATTTAACCCTGCCCATTATTGGGTTTGGAGTTTGTTCAAATGGGATTCAACACATTCAGGAAATTCCATGTGCGCTCCACCCAAACATGCCAGCAATTATCTGGCACAGACTTGAGATGGGGAGAAAGGAGAGAGACATATAAAACACTAAATCGATACCATCAGAATGAACGAAACATTTAACAATGGCAGCTAACAGGCAGTTTTTTAATGTCGTGGGCTGGCACTGAATTTGAGGTATCAGATCTTGAGTCCTACAGCTGTATCAAAAGCACCGCCCATTAAAACTACGTATCAGCCAGGAGCACTGCGGTTGGCCTGGCCAGCACGGCCTTTCAGTCTGACCACATGGATTCTAGCTGAGTACGACAAAAAAATAAATTGTGTGTGTGCAGTTTCCAGTCCACTCAGTGGCGTTGGCGATCATAGCCCTCCATACGAATTTATCTTTTGTCGGTGCAAGTGTATCTCCTACCCCTTTTGTTACCACACACTCTGCAAAACAGTCTAATATTTTCTCCCGGTCTACATGGTGCTCTTTTTCCCTCTAGCTTTCCTGTTGTGATTAGGTGCTCAAATTTCTCTTACCTCATAGTAATGTCCTATAAATGTTGCTTGTCTTTTCCAAATCTCTTCATTAATATTCTTTTTGTGTTTTCTTCTTTTTAAGATTTTTGTTTGTTTTCTTTGCTGTCCATGAAACTATTAATATTCTTCTTAGAAATCACATTTCAGCTGCCTCAGTCTTGTTCTGACTTTGCTTATTGACTGTCCTGACTTCGCATCCATAGAACAGTATTGGTTGTATATAACAGCGCAGAATTCTCTTCCTGATGTTAATTGATAGGCATTTGTTGGTAAGAACGTTTTTTCATTTTCTTGAATGCTGTTTTAGCTTGGCCAATTCTACTGGATATTTCTAATGTGCTACTGGTGAGATGACTGTTCCCAGATATTTAAACTTATCAACTGGTCTCAATGTTGTGCATTAAATGGATATCTGGCTGCTTTAAGGTTGGGGAAAGTAAGGCTGCGAGGGACAGATGATGGGCACCATCATCAAGCTGTACGTTACAAGAAAATGCCGCAGGGTTTCTACCACCTTGGTTCTCTATGTCCTGCGTATGATTATGCAACAACCTTTCTCTTACACCTATTTGGAGATTGGAATTTGTTCAAGTGGGATTCATCCCTCTCGGACAATTCCATACGCGCTCCACCAAAACCTGCCAGTAATTAACCGGCAGACTCCCTGAGCCTACCACAAAACGTATCCGCCAGCAAGATCTTGAAATATGTATGCGTGTGTGTGTGTGTGTGTGTGTGTGTGTGTGTGTGTGTGTGGGCGGGGGAGGGTGTTATGAAACACTAAGCTGACGCCACCAGATTGATGGAAATCATTCACACGGAGAGCGAACAGTTTTTAATGTTGCGGGCTGAGATTGAACATGAGATACCAGATACAAGGGCCAGGGTTCTATGAAAAGAATCAACTAGTCCATTTGCTGATAGTAAGGATTCTTTGTTACGTTTGACAAACGTCCTGATGTGTTTGGAGTGACGTTATTGAAACAAAACGGACAAGGCTTTCTTGCCATAAAAACCCACGTCAGTTATTTGATGGTTCACCCCAGACTTTATAAGTTACACCTCCTCAGTTAAATGTTCATGTTTTCTTTCATCTTTGGTCAGGGTCGGTACAGACTGATGAATATAAAAGCCAAGGACTCCTTTCATTTATTGAGATTCTGTGACCAACAGCTGGGCCTTATTCGTTCAAAGTTATAAGCTGAGGTTCCTTGGTTAGTTGCACATTTTCACGGAATCTGAATCAAGGATCGGTAGGTAACAACAACAACAACAACAATAATAACAACAACAACAACAATTATAATGATGATGATGATGATGATGATGATGATGATGATGATGATGATGATGATGATGATGATGATGATAATAACAACAACAACAATGATGATGATGATGATGATGATGAATAATAATAATAATAGTAATGATGATAATGATAATAATAATAGTAGTAGTAATAATAATAATGATAATGATAATACAATAATAATCATCATTATCATACGGGTTTAAACCTTGACGTATAAATCAAATCATCACGCACTCTCGTTCATTCAAAACATTCACTCACTATGACAGTTTCAGTTTCAGCTTCTGGTGATGACATCTCCGTGATCAAAATAAATTCCACAACCACTGACGCCACAGATGCCATGTGATGGAGAAGGTCTAAAATGATCATGGTATAAGCCTCAAGCCTGTACATACATACGCCTTGCGTGTTGGCAAGAACGAGGTTTTAGCCAGCGTATGGGTTGTGTATCTTATCTTTGTATCTGTCTGTCAATCACAATGACAAAAGCAAATTAAAGGAACAAAGTACAAATACATTGTAGATCTACATATAAACAGCCAAGAAATCCTGGGAAAACAGTATGCAGTGACCCCAAATAAGGACCCTGTCTACTGAAATGGATTATCACGAGCGAATTTGAGATACCACTTACCTTGACTTTAAACAATTTTTTTAGAGAAACGGCCCAACCCGTGACATGAAATCTCTCAGAAGAGTAGCGAGCAAGACCAACAAGACATAACTGAAATCGAAGAGATCCGAGAGATGGTTGGAACAACACCTGTCAACCATTACATCACACAACAGCAAACAAGTGGTTTGGCCATCTGATCAGGAAACCAGCCAATCAGCCAGTCCTTCCAGTTTACAACACCAGATACGATGGCTTCAGAGCCAGAAGAAGATGGTGGCAGTGTGGATAGATGGAGTGGTTCACACACTCCACATCTACATGCCAGGCTTCCCTTTTAGTTGCAGACCCCAGCTTCATCCCCCACCCCCCACCCCCACCCCGACACATTCCGGTACGAGTGGAAAGAATAAGTCAACTTTGATATAAATTTGATTAAATATTGTTCATAACCGGTTGTGGAACTGATCTTGGTATTGTTGCTTTTAATTTGGACGCCATGATTTTTTAATACACACACGTGCATGTGCACAAATGTACGCACGAACACACATACAACACAGTTTGAGTTTCAGTTTGTAGTAGGGCTCTCCGTGTTTGGGAATAAGATCTGAATGTACTGGATTATAGAGGTCACGTGATAGATACGATGACAAAAATATGAAATGAATATGAATGACATAACAGGACAGAGTGACAATGTACAAATTGTAAAGAACCACTACTTACTGTTCCCGTTGTTTGCGCTATGCTGACAAGACTTGTGGTTTTCAGCTTTCATCTAAGACGACTGCTCACGCGATTCCTGTAATGATAAAAACGTCTTTAGATGCAAAATAAGACTGAAGTGCTTCTATGTCATATCAATCTTCTTGTAACCCTCAGCAGAGCTACAGAAAGGAAATCAAGCCATGGACATGATGATGATGATGATGATGATGATGATGATGATGATGACGACGACGACGATGACGACGACGACGACGACGATGATGATGACGATGATGATGATGATGATGATGATGATGATGATGATGATCAACAACAACAACGACGACGATGATGATGATGATGATGATGACGACGGACGACAGATGATGATGATGATGATGAGACGACGACGACGGCGAGGATGATGATGACGACGACGACGACGACGAGATGATGACGAGATGTGATGACGACGAACTATCTTATACAGTATATCAAATAAAAGTTGCTGCAGTAGATCAAATTAGAGTGCCCACTCTCATCGTTCAGTCCACCGTTCACTCACAATGACAAAACAACTTTAGGGTCGGGTATAGCAGCAAAACACGTGTAGGCTACCAGTAGACTGGATGTTGGGGGGGGGGGGGGAGACAGAAAACGACCGTGATGACAAGAGGGGGTGGGAAGGACTGGTGAGGAGAAATTACTGTTGGACAAAAAGATACGTTTTTAAGTTAGACTTGAAGGAAGAATTTTCATTTGTCAAAAAGACATGAAACAATATCAGAAGATCGTAAACATCTCTCAGTACAGCATGTTAC
>CM060310.1:5681156-5688656 GCA_030674185.1 Monoplex corrugatus | reverse complement strand
ATCCCACATTCTTTTTCACGACCAGAGACCGGAAAATGAAGTGGGCAAATCTGTCTACCAAACAAAATACGTGACTCCAAAATTATTCTTATGTTGTCTTGTTAATCATCATTGTGTATAACCTAATACTGTGATCATATTTAGTGAAAACCTATTCAAGCCAAACCAAACAAGGCAGTTTTGAGTTTCTCAAGATGGCGTATCCGCGCCCAGAATGAATTCCATATGCACTGACACCACAAAGATACCATAAATTGGATAAGATCCGAACTGATCATGGCATAAGCCCTATACATGCACATAAACCCTACGAAGGCAAGGTTTTGAAGTCCTACATAGCGTATGGGTTCTATTCTGTCCTTGTGAATCTGTGACTGGAACAATTTAGATTATAATCATTATTATTGCAAAACCCAACGGATTGAACCAACGAACTGACACGGTAGCCTAGCTCAGCCCGAACTAAAGATACCATCTCTGATCTTTATTTATGTAAATGTAAATGAAATTGTAACAGAAGTAAACACAAATAAAATGGAAACAGTTTATGTTTACACGTGAAAACCTGGCATACAATAATGTTTTATAATCATTAAAAATGATGTCATCATGAGGTTGATGAACAATATCATCATATCAATAAGAATCTAGTTTATGGACGCTGTGTTCTGTTCAATGGTGCACGGCTATGCATCACGACAAAATCTGAGATGGATTTAGCTCTTGCTGGGGTTTTGTTAAAGGGCCACATTATATCTCTGTAGACGAGCCTGTCAAATGGTTAACATCAGACTTATAATCTGAAGGTTCTGCCTGCCTGCCAAGACACCTCCTGGTGGGTAGAGGGTGAAGATCTTGTTTTAATCTCCCAGGTCAGCGTGTGTGCAGATATGTCTTAGTACCAAGCACAAGCAGAACATCGCACACACAAGTTAAAGACCCCGTAAGTCATGTCAGTGGCTGGCCATACAGAATATCACACGTACAGGATCCTGTAAGTCATGTCAGTGGTTGGCCATACAGAATATCACACATACAGGATCCTGTAAGTCATGTCAGTGGCTGGCCATACAGAATATCGCACGTACAAGATCCTGTAAGTCATGTCAGTGGCTGGCCATACAGAATATCACATATACAGGATCCTGTAAGTCATGTCAGTGGCTGGCCATACAGAATATCACATATACAGGATCCTGTAAGTCATGTCAGTGGCTGGCCATACAGAATATCACATATACAGGATCCTGTAAGTCATGTCAGTGGCTGGCCATACAGAATATCACATATACAGGATCCTGTAAGTCATGTCAGTGGCTGGCCATACAGAATATCACATATACAGGATCCTGTAAGTCATGTCAGTGGCTGGCCATACAGAATATCACACATACAGGATCCTGTAAGTCATGTCAGTGGTTGGCCATACAGAATATCGCACGTACAAGATCCTGTAAGTCATGTCAGTGGCTGGCCATACAGAATATCACATATACAGGATCCTGTAAGTCATGTCAGTGGCTGGCCATACAGAATATCACATATACAGGATCCTGTAAGTCATGTCAGTGGCTGGCCATACAGAATATCACACATACAGGATCCTGTAAGTCATGTCAGTGACTGACCATACAGAATATCACACATACAGGATCCTGTAAGTCATGTCAGTGACTGACCATACAGAATATCACACATACAGGATCCTGTAAGTCATATCAGTGGCTGGCCATACAGAATATCACACGTACAGGATCCTGTAAGTCATATCAGTGGCTGGCCATACAGAATATCGCACGTACAGGATCCTGTAAGTCATGTCAGTGACTGACCATACAGAATATCACACATACAGGATCCTGTAAGTCATATCAGTGGCTGGCCATACAGAATATCACACGTACAGGATCCTGTAAGTCATGTCAGTGACTGGGTATAGAGAATACCGCACAAACAAGTTAAGGATCCTGTAAGTCATGTCAGTGGCTGGGTATACAGAATAGCGCACAAACAAGTTAAGGATCCTGTAAGTCATGTCAGTGGCTAGGTCATGGCAACATGAAAATACCCAGCATGCACGCCCACCGAAGATGGAGTGTAGCAGACTGTGCAGCAACATCTCGCCTGCGAGAAATATCGGAATTTTTACCATTTATCACGTATGTGTGAAAAGAGGAGACAGCAACAGCCTAACAGGATACAGTGAAACAAAGTAATGCACGTGTGTGTGTGCGTATGAGTGTGTGTGTGTGTGTGTGTGTGTGTGTGTGTGTGTGTGTGTGTGTGTGTGTCTGTGTGTCTGTGTCTCTCTCTCTCTCTCTGTGCGTGCGTGCGTGCGTGCATGTGTGCGTGCGCGTGCGCGCGCGGGTGTGTTGGTGTTTATGTGTGTGTGAACTCGCAAAACTTAAAGTTAGTGGACAAAACCACTGATCATGCTAAGCTTACTGATTTTTGTAAGATTGAATCTGACCCGCAAAATGACCCCACCAAGATCACTGCCATAGATTCAGTGACAATGACAACATTCAGACAATCGATGCTTGGCCTTCTTCAAAAATACAACAAAATCTGTCCATTTCACCCAAAGAAGTAAGATGTATTGTTTATCCCGTCACACCACCGCCACCACAAAAAAAAATTGAAGTATTTTACAGACAAAAACGTAACCTAACAGACATAAATAATATTCACGGGTGCGAAAATTATAAACATTCCGTTACAAAAATCGTCTCATATTTTCGATGAATGAATAAAACCCACACTCAGTCCCGTTCCGTGCTAACAAATTGCACAAGCAAATGAAACCAAACAAATCTAATTAGCATAACTTTACTTAATTTCTGTGCAAGACTCATGAAACGGCCTCCACGTGACAAGCGAAATGTCGTCCCCGTCATGCTGATTAAAACAAGGTATTAATATCTCGATGCTGATTGTTGTTCGTTGCTCAATTCCGTTCGTAATTTCATCCGTTACGAGGGGTGGAGGATGGAGGTGTTGCGCTACAGAATGGAGTGGATGGCGGTGACAAACTAGTCAGCAAAGATTTCTCCGTCGTTTGTGAAGGATTTTCATTAATGTTGGTTCATATGTTTTGGTTATATGTTTCTGCCATTGGAGTAGTCGCAAAGCAAAAATGCTCAGGGCGGTTCAATACTTGGAATGTGGTTTCTACAATAAACACAATCTTTCGAAGATATCTTCCCCATTTCTAGGACTATTTCAGTTAAAAACGGTGAAACTTGTGTCGGTATAAATGTCTTGTTCAGCAAGTTCAACTAAATCGATGAAGGTCGAAGTCGCATCTCACAAATATGTTTAGAAGTGGAACAAGAAATTACTGATACCCTCTTTGTGTGAACAAGGATTCGGGTTGCTTATTAATGGATTTTGTTTGTTTGTATGCTTATTTGTTGTTTCGTTGGTGTGTAGCTGTGTGTGGTGGGTGCCTGTGTTTGTGTGGTGGGTGTGTGTGTGTGATGTGTCTGTGTGGTGTGTGTGTGTGTGTGATGGTGTGGTGTGTGTGTGTGTGTGTGTGCACGCACTGAGGCACACGAGGACGGAACACAGTTCTATTGTCCACAAACATACGGTGCATGGTGAACGTGTGTATTTTAGTTAGTAGTGCTGCTTGCGTGCGTGCGTGCGTGTGTGTGTGTGTGTGTAGTGTGTGTGTGTGTGCGTGAGTCTGTGTGTGTTATGAGTGTCTGTGTCTGTGCGTGTGTGTATGAGTGTTTGTGTGCGTATGTGCGTGTATGTGCGCGTGCGTGTTTCTGCGTGTGTTAGTATTATGGATGAGCGTGTGTGAGAGACAGACAGAAAAACAAACAGACAGAACTCATAAAAACGCATAATTACGCCTGAAGTATGCGAGTAACGTGTCACATGGTTCTGTATATGTTTTATACATGGGGGGGGGGGTGCAAAAGTAGGTTTACAGTGATATGAAAAAGAACACGTAAAATACTCATGCATTTATATACAAACAAATGAATATCATATACATACATAACAACACCCTAACCCAATAGTCAAACGACCCCATTCACACACTACCCTACACAAACTACAACACACTGACACACTACGTACACCTATCACACACCCATCTACAACAAGCAGAATTAGCATTATAAAAACTGATGATACATTCAGCGTGGCTGATACACACATTAGTGCACACAACACAACACACATACCATACACACATCAAACACCAAACAGGCACACGCAACGTACATACACGACACTACACACTACATACATACACACACATATACATACACACACACCACACACACACACAACACATACACACATACACACAACACACACACACACTCACACACACCTCTCTACACACACACACACACACACACACACTCACACACACACACACACATACACACACACACATACACACACACACACAACACACACACATACACACACGCACATATCACGCGTCACGCATACACACACATACACGTGCACACACACATACACACACACACACATACACACACACACACATACACGTGCACACACACACATACATCACACTTACACAACACACACATACACGCGCACACACACATACATACATACACACACATACACACACACACACACACCACACTGCACGCACGCACGCACCACACATCACAAATCACACACACACACACACACCACACACACACTACATTCCACCACAGCACACACACACATACACACATAGCACACACACACACATCACACACACACATACACATCACACACATATACGCACCACACACACCACACACCACAAACAACACCACACACACACAACACTACACACATACACACACATACACGCGCACACACAATACATACACACACACATACACCACACACAACATACATACACACACACAACACACACACACCACATTCACGCGTGCGCACGCATACACACACATACACGTGCAACACACACCTACAATACACAACACACACATACACATGCAACACGTAACGCTCACACCACAGACAACATACGTCATACATCACACACACACAACACTACACCGCACACGCGTGTGGTGTGTGTGTGTGTGTGTATTAGAGACACAGAAGAAGTGGGGGAGGGAGAGAAAAACAGATAGGAGAGGGAGAGAGAGGTGAGTGAGTGAGAGAGGAGACGAGGAATAGTAGATGGGGAGGGAGGAGAGAGAAAGAGAGAGTAGGACAAGACAGACAGACAGACAGACAAAGAGACACACAGATAGACAGAACTCTATAACTTTACACAGACAGACAGACAGACAAAGAGACAGACAGACAGACAGACAAGAGACAGACAGACAAAGACAGACAGACAGAACTCTATAACTTTACACAGACAGACAGACAAAGAGACAGACAGACAGACAGAACTCTATAACTTTACACAGACAGACAGACAGACAGACAAAGAGACAGACAGATAGACAGACAGACAGAACTCTATAACTTTACCCACACATACGTACTCTGGAGGAATGCGACGAGAAGGGTTCATGTTTCTGTAATGTAATATATCAGGCTGTATATGTATATAACGATTATCACGTGTGTGTGAGGTATACTGTTGATTCATGCCCGTTTTATGAACTGTACCTCCAAAGACAATAGTCTACAGACGATAATAATAACAAAAAAAATGTTTTAAGTGTGCAGTGTGACTGAGTGCATGACCGGTTGATCGTAACAAACCAGAAAGTTAGATGTTTGTGAAACCGAAGATGCAAAAATGTGGTCAAGCCATATAAATAAAACCCCAGTCTTCCGGACGAAAAACGGACAGCAGCTAACTGTCGCCAATTTAAAAAAAAAAAAAAAAAAAAAAAAAAAGAAATGGCAATTCTCTCTGTTGTTAGAGACAGAGATGGAAAATCGTTTGTGCCAGAGACAGAGATGGAGAATCCTGTTTGATGTTAGAGACAGAGATGGACAATCTGTTGATGTTAGAGACAGAGATGGACATCTGTCTGTTGTTAGAGACAGAGATGGAGATCCTGCATGTTGCTAGAGACAGAGATGGAGAATCCTGCATGTTGCTAGAGACAGAGATGGAGAATCTGTCTGTTGTTAGAGACAGACATGGAGAATCCTGCATGTTGCTAGAGACAGAGATGGGGAATCCTGTCTGTTGTTAGAGACAGACATGGAGAATCTGCATGTTGCTAGAGACAGGATGGAGAATTCTGTCTGTTGATAGAGACAGAGATGGAGAATCCTGTTTGTTGTAGAGACAGAGATGGAGAATTCTGTCTGTTGATAGAGACAGAGATGGAGAATCCTGTTCGATGTTAGAGACAGAGATGGAGAATTCTGTTTGTTGTTAGAGACAGAGATGGAGAATCCTGTCTGTTGTTAGAGACAGAGATGGAGAATCCTGTTTGTTGTTAGAGACAGAGATGGAGAATCCTGTTTGATGTTAGAGACAGAGATGGAGAATTCTGTTTGTTGTTAGAGACAGAGATGGAGAATCCTGTCTGTTGTTAGAGACAGAGATGGAGAATCCTGTCTTTTTGATAGAAACAGAGATGGAGAATCCTGTCTGTTGTTAGAGACAGAGATGGAGAATCCTGTCTGTTGATAGAGACAGAGATGGAGAATCCTGTCTGTTGTTAGAGACAGAGATGGAGAATTCTGTCTGTTGTTAGAGACAGAGATGGAGAATTCTGTCTGTTGATAGAGACAGAGATGGAGAATCCTGTCTGTCGTTAGAGACAGAGATGGAGAATCCTGTTTGTTGTTAGAGACAGAGATGGAGAATCCTGTCTGTTGTTAGAGACAGACATGGAGAATCCTGTCTATTGTTAGAGACAGAGATGGAGAATCCTGCATGTTGATAGAGACAGAGATGGAGAATTCTGTCTGTTGTTAGAGACAGTAGATGGAGAATCCTGTTTGATTGTTAGAGACAGAGATGGAGAATCCTGTCTGTTGATAGAGACAGAGATGGAGAATCTCTGGTGGGTGGTCTGTTGTTAGAGACAGAGATGGAGAATCCTGTTCAAGGGTGTTGTTAGAGACAGAGATGGAGAATCTGTTGTTGAGAGAGAGATGGAGAATCCTGTCTGTTGACTAGAGACAGAGATGGAGAATCTGTTGTTGAAGAGACGAGATGGAAATCCTTCTGTTGACAGAGAGTGGAGAATCCTGTCTGTTGACAGAGATGAGAGAATCCTGTCTGTTGGACAGAGATGGAGAATTCTGTCTGTTGACAGAGATGGAGAATCTGTCTGTTGACAGAGATGGAGAATTCTGTCTGTTGACAGAGATGGGAATTCTGTCTGTTCGACAGAGATGGAGAATCTGTCTGTTACGACAGAGATGGAGAATTCTGTCTGTTGACAGAGATGGAGAATTCTGTCTGTTGACAGAGATGGAGAATCTGTCTGTTGACAGAGATGGAGAATTCTGTCTGTTGACAGAGACAGAGATGGAGAATTCTGTCTGTTGGACAGAGAT
>CM060310.1:5648656-5676156 GCA_030674185.1 Monoplex corrugatus | reverse complement strand
ACATGAAATAAACAAAAGAAACATACACATGAAATAAACAAGAAACATAACAACATGAAATATAAAAAAACATAAACAACATGAAATAAACAAAACAAAATAACAACATGAAATAAAAGAAACATAACAACATGAAATAAACAAAAGAAACATAACAACATGAAATAAACAAAAAAACATAACAACATGAAATAAACAAAAAAATAACAACATGAAATAAACAAAACAATTAACAACATGAAATAAACAAAAAACATTAAGCAACATGAAATAAACAAATGAATACATAACAACATGAATAAACAAAACAAACATACAACATGAAATAAACAAAAGAAACATAACAACATGAAATAAACAAAAAAGTACAACATGAAATAAACAAAACATACAATGAAACAACAAAACATACAACATGAATAAACAAAAAAACATACAACATGAAAAAACAAAACAAACATAACAACATGAATAAACAAAAGAAACATAACAACATGAAATAAACAAAAGAAACATAACAACATGAAATAAACAAAAGAAATAACAACATGAAATAAACAAAAGAAACATAACAACATGAAATAAACAAAACAAAACAACATGAAATAAACAAAAAAACTAACAACATGAAATAAACAAAACAAACATAACAACATGAAATAACAAAAGAAACATAACAACATGAAATAACAAAAGAAACATAACAACATGAAATAAACAAAAGAAACATAACAACATGAAATAAACAAAAGAAACATAACAACATGAATACAAAAAAACATAACAAATAAGAAAAAACATAACAACATGAAATAGAAATAAACATAAAACAAAACATTACAACATGAAATAACAAAAGAAACATAACAACATGAAATAAACATAAAAGCAAAAGAACATACAACATGAAATAAACAAAAGAAAACTAACAACATGAAATAAACAAAAGAACAAACATGAATAAAAAACAACAACATGAAATAGACAAAAAACAACAGTTTAACAATACCATGAATAAAATAACAACGAAAACAAAGCTAACAACATGAAATAGACAAACGAAAGACAAAGCTAAACATGAAATGAAATAAACAAAAGACAAATTTAACAACAGCAGTTACAGAAAACAGTTGAAAGCACAGCAATATACAAAACAAAGTTAAACAACATGAGAATGCAAGACAATTAACAAACGTTAATGCAACATGCAATAGCCAATTACAATAACAAGTTCTATCGTATATTGAAATGCACACCAATACAACTAACATTCTAATTAGACTTAGAACATGCAACAGTATTACAATAACATACTAAGATTCGTATTTGAAAGTGCACAGTCAGTTACAAAGTAACAGTTTGTTCGGATTGAAAAGCACAGTCAGTTACAAAACATTCTGTTGTATTTTGAATGCACAAGCAGTTACAATAACCAGTGTCTGTTGTATTTGAAATGACAGCCATACAATACAGTTCTCTATTATTTGAATGACAGCAATTTTACTCAACAGTTCTGTTCGTATTTGAAAAGCAAGCAGTTACATAACAGTTCTGTCGTATGCGTAATTATACAGCCTAAGGATACGAATCATTCGAAATCACAGCTATAAATTATAATCCCCATTCATATTCTGATTGTGCACAGTCATTCTTCATAATCCCCATAAGTCTTCTTTCACTCATAATTCTTTTTGTGCGCTTCAACTATATTTCGCCGTCCGTCTTTCTGACCCTACTACGTTCTTTTTTATGCTCATAAAAATTCCTGAAATTGTGCCTTCATCTCTGTCATAATGTACATTTATGTTGCTTCTTGCACCTGTATCTTTTGTCTTGAGACTTTCCAGTACCTAAGCACGCTCAATTCTGTTTATGATGACGTCCATAACATGTAAATTGTCTTTCTGAAGCGCATCCCTGATTGAATGACTTCAGTTTTTGTGTTTGACAGTTAGAACAGTTTTGTTAAAGATCGTTTGTGATTGACCAGATTACACATTGATTGGCAGAAAAACACATGAGCACAGCTACAACACGTATATGAATTACAAAATGTTTTTGACTGAAATACACATAAAAATCACACAGTTAATAAGTCGTGTTAAACAGCCATTACACTTTGAGAATGCAACAGACAAACAGTCTTCATTGAATGCACAGCATTACAATACAGTTGTTCGTATTGAAATGCACAGCATTAAATAACGTCTGATTGAAATGCACAGCATTAACGGCTTTTGAATGCACACCAGTACATCAGTTCTGTTCGATTTGATGACAGCCATTACAATAACATGTCTTTCGTATTGAAATGCACGCCATTACAAAAAGTTCTTTTTAATGCGGACTTGGATAATGCACAGCCAGTTACATAAGTTTTCTATTAAATGCACAGCCATTAAAAACAGTTCTGTTGTATTTGAAATGCCACCAGTTACAATAACAGTTCTGTTCGTATTTGAAATGCACAGCAGTTACAATAACAGTCTGTTGTATTTGAATGCACAGCCAGTTACATACAGTCTTTCGTATTGAAATGCACAGCCAATTACAATACAGTTCTGTTCTATTTGAAATGCACAGCCATTACAATAACAGTTCTTTCGTATTGAAAGCACAGCCATTACAATCAGTTCTGTTGTATTTGAAATGACAGCCAGTTACAAAACAGTTCTGTTCGTATTTGAATGCACAGCCATTACAATAACAGTTCTTTGTATTTGAAATGCACAGCCAGTTACATACAGTTCTGTTCGTATTTGAAATGCACAGCAGTTACAATACAGTTCTGTTCGTATTTGAAATGCACAGCCATTACAATAACAGTTCTGTTCGTATTTGAAATGCACAGCCATTACAATAACAGTTCTGTTCGTATTTGAAATGCACAGCCATTACAATAACAGTTCTGTTCGTATTTGAAATGCACAGCCATTACAATAACAGTCTGTCGTATTTGAAATGCACAGCCATTACAACAGTTCTGTTCATTGAAATGCACAGCCAGTTACAAACATTTGTTCGTATTTGAAATGCACAGCCATTACAACAGTTCTGTTCGTATTTGAAATGCACAGCCAGTTACAATAACAGTTCTGTTCGTATTTGAAATGCACAGCCATTACAATAACAGTTCTTTGTATTTGAAATGCACAGCCAGTTACAATAGATACATAACGTTCTGTTCGTATTTGAAATGCACAGCCATTACAATAACAGTTCTGTTCGTATTTGAAATGCACAGCCAGTTACAATAACAGTTCTGTTCGTATTTGAAATGCACAGCAGTTACAAAACAGTTCTGTTCGTATTTGAAATGCACAGCCAATTACAATAACAGTTCTGTTCGTATTTGAAATGCACAGCCAGTTACAATAACAGTTCTGTTCGTATTTGAAATGCACAGCCAGTTACAATACAGTTCTGTTCGATTTGAAATGCACAGCCATTACAACAGTTCTGTTCGTATTTGAAATGCACAGCCAGTTACAATAACAGTTCTGTTCGTATTTGAAATGCACAGCCAATTACAATAACAGTTCTGTTCGTATTTGAAATGCACAGCCAGTTACAATACAGTTCTGTTCGTATTTGAAATGCACAGCCAGTTACAATAACAGTTCTGTTCGTATTTGAAATGCACAGCCATTACAAACAGTTCTGTTCGTATTTGAAATGCACAGCCAGTTACAATAACAGTTCTGTTCGTATTTGAAATGCACAGCCATTACAATAACAGTTCTTTTATTGAAATGCACAGCCAGTTACAAACAGTTCTGTTCGTATTTGAAATGCACAGCCAATTACAATAACAGTTCTGTTCGTATTTGAAATGCACAGCCAGTTACAATAACAGTTCTGTTCGTATTTGAAATGCACAGCCAGTTACAATAACAGTTCTGTTCGTATTTGAAATGCACAGCCAATTACAATAACAGTTCTGTTCGTATTTGAAATGCACAGCCAGTTACAATAACAGTTCTCTTTAGACTTGAAATGCACAGCCAGTTACAACAGTTCTGTTCGTATTTGAAATGCACAGCCAATTACAATAACAGTTCTGTTCGTATTTGAAATGCACAGCCAGTTACAATAACAGTTCTGTTCGTATTTGAAATGCACAGCCAGTTACAATAACAGTTCTGTTCGTATTTGAAATGCACAGCCAGTTACAATAACAGTTTCTGTTCGTATTTGAAATGCACAGCCAGTTACAATAACAGTTCTGTTCGTATTTGAAATGCACAGCCAATTACAATAACAGTTCTGTTCGTATTTGAAATGCACAGCCAGTTACAATAACAGTTCTGTTCATATTTGAAATGCACAGCCAGTCACAATAACAGTTCTGTTCGTATTTGAAATGCACAGCCAATTACAATAACAGTTCTGTTCGTATAACAGTTCTGTTCGTATTTGAAATGCACAGCCAATTACAACAGTTCTGTTCATATTTGAAATGCACAGCCAATTACAATAACAGTTCTGTTCGTATTTGAAATGCACAGCCAATTACAACAGTTTCTGTTCGTATTTGAAATGCACAGCCAGTTACAATAACAGTTCTGTTCGTATTTGAAATGCACAGCCAGTTCAATAACAGTTCTCGTTTAATTGAAATGCACAGCCAGTTACAAACAGTTCTGTTCGTATTTGAAATGCACAGCCAGTTACAATAACAGTTCTGTTCGTATTTGAAATGCACAGCCAAGTTACAATAACAGTTCTGTTCGTATTTGAAATGCACAGCCAGTTACAATAACAGTTCTGTTCGTATTTGAAATGCACAGCCATTACAATAACAGTTCTGTTCGTATTTGAAATGCACAGCCAATTACAATAACAGTTCTGTTCGTATTTGAAATGCACAGCCAGTTACAATAACAGTTTCTTTCGTTTGAAATGCACAGCCAGTTACAATAACAGTTCTGTTCGTATTTGAAATGCACAGCCAATTACAATACAGTTCTGTTCGTATTTGAAATGCACAGCCAGTTACAATAACAGTTCTGTTCGTATTTGAAATGCACAGCCATTACAATAACAGTTCTGTTCGTATTTGAAATGCACAGCCAGTTACAATAACAGTTCTGTTCGTATTTGAAATGCACAGCCAGTTACAATAACAGTTCTGTTCGTATTTGAAATGCACAGCCATTACAATAACAGTTCTGTTCGTATTTGAAATGCACAGCCAATTACAATAACAGTTCTGTTCGTATTTGAAATGCACAGCCAGTTACAATAACAGTTCTCTTTAGACTTGAAATGCACAGCCAGTTACAACAGTTCTGTTCGTATTTGAAATGCACAGCCAATTACAATAACAGTTCTTTTAGATTGAAATGCACAGCCAGTTACAAACAGTTCTGTTCGTATTTGAAATGCACAGCCAGTTACAATAACAGTTCTGTTCGTATTTGAAATGCACAGCCAGTTACAATAACAGTTCTGTTCGTATTTGAAATGCACAGCCAGTTACAATAACAGTTCTGTTCGTATTTGAAATGCACAGCCAATTACAATAACAGTTCTGTTCGTATTTGAAATGCACAGCCAATTACAATAACAGTTCTGTTCGTATTTGAAATGCACAGCCAGTTACAATAACAGTTCTCTTTAGACTTGAAATGCACAGCCAGTTACAACAGTTCTGTTCGTATTTGAAATGCACAGCCATTACAATAACAGTTCTCTTCTACTTTGAAATGCACAGCCAGTTACAATAACAGTTCTGTTCGTATTTGAAATGCACAGCCAGTTACAATAACAGTTCTGTTCGTATTTGAAATGCACAGCCAATTACAATAACAGTTCTGTTCGTATTTGAAATGCACAGCCAGTTACAATAACAGTTCTGTTCGTATTTGAAATGCACAGCCAGTTACAATAACAGTTCTGTTCGTATTTGAAATGCACAGCCAATTACAATAACAGTTCTGTTCGTATTTGAAATGCACAGCCAGTTACAATAACAGTTCTCTTTAGACTTGAAATGCACAGCCAGTTACAACAGTTCTGTTCGTATTTGAAATGCACAGCCAATTACAATAACAGTTCTGTTCGTATTTGAAATGCACAGCCAGTTACAATAACAGTTCTGTTCGTATTTGAAATGCACAGCCAGTTACAATAACAGTTCTGTTCGTATTTGAAATGCACAGCCAGTTACAATAACAGTTCTGTTCGTATTTGAAATGCACAGCCAGTTACAATAACAGTTCTGTTCGTATTTGAAATGCACAGCCAATTACAATAACAGTTCTGTTCGTATTTGAAATGCACAGCCAGTTACAATAACAGTTCTGTTCATATTTGAAATGCACAGCCAGTTACAATAACAGTTCTGTTCGTATTTGAAATGCACAGCCAATTACAGTAACAGTTCTGTTCGTATTTGAAATGCACAGCCAATTACAGTAACAGTTCTGTTCGTATTTGAAATGCACAGCCAGTTACAATAACAGTTCTGTTCGTATTTGAAATGCACAGCCAATTACAACAGTTCTCTTTAGACTTGAAACGCATAGCCAGTTACAACAGTTCTCTTTAGACTTGAAACGCACGCCAAGTTACAAGAACAGTTCTGTTTAGACTTGAAAAACTGACACCACCAGAATGACCGAAGCATTAAGATGGGCACCTAACAGGCCAGTTTTTATGTTGCGGGCTGGGATTGAACTCGAGACATCAGATCTTGAGTCCAAGGATCTATCAACATCCAGCCAGCCTGTACCAAAAAAAATATATTGGCCCAGTCGAGGTTCGAACTCACGACCCTGACGTCATCAGGATGGTGCTGTAACCAGCAAAACTAACAGACCACTACAGAACGACACAAAACACAAGGAGGAAAAAAGGAACAGTAAACAAAGAAGCAATATGAAAGGTACACAGACTGGCCAGTAACTAAACAGATCGTGTGCAGATTCATGGGACTTTCCATTTTGCACTGCGTTCATTGGCGTTAATTCAGACATGACGAGCACCTCTCATTCAATAAGTATGGTTGTGCTAACTTCTTAACAGCAGCAACAACAACAACAAAGCAACAACAGCAACAATAATTATCAGCAGCAGCAGCATTACCATAGCAATACTACAACTACTACTGTCCTACTACAACTCTCCTCCTACTACTACTACTGCTGCTGCTGCTGCTGCTGCTGCTGCTGCTACTAACTATCATCATCACCATCATAATCATCACAATAATAAACATCATCATAATAATAATAACAATAACAACAAAGATGATGATGGTGATGAAGAATGAGTATTCATAACGTACATAATAAACTCTATGCACCCCCATAGGGATGCCAGAGGCTTTTTCGGCGTCTATGGTATCCCCACCTTCTGGAAATTCTCTCTCTCTCTCTCTCTCTCTCTCTCTCTCTCTCTCTTCTCTCTCTCTGTCTCTCTCTGTCTCTCTCTTCTCTTCTCTTCTCTTCTCTTCTCTTCTTTTCTCTTCTTCTCTTCTCTTCTCTTCCCTTCTCTTCCTTCTCTTTTCTTTTTTTCCATTCTTTTTTCTCTTAGTTTCTACCTTCTGTTTTCTGAATTTTGTTTGTTTGTTGGCTTTTCTTCAACATATTTACAGTATCCTAAATGTTACACCATTTATAAAATCAGTTCAATCAACACATTCGCAACAGGATCCACAAACATTTGGAATGTCAATGAACAAAAGGAAAATATGTAGAAATGAAGCAAACAGCGACGTTTAAGTTAACTAGTCGTAATCATGGTATATACAATATGTAAAGTGTGATATACACACATGAATAACATCAAGGCATAGACGGAAGAAAAGTGACGAAAGCGAAATGAAAGACTAAATATGTTAAGTTCATTTTGATAAACATCGGCTTGTAATAGTACCATGAGGCAGAAAATTCTGTCTGTTAGAGATTTAAGTTATATGTTATATTCTATTGTTTTAAATCTGGCAAATTGTTGCTTTTTGAAAAATATTTTACATCTGATTGACAATTTCTTTATTTATACCTATACAAACGGTACTTTGCAAACAATATGATACAATCATATAATGTTTCAGTATAAGTATTTACACAATTTCTAAATTCACACTGGTGCTTCACAAAAAACATAAAAATCAAATACTGTTTCTGTACGAGTATTATGTACATTAAAAGATCTGTTTTAAAAGATCTGTTTTCGAACATGCTTGGGTACCGCTTGGTGGGCAAAGGGTGTACATTTTGCTCCATCTTTTAAGTCAACGTGTGTGCAGACCTGCCAGCGCCTGAATACCCTCTGTGTCTATACGCATGCAGAACTTAAAATACGCACGTTTACAGGGCTTAAAACAGGAGGAGGAAAAAAACCACTGAAACTAGGGGGGTCCGGGGGCCATAACTTGCGCGCCGTTGCTATGAACGCTTGCAAGCCGATCACGGATGCCTTGCTCCTTTCGTTGTTTTTTTTGTTTTGTTTGTTTTTTTGTTTGTTTGTTTGTTTGTTTTTTACAAACCGAAAACTCGGAATTCCGCCCAGACGCGGAACGTTTTAAGCCCTGCGTTTAAGATCCTGACAGCCATGTCGGTGTAGGCACAAGAGTGGCAGAATGGTTCAGACGTGTGCCTACCAATAACTAAACTCGAGGTTCCATGATTCGTTTCCCGTTGAGGTCTTGATTTTTCTACTCAGTTTGACCCAAAAATCGAATTGAACGTCTAGTTTTTTTGGAAACGGATGAAAAACGAGAAGGACCCGACTGCCTTCTGGACTGCGCACACTAAAGATCCCATGGCAGTTAAAAATCGTGAAGAGCAGGGCATTCACCCATCTGGTATAAAATACTGGAGAAGAAGAGAGGTTCATTTCGGAGGTCCCTCCCCTTGAAGGCCGATTAGTCTTATTGTATTTCTGAAGTCTTGGTTAAAAAATTGAGTGGCGCCGTACTACGGCGACGCACACTCGACAGGGAGAGCAGCCTTAGTTTGGCATGGTAAATCCATTGTGACAAAAGAAATGAATATGAATATATAAATAAATATGTTTTGGTGGCTTATGGAGACACGAAAACACACAGCATGTATGAAACAGACCATGGCTGCCTTCATGGTGGGATAAAAAGAAACGAAAAGAAAGGGGCCATCCAGGTAAAAGCCCACTAATTATTTAAGTGCACGTGGGGGTTCCAGCCAACAAATGAACGAACACATATATAGGTTAAAAAGTCAGAAACGGTTAGACGCTCACATATTCAACGCTATGTAAACATATCGGTGAGAGTTTTTTTTTTTTCACAATCATATCAATGCAACACAGATTTTCCAATAACGTCAATAAATACTATATACCCAGAGCTAACAGTGTTGTTAAAACACAATCAGTCAAAATCTGTCAAATGCCACACATTTACATCACTCAAACGCAAATACAGATTTAACCCTTTGACTCCCGCATCCTATCAACCAGCATCCTGTATTGTCAACCATCCCAGCAAAGCAAAAACTTAACTCTTTAACTCCCTCACCCTATCCACCAGCTTTCCTGCAGGAATTTGCTGGATAGGGTAAAGGAGTCAAAAGGTTTATTTTTTGCAGATGGTGGATAGGGTGCGGGAATCAATGGTTTAAAATAATCCCAATTCAAAGAAACGATTAAACATTCATCAAAATGCAACCAAAGTGATTACGACAGCAGTGAATATGTCAAAGAAGAATACAAATATATATATAAATGACGTCACTATTAACATGACGTAATACCACCACGAAAATTACTGTATTCCTCCTAACCTCCTCCACCCACCCACCCACACAAAAGTCTTTGAAAGACTGAAGTTAATGCCCTGTATGAGGTATCAAGCTGTCAACGCTGGTCTATATGAAATATTACAGAAACACTACAATCACATATTGCACTTTGCAGGAAACCGACCAAATCTATAATATACGTTGTGTAATAGTTTCATGGTTAAGTTTAAACTGGCCACAAAATCAACTGTGCAATATTGCATGACTGTCATGTAAGCTTTCAAAAGAGTGTAAACAATCCATGCATCAAGACTTGATATTTCGCGGGAATCAAACTGATACGATGATTCAGTTTAATTTAACAACAACAACGTGTTGTCAGATTTACTTTAAGCAGTACTAAAAATTATTAACGAAATAATATCAGAGAGCTGAAATGGTAAAATAGCACAACATTCATTTAGATTAACTGGCTTCATTACCCCGGCTCTCATCACCACTAGCTCTTACGTTGGTATACGTTACTGATGTCTCTGACCTTAAGTGCCATTATCAGGTTCTGACGTTATTTCACACATCTGTGTGGGCTCTGACGTCATTTAGCACATCTTTGTTGAATTTTTTAGTCATTCATAACTACTGACTCCAACATTATTTAGCACATTCCTGCTGGCTCTGACGTCATTTAGCACATCTTTGTTGAATTTTTTGAGTCATTCATAACTACTGACTCCAACATTATTTAGCACATTCTTGCTGGCTCTGACGTCATTTAGCACATCTTTGTTGAATTTTTGAGTCATTCATGACATAACTATTGACTCCAACATTACTTAGCATATTCTTGCTGGCTCTGACGTCATTTAGCACATTGATACTGGCTTTGGCGTTATTTAGCGTATTGTAATTTGCTCTGACGCCACTTGGCAATTTGATAATGGTTCTGAAGTTATGTAACTCATTATCATTGACTTCGAATATATCTAATGCATCGTTATTGGCGCTGGCATCATTTAACACATCGGTACTGTACTGACGCCATTCAGCAAAGTCACATTAACATAGATTCTGACGTCATTTAGCACATTGAAATTGATTCTGACGTTATTTTTTGACATATCGACAATGTTTTTGGCGTCATTTAGCACATAGTTACTGGCTCCAACATCACTTAGCAAACTGATGTTATCTCTCATATCATTTATTTTATTGTTTTTGGCTCTGGCGTTATTTTAAGTACGAAGCCTTTTCTGCCCTGACGTAATTTATGACACTGTTATCGGGTCTGACGTTATTTACTAGGCCTTATATTGCCATCGCCTTGACATGATTTAGTACATGTACATGGTAATGCCTCTGACAATATTTGCCACATTGTTACTGGCCCTGAAGTTTAGTACATTATCATCAGCTCTGACTTTATATGGTTAACCTGACGTTGGCTCTGACGTTATTTGGCACACTGTTACTGGCCCTGAACTTAAGTAAATTATCATCAGCTCTGACTTTATATGGTTAACCTGACGTTGGCTCTGACGTTATTTGGCACACTGTTACTGGCCCTGAACTTAAGTAAATTATCATCAGCTCTGACTTTATATGGTTAACCTGACGTTGGCTCTGACGTTATTTGGCACACTGTTACTGGCCCTGAACTTAAGTAAATTATCATCAGCTCTGACTTTATATGTTAACCTGACGTTGGCTCTGACGTTATTTGGCACACTGTTACTGGCCCTGAACTTAAGTAAATTATCATCAGCTCTGATTTTATATGGTACACTGACGTTGGCTCTGACGTTATTTGGCACACTGTTACTGGCCCTGAACTTAAGTAAATTATCATCAGCTCTGACTTTATATGGTACACTGACGTTGGCTCTGACGTTATTTGGCACACATGTTACTGGCCCTGAACTTAAGTAAATTATCATCAGCTCTGACTTTATATGGTTAACCTGACGTTGGCTCTGACGTTATTTGGCACACTGTTACTGGCCCTGAACTTAAGTAAATTATCATCAGCTCTGACTTTATATGGTTAACCTGACGTTGGCTCTGACGTTATTTGGCACACTGTTACTGGCCCTGAACTTAAGTAAATTATCATCAGCTCTGACTTTATATGGTACACTGACGTTGGCTCTGACGTTATTTGGCACACTGTTACTGGCCCTGAACTTAAGTAAATTATCATCAGCTCTGATTTTATATGGTACACTGACGTTGGCTCTGACGTTATTTGGCACACTGTTACTGGCCCTGAACTTAAGTAAATTATCATCAGCTCTGACTTTATATGGTACACTGACGTTGGCTCTGACGTTATTTGGCACACTGTTACTGGCCCTGAACTTAAGTAAATTATCATCAGCTCTGATTTTATATGGTACACTGACGTTGGCTCTGACGTTATTTGGCACACTGTTACTGGCCCTGAACTTAAATAAATTATCATCAGCTCTGATTTTATATGGTACACTGACGTTGGCTCTGACGTTATTTGGCACACTGTTACTGGCCCTGAACTTAAGTAAATTATCATCAGCTCTGACTTTATATGGTACACTGACGTTGGCTCTGACGTTATTTGGCACACTGTTACTGGCCCTGAACTTAAGTAAATTATCATCAGCTCTGACTTTATATGGTTAACCTGACGTTGGCTCTGACGTTATTTGGCACACTGTTACTGGCCCTGAACTTAAGTAAATTATCATCAGCTCTGATTTTATATGGTACACTGACGTTGGCTCTGACGTTATTTGGCACATTGTTACTGGCCCTGAACTTAAGTAAATTATCATCAGCTCTGACTTTATATGGTACACTGATGTTGGCTCTGACGTTATTTGGCACACTGTTACTGGCCCTGAACTTAAGTAAATTATCATCAGCTCTGATTTTATATGGTACACTGACGTTGGCTCTGACGTTATTTGGCACACTGTTACTGGTTGTGACGTTCAGCAGACTATTATTGGCTCTGACGTTATTTGGCACACTGTTACTGGTTGTGACGTTCAGCTATTACTGGTTCTGACGTTATTTTGCACACTGTTACTGGTTCTGACGTTCAGCAGGCTGTTGACTCTGATATGATACATCATACAACCGTTGGGTTTTTGCATAAACCGTGGAACATACACACACATACACATATACACAGAAACAGTTTGTCTTGCTCGAATAAACTTGTTAAAACGAGATCAAAACCAAGAACAAAGATTAATCAATCAAGATTATTTAAATATTCATTTTCAGCCAGAGATCACGAATAATATGTACACATATACATACATATAAATGAATAACTAAACAAATAAATAAATAAATAAATAACTACATAATTATATATATATATATCGCTTGTTCAAGAGAGATGCAATACATTTGTCTGCATTAACATCCAGATTTGCCAGTAATCATCTGGCAGCTTCCTTAAGCCAGCGCCAAACGTTGTGAAGGTCAATGAAAACATGATGCCCTGTGGCCAACGCTTCACAATTCTACAACAACAACAACAACAATTCCACAACAATGATAACAATTCCACAACAACAACTCCACAACAGTGATAACAATTCCACAACTCGTATGAATAATGTCTTCCCTCTCAGGACTTAGAATCCACATACAGAAAAATATTGTCTCATCGGGAGTGAAATGACTCAAAAAAGGGAACTCACTCTACATTTCACAATTCCTCATGAGGATTCAGTCCACAGAACACAGTCTCATCATAAGGGAGCAACGTCTTAAAAGTTGACATGTACATACCTTAAAGGGACAACGCAAACAGTTCACAGTCCTACCAGGGGACTACTGTCCATTGGATACAGAAATTTACGGGGAGACTTTGTCCCAAACGGCTTAACAGTCTCAGTGGTGGGCGCTGGTCTTCATAACCCACAGTTCAACCAGAGGGCACTGTCTCATAGAACTGAGCAGCTCACAGAACTGAGCATATTACAGAATTGAAAATCTTACAGAACTCAGCGTCTCACAGAACTCAGCGTCTCACAGAACTCAGCGTCTCACAGGACGCAGCATCTCACAGAACTCAGCGTCTCACAGAACTCAGCGTCTCACAGAACTCAGAATCTCACAGAACTCAGCGTCTCACAGAACTCAGCGTCTCACAGAACTCAGCATCTCACAGAACTCACAGTCTCATCAAGGCAAAATGTAGCTCTATTGTTCCACAGAGTTAAAAATCCTGTTATGCCAGACAGTGTCTCACAGACCCTGTGCAAAGACTCCTCTAGGAAATACATCACAATGGACATCTCACAATAGAGAAATATCGAACGCAACCCACCCGCCCCCAACCCACCCCAAACCCACGGAAGCATACCCAACCACCCTATCACTTCACTGCATAGAATCGATAGACGCTGTGACACCCCCACTGCCGTACGTCAGACCAGCACTAGCAGGGCGGTTGGCACTTGCGCCCTTCCTGTAGGGTGAGAGGTCAAAGGGCACCAGACGACGGAAGGTGACGATGTTGACGACGATGGTGATGAGGAGGACACCACAGCTGGAGGAGAAGGTCACCCGAGGTCCCCAGGCGTCGTAGATCTGGGCCACAAAGATGGGACCTAGGGTACGGGCCAGACTGCCACAGGCCGTGATAAACCCCATCCACAGACCCTGTGAACACACACATCAAACATAAATACACATCTACAGACCGTGTGAACACACACAGCAAACATAAATATACATCCACAGACCCTGTGAACACACAGCAAACATAAATACACATCCACAGACCCTGTGAACACACACAGCAAACATAAATACACATCTACAGACACTGTGAACACATACAGCAAACATAAATACACATCTACAGGTCCTGGGAACACACACAGCAAACATAAATACACATCTATAGGTCATGTAAACACACACATCAAACATAAATACACATCTACAGGTCCTGGGAACACACAAAAAACATAAATACACATCTACAGGTCCTGGGAACACACACAGCAAACGTATATACACATCCACAGGTCCTGGGAATACACACAGCAAACATAAATACACATCCACAGACCCTGTGAACACACACAGCAAACATAAATACACATCCACAGACCCTGGGAACACACACAGCAAACATAAATACACATCTACAGACCCTGTGAACACACACATCAAACATAAATACACATCTACAGGTCCTGGGAACACACACAGTAAACATAAATACACATCTATAGGTCCTGTAAACACACACAGCAAACATAAATACACATATATAGGTCCTGTGAACACACACAGCAAACATAAATACACATCTATAGGTCCTGTGAACACACACAGCAAACATAAATACACATCCACAGACACTGTGATCACACACAGTAAACATAAATACACATATATAGGTCCTGTAAACACACACAGCAAACATAAATACACATCCACAGACCCTGTGATCACACACAGTAAACATAAATACACATCCACAGACACTGTGAACACACACAGCAAACATAAATACACATCCACAGACCCTGGGAACACACACAGCAAACATAAATACACATCCACAGACCCTGTGAACACACACAGCAAACATAAATACACATCCACAGACCCTGGGAACACACACAGCAAACATAAATACACATCTACAGACCCTGTGAACACACACAGCAAACATAAATACACATCTATAGTCCTGTGAACACACACAGCAAACATAAATACACATCTATAGTCCTGTGAACACACACAGCAAACATAAATACACATCTATAGGTCCTGTGAACACACACAGCAAACATAAATACACATCCACAGACCCTGTGAACACACACAGCTAACATAAATACACATATATAGGTCCTGTGAACATACACAGCAAACATAAATACACATCTATAGTCCTGTGAACACACACAGCAAACATAAATACACATCTATAGTCCTGTGAACACACACAGCAACATAAATACACATCTATAGTCGTGAACACACACAGCAAACATAAATACACATCTACAGGACCTGTGAACACACACAGCAAACATAAATACACATCTACACGTGAACACAAAATTTATGTGTGAACCACACACAGCAAACATAAATACACATCTACAGTCCTGTGAAACACACACAGCAAACATAAAATAACATCTATAGTCCTGTGACAACACACACAGCAAACATAAATACACATCTACAGATCCTGGGAACACACACAGCAAACATAAATACACATCTATAGTCCTGTGAACACACACAGCAAACATAAATACACATCTACAGATCCTGGGAACACACACAGCAAACATAAATACACATCTATAGTCCTGTGAACACACACAGCAAACATAAATACACATCTACAGATCCTGTGAACACACACAGCAAACATAAATACACATCTACAGATCCTGGGAACACACACAGCAAACATAAATACACATCTACAGATCCTGTGAACACACACAGCAAACATAAATACACATCTATAGATCCTGTGAACACACACAGCAAACATAAATACACATCTACAGATCCTGTGAACACACACAGCAAACATAAATACACATCTACAGATCCTGTGAACACACACAGCAAACATAAATACACATCTATAGATCCTGTGAACACACACAGCAAACATAATACACATCTACAGTCCTGTGAACACACACAGCAAACATAAATACACATCTATAGTCCTGTGAACACACACAGCAAACATAAATACACATCTAAGTCCTGTGAACACACACAGCAAACATAAATACACATCTATAGTCCTGTGAACACACACAGCAAACATAAATACACATCTACAGTCCTGTGAACACACACAGCAAACATAAATACACATCTATAGGTCCTGTGAACACACACAGCAAACATAAATACACATCTACAGTCCTGTGAACACACACAGCAAACATAAATACACATCTATAGGTCCTGTGAACACACACAGCAAACATAAATACACATCTACAGTCCTGTGAACACACACAGCAAACATAAATACACATCTATAGGTCCTGTGAACACACACAGCAAACATAAATACACATCTAAGATCCTGTGAACACACACAGCAAACATAAATACACATCTATAGTCCTGTGAACACACACAGCAAACATAAATACACATCTAAGTCCTGTGAACACACACAGCAAACATAAATACACATCTACAGTCCTGTGAACACACACAGCAAACATAAATACACATCTATAGTCCTGTGAACACACACAGCAAACATAAATACACATCTACAGATCCTGGGAACACACACAGCAAACATAAATACACATCTATAGATCCTGTGAACACACACAGCAAACATAAATACACATCTACAGATCCTGGGAACACACACAGCAAACATAAATACACATCTATAGATCCTGTGAACACACACAGCAAACATAAATACACATCTACAGATCCTGGGAACACACACAGCAAACATAAATACACATCTAAGATCCTGTGAACACACACAGCAAACATAAATACACATCTACAGATCCTGTGAACACACACAGCAAACATAAATACACATCTAAGTCCTGTGAACACACACAGCAAACATAAATACACATCTATAGTCCTGTGAACACACACAGCAAACATAAATACACATCTAAGATCCTGTGAACACACACAGCAAACATAAATACACATCTACAGTCCTGTGAACACACACAGCAAACATAAATACACATCTACAGGTCCTGTGAACACACACAGCAAACATAAATACACATCTACAGTCCTGTGAACACACACAGCAAACATAAATACACATCTAAGTCCTGTGAACACACACAGCAAACATAAATACACATCTACAGGTCCTGTGAACACACACAGCAAACATATATACACATCTATAGTCCTGTGAACACACACAGCAAACATAAATACACATCTATAGATCCTGGAACACACACAGCAAACATAAATACACATCTAAGATCCTGTGAACACACACAGCAAACATAAATACACATCTATAGATCCTGTGAACACACACAGCAAACATAAATACACATCTACAGGTCCTGTGAACACACACAGCAAACATAAATACACATCTACACTTCCTGGGAACAAACACATCACAATCATCATGTGCCTTGCCGCATGACGTTGGCGATCATGGCCTTCTATACGAATCTGTCTTTTGTCGCTGCAAATGTATCTCCCACCTTCTCTGTCTTCATACACTTCTCAAGTCCGTCCAATATTTTCTCCCTGGGTCTACCTAGTATTGTCTTTCCCTCCAGCTTTCCTGCTGTGACTAGGTGCTCTCATGTGCCTTGCCGCATGGCGTTGGCGATCATGGCCCTCCATACAAATCTATATTTTGTCGCTGCAAGTATATCTCCTACCCTTTTGTCCCTACCCAATCTGCAAAACTGTGTAATATTTTCTCCCTGGGTCTACATGGCGCTCTTTTTCCCTCTAACTTTTCTGCTATGACCAGGAGCATAAATTTCTCTTGCCTTATAAAATGTCCTGTAAATGTTGCTTGCCTTTTCCTGATCTTGTTTTATCAATGTTGTCTTTTCTTGATCTTCTTTATTAACGTTGTCTTTTCCTGATCTTCTTTTTCAATGCTCTTCTTCAAAAGACAGACACAGATGAAGTGAAACAAGACAGTACCTGTGGCTTGTGTCCCAGAACTTTGGAGTAGATGGAGTAGGTCATGGCGTTGCAGATGGGGTAGCCGATGGCGATGAAGAACGTGCCCAGGATGAACTGCCACAGACGGACCTTGGGCTGAGTGCCGCACCAAGCAAAATTCCAGGGACAACCCACCGGCTCTACCGTGCTGTTGCTGTTGTTGTTGCTGTTGCTGGTGGTGGTGGTGACCAGTGGTGTCTCTGGTGAACATACAGCTTTTTTTTTTAAGCGTTCTGATATTTTTCGGATGTGTGTATGCACGATGTTTTGCCCACACTCCGCAGGCGGTATATGGCTGCACAGTCTGCATACTCCGTCTTTAGTAAGTGTGAATGCTGGGTGTTTTCATCATGTTTTCACAATCCACAGACACTGATATGTCATGCTGGGTGTTTTTATGTTTATACAATCCACCAGACATTGACATATATGTATGCTGGGTGTTTTATGTTTGTACAATCCACCAACACTGACATATATGTATGCTGGGTGTTTTTATGTTTATACAATCCACCACACACACTGACATATATGTATGCTGGGTGTTTTTATGTTTATACAATCCACCACACACACTGACATATATGTATGCTGGGTGTTTTTATGTTTATACAATCCACCACACACTGACATATATGTATGCTGGGTGTTTTTATGTTTATACAATCCACCACACACTGACATATATGTATGCTGGGTGTTTTTATGTTTATACAATCCACCACACATTGACATATATGTATGCTGGGTGTTTTTATGTTTAACAATCCACCAACACTGACATATATGTATGCTGGGTGTTTTTATGTTTATACAATCCACCACACACTGACATATATGTATGCTGGGTGTTTTTATGTTTATACAATCCACCACACACACTGACATATATGTATGCTGGGTGTTTTTATGTTTATACAATCCACCACACACACTGACATATATGTATGCTGGGTGTTTTTATGTTTATACAATCCACCACACACTGACATATATGTATGCTGGGTGTTTTTATGTTTATACAATCCACCACACACACTGACATATATGTATGCTGGGTGTTTTTATGTTTATACAATCCACCACACACACTGACATATATGTATGCTGGGTGTTTTTATGTTTATACAATCCACCACACACTGACATATATGTATGCTGGGTGTTTTTATGTTTATACAATCCACCACACACACTGACATATATGTATGCTGGGTGTTTTTATGTTTATACAATCCACCACACATTGACATATATGTATGCTGGGTGTTTTTATGTTTATACAATCCACCACACACTGACATATATGTATGCTGGGTGTTTTTATGTTTATACAATCCACCACACACACTGACATATATGTATGCTGGGTGTTTTTATGTTTATACAATCCACCAGACATTGACATATATGTATGCTGGGTGTTTTTATGTTTATACAATCCACCACACACACTGACATATATGTATGCTGGGTGTTTTTATGTTATATACAATCCACCACACACTGACATATATGTATGCTGGGTGTTTTTATGTTTATACAATCCACCAGACATTGACATATATGTATGCTGGGTGTTTTTATGTTTATACAATCCACCACACACACTGACATATATGTATGCTGGGTGTTTTTATGTTTATACAATCCACCACACACACTGACATATATGTATGCTGGGTGTTTTTATGTTTGTACAATCCACCACACACTGACATATATGTATGCTGGGTGTTTTTATGTTTATACAATCCACCACACACTGACATATATGTATGCTGGGTGTTTTTATGTTTATACAATCCACCACACACTGACATATATGTATGCTGGGTGTTTTTATGTTTATACAATCCACCACACACACTGACATATATGTATGCTGGGTGTTTTTATGTTTATACAATCCACCACACACACTGACATATATGTATGCTGGGTGTTTTTATGTTTATACAATCCACCACACACACTGACATATATGTATGCTGGGTGTTTCTATGTTTATACAATCCACCACACATTGACATATATGTATGCTGGGTGTTTTTATGTTTATACAATCCACCACACACTGACATATATGTATGCTGGGTGTTTTTATGTTTATACAATCCACCACACATTGACATATATGTATGCTGGGTGTTTTTATGTTTATACAATCCACCACACACTGACATAAAATTATATGTATGCTGGGTGTTTTTATGTTTATACAATCCACCACACACTGACATATATATATATGTATGCTGGGTGTTTTTATGTTTATACAATCCACCACACACTGACATATATATATGTATGCTGGGTGTTTTATGTTTATACAATCCACCACACACTGACATATATATATGTATGCTGGGTGTTTTTATGTTTATACAATCCACCACACACTGACATATATGTATGCTGGATGTTTTTATGTTTATACAATCCACCACACACTGACATATATATATGTATGCTGGGTGTTTTTATGTTTATACAATCCACCACACACTGACATATATATATGTATGCTGGGTGTTTTTATGTTTATACAATCCACCACACACTGACATATATGTATGCTGGGTGTTTTTATGTTTATACAATCCACCACACACTGACATATATGTATGCTGGGTGTTTTATGGTTCCACAATCCACCAGACACTGACGTATCTTTCAGGATCTTTAACGTGCAAAGTTGCTGTTCTGCGTGGCTACAGACATGAAGGGTGTTAGATGCAAGCAGTTCTGCACATACGATGATCTGGGATAAACGGCCACTATCTATCCACCAGTCGGGAGTAACCAGGAGGTTCAAACCCAGACCTTCCGACTGACAGACCAACATCATACCCGTCTTGTTTTAGTGCGCGTCTATGGACATATATGCTTGCTGTGAATGGACAGATTCATTGTTCTGCAGATTATAACCCTTTCAGTCCCTCACCCTGTCCACTAAGTTTCTGCGGAAACATAACCTTTAATTCCCTCACTCTATCCACAACAACAATTCCACCACAATGATAAAAAATTCTACAACAGGAAGCTGGTGGATAGGGTAAGGGAGTGAAAAGGATTAATTTTTTGTCATGGCTCACAATGCAGGGTGTTGGCAGACAGGGTTAGAGTCAAAGGATTAACAACTTTGCATTTTCTTTCTACACCACATCTAAGGGCATTATACAAACAACTTGTACTGGATTTTTTTCCCTTTGATTTGCAAAGACACAGGGCGATATAACATGTTCTTCAAGTGACAAGGGAATCAGAACACATTTTTTTTAAACTAAAGGAGACTGCTGAAACAGTAAATATGGCCCCCTATTGTTTTTCCAAACGAAAAACAGCAAACAGACAAAAATACAAAGAACGATACTCGACATACGGGAACAACTTTACAAGAAACAGAACAACATTGCTGTCTTTGCCATTATACACAACACGGAAATAGTCACAGTCAAGGTTCAAAGCTATGCGACAAATTTCTTCCACAATGCCATGATTATTACCTTAACCCTTCGACTCCCGCACCCTACCGACGAGCTGCGAAAATTTTACCCTCTGACTCCCTCACCCTAGCCACCAGCTTCCTGCAGGGTTAAGGAGTCAAAGGGTTACGTTTCTGCTTTGCTAGCATGATTGACAATGCAGGATGGTGGTGGACAGGGTGAAGGAGTCAAAAGGTTACGTTTCTGCTTTGCTAGAATGATTGACAATGCAGGATGGGGTGGACAGGGTGAGGGAGTCAAAAGGTTACGTTTCTGCATGCAACATTAAGTCTGTGTAGCTGTGAATGAGTACCTGACTTTTTTCAAAGTTAGGGGAAAGGTAAAACAGCGACGGAGAAGACATGGCCAACCGCACTCATAACTCTGGCCATGAGAAAAGTGGAAGTCTCTGCCACCTCATTCTCCTACGAGCTGAGGATTGTGGAACAACCGTTACTTTTAGCTTACTGACCTGTTAAGATAAGTCTGTCTAGTGCTGTTGTTCCCTTACCTGTAGTTGCTGCGTCTGTGCTGCTGTTGCTGTGGTCTGTGCTGGTGATGGCAGCAGCGGTGGTGATGGTTCCACTGCCCTCTGACGTTGCTGCCCCTGTAGATTTATAAAATGTGGTTTCCTCAGACGATGGTGTTCTCTTCATGGTGGTGGCACCAAAAGTAGAAACTGTAGCACTGGTGGTGGTACTGCTGCTGCTGCTGCCCTCTGTTGTTACTGTTGTTGAAGTCTTGGTGTGGACTATGGCCTTCACAATCGTCGTTGACGTTTTTGTTCTGCTGTTAGTGTTTTCTGTGGTTGTTGGAGAGAGCGTTGGTGGAGTTGTGGATATCTTTAAGTGGTCGGTGATCGTCGTGGTGGTGGTTTTCAGATGATCTGCTCCAGAACTTACCAAGCTGCCGTGGTTTTGTTCTAAAACGATGTCTGTTCTGGGAGCAGTGTCTCTGGTTTGTTGTGATGTCTTTGAACCTGTGTTCGATTCCGATTCGATCTTGTTTCTTTCAGACTGTATTACATCAGTGTCCATGAAATCACTCTTCACACTGACTTTGGTGACGAAGTCTGGTATTCGTTGTTGTTGTTGTTGTTGCTGTTGCTGTTGCAGACTACGGCGATCCCTAACACCAGCGTAGTGCTGGGAAGCAGGGATGTGCCTCCAGTGTACAAGGTCGCCAGGTGTCCGATGATCCCGTGCACCTCTTTGTTCTTTTACAGGCCATGCTGCCTGGCCGACATCTTGCCAAGGGAGGTCACTAAAGATGTTCACGAAGTGCAGTTTGGGAGTTGTCGTTGGTATTGTTGGGAGAGTGTATATGGCTGTCAACACACAAAAAAGCGTGTTAAGCATAAACGTGCATAAACGCGCGCATACACACACACGCGCGCGTGCGCACGCACACACACACACACACACACATACGTGCACACACTCGCACACAAATACACACTTATGTCAAGCGACTGCATGCACATTCACACCACCAAGCATTTCATACGTGTACATACATGCACACACATACACAAACACACACACAAACACATATACACACACAAACACACACACATACACACACACACACACACACATACACACAGATTGGTGCAGTTATTACAGGCTAGACAGGCAGTTTTTGTACCCATCACCATCGTCACCGATTATCATCATTATCGTTAACATATCACTGTTGTTATCATTACGATAAAAGAATTCCCGTCTTCTCCTCTACTTCTGTGTCACTGTCCCCACACTGCTCATGTCGGCTCACACGTCCAACACGTCGCCCGTCTCACTGAAAATGAGGTCACTATGATAACAAGACATGAAGGGCCACAGAATCTGGGTTATCTGTTCACAATGGTATCATGATGAGAACGTGGATGATACTGATGATATTATGGTGTTCCATTTCGTATTGTGACCGTGTGAGAGAACTGTATTCTACACTTACTTTCACATGTTATTTTTTTTTTCGCCTTGTTTTTTGGTTTAAAGCCCAGCCGACTGTGCACAGCCATATAAGGGCTATAATCATTTCAAAACACACAATATTTCAACAGGAAAAAAAAAAAGGAAAAGAAAATTAAGTACACATATCAATGCATTCGTGCACATAATCTAAGGAGATGCCCCTGGCGTTGACCACTTCGTCCAATTTATCGCACGGGGGATTTAAAAACATACCTAAGTACAAATTAAAAACATAACTAAGGACATTAAACCATACATTAAAACAGGTCTAAACTACAAGAAAATTCTTTCGCGTATCACATTTCCCTAGAGCCAAAGATGCACTTACATGTAATACATGTACCCAATTATCAATCCTTAGAGAATGTACGTAAGACTTTATCGAACACATACAAGTTAATCGAACACATACAAGTGAGTGGACCAGCAAGGCAGAAAACGACAGGGAAAAAGATGACAGAAAGCAAAGGAACAAAGCAGACTTCACTTCAGATGGTTTATTCATGTAATAGGCCATTGCCCCTCATGAAGGGGTACAAAATACATAAGCAAAACTATTCTTTGGCATCATGACAATCACATTAATGTTATATTGTACATAGACTAAAACAGAAATTAACATTTGAACAATACTCTTATAAATAACAAACCTAAGACATCAATCTATACGCACTAGTCATTTCAGTGAAGTTTAATTTATACAATAACATATTGTCGTCTCTTAAATGTATAAATACTATGGAAAAACAGAAATCCATGAAACAATTTGTACACAGTATATATGCAACATGTTCACTGACAAAAATCAAAACGGGCAGCATAAGTTGTACTGCAACAAAGCAGAAACAAAGAGAGTCACAGAAAAGAAGAAATTTCTAGCACAGAACTTCCAGACGGCGGGGATACTGTTTATACTGAAACAGCCCCCTGCATCCCCACGGGGGGGGGGGGGGAGGGGGTGCTTACTTTCATAAAGTATTCTGAAGGGAAACAGGCCCGAGAAATACAGACACCTGCGATGTTGGTAAGGATATTTGAACACAATGACGCATCTGTAAAGTAGATAAGGCTCGACTGTGAGTTCCCTGTCTTCCCCAAAGAGCCCACAACGTGCTCAATTCTGGGTAGGCTAGGGCCAAAAATATCCCACAAGTGTTTTTGTTTTCTTCTGTTTTACTGATGGGGGTTCAAACCCACGACCTGACAGTCAGTATTAAACCGCGTTTACCATTTCACCACATTGTCTGGTTATGTGATGATGATGATGATGATGATGATGATGATGATGATGATGATGATGATGATGATGATGATGATGATGATGATACTAATACTACTATTATTATCAATAACAATAAAAACATAAATAATGATAATTATATTAATGATAATGATCATACTACTACTACTACTAATAATAATAATACCAATAATAATAATAATAATGATAATAATAACAGTAAGAATAGCGATAACTCACGAGCCTCAGCAATGGCAGGGAGGTCATTACCCCACGGCAGGTAGACAAAAAATCCCACCAGACAGAAGATGTAGCCTGACACCAGCAGTTTCCGTTCATCTATTCCCCTGTAACCAGCGGCAAGATTATACAAGTCATTCACTGTCTTGTTAATCAATAATCAATTGACAATCAATCAGATTATGCCAGTCATTCCGTGTGTTGTTAATCAATTATCAATTGACAATCAATCAGATTATGCCAGTCATTCCGTGTGTTGTTAATCTGTTAATCAATTATCAACTGACAATCAATCATATTATGCCAGTCATTCAGTCTCTTTGTTATCAACAATCAACTGACAATTAATCAGATCATGCCAGTCATTCAGTGTGTTGTTAATCAACAATCAATTGACAATCAATCAGATTATGCCAGTCATTCCGTGTGTTGTTAATCAATAATCAACTGACAATCAATCAGATTATGCCAGTCATTCCGTGTGTTGTTAATCAATTATCAATTGACAATCAATCTGATTATGCCAGTCATTTAGTGTGTTGTTAATCAATAATCAATTCACAATCAATCACATTATGCCAGTCATTCCGTGTGTTGTTAATCAATAATCAATTGACAATCAATCAGATTATGCCAGTCATTCAGTGTGTTGTTAATCTGTTAATCAATTATCAACTGACAATCAATCATATTATGCCAGTCATTCAGTCTCTTTGTTATCAACAATCAACTGACAATTAATCAGATCATGCCAGTCATTCAGTGTGTTGTTAATCAACAATCAATTGACAATCAATCAGATAATGCCAGTCATTCAGTCTGTTGTTGATCAACAAACTGACAATCAACCAGATAAAGCCAGCCATTCAGTCTGTTATTGATCAACAAACTGACAATCAATCAGATTGATGCCAGTCATCAACTGACAATCAACCAGAATAATGCCAGTCATTCAGATTCATGTTAATCAATCAACTGATAATCAACCAGAATGATGCCAGTCATTCAGTCTGTCGTAGATCAACAATCAACCGACAATCAACGAGATTATGCCAGTCATTAAGTCTGTTATTGATCAATCAGGAAGTTAGCAGTAGTCAAGTGGTAATCAACCAGGCAAGGTATGAATAAATCAGTCACTACTCAGTTGCGTTGCTTTCTTTCCTTTATTGTTGTTGTTATTTTTTGTTAAAGGTCCAGCCAACTGCGAGAGCCATATCAGGACTATAACCATTTCAAAACATACACAATACTTCAGCAAGAAAAAGAAATGGAAAAGAAGAATAAGTACACATATCAATACATTCGCGCAATAATCTAAGGAGACACCCCTGGCTTTGACCACTCTGTCCAATTTATCACACAGGGTACTTAAAAAACATACATGAAATATAAATTTAAACATAACTAAGGGCACTAAAACATATACAGAAACTGGCCTTCATTGTCTGAAATTGTCTCCACAAATCTCATTTCCCGGAGCCAAAAATACACAAAATACATGTACCCAGTTATCAATCCTTTTTTTTTTTCCTGATACATTACACAGCAATAATTACTACACAACGAGAAAAAAGCCTTAAGTATCGTATTTAACTTCTCTTTCAGAAACAATAAAGTCTTTTTGTCTTCTGAGTTTGAACAGAACTAAACTGAAATGAAATTAAACTGAACAAAATTACCCACGAATAAAACAAAATCGCACAATTCATTCCCACAACAGAATGACAATAGCAATGAAATAACGAAAACGTAAAGGAAGCAAATAAAACGGACAATTTGTTCTGTAGCTCTGCCTCTCACTTCGTCCAATTAAAATCATATTTTTCTGACACACGCACATTTTAAGCTAAACAGATTATGACAGGTCAAAGACAGGGTTCTCCGATTAGATAGGACTGTTTAACAATAATTTATGAGCCTTGTAGCTCCCAACAGTATCAGAAATCTTTGACAAATTCACAGTAGATAACCAACGTTACTTCACCATCTTTGAACCATAATGGCTTCTTAACTACCTCTTGCTTTTACGTACTGCAGCGCCTCTGCCAAGTCGTTGAAACAAATGCGGAAAAATCTTCAGCCAGAGGAGTAAGGGGAACAACTTCCGCAGATCAACTAAGTGCAC
>CM060310.1:5608656-5641156 GCA_030674185.1 Monoplex corrugatus | reverse complement strand
GAGTCAAGGAGTTAAAACTGGCCTTCTCATTGTCCCATCTTAACATCATTGTTGTTCTGGAGGTGTCAGTATATGATTACGTAATTTCCCCTTCCCCAATTCGCTGGGATGGTTATCCCCCGTTGGCCGTATCACCTGAGGTGGGTGTCGACGTAAAAACTGGACCAAATCAATCAAAAAACACCCCACCACCCGTCACCATCATCGAGTTCGATGGTAACTGCTGCAGCAGACGTCACAACAAGTCTCCTCCATTTACTCTGGTCTTGACGTTTCTGTCTTCCATTTACTCTGGTCTTGACTTTCCTGTCTTCCATTTACCCTGGTCTTGACTTTCCTGTCTTCCATTTACTCTGGTCTTGACTTTCCTGTCTTCCCTTTTACTCTGGTCTTGACTTTCCTGTCTTCCATTTACTCTGGTCTTGACTTTCCTGTCTTCCATTTACTCTGGTCTTGACTTTCCTGTCTTCCATTTACTCCGGTCTTGACTTTCCTGTCTTCCATTCTTTCCTGTCTTCCATTTTACTCTGGTCTTGACTTTCCTGTCTTCCATTTTACTCTGGTCTTGACTTTCCTGTCTTCCATTTTACTCTGGTCTTGACTTTCCTGTCTTCCATTTTACTCTGGTCTTGACCTTTCTGTGCTACTTCATTGACCTTCAGACTGCTGATGTTGGTGATGTTGTTCATACAGGAAGTGAGTGGTCTGCCTGGATTTCTGTTGGCCTCAACTTTGCCTTGCAAAAAAACTGTTGTCATTAGGCTTGTGTTGGTGTTGTAGTTGAATATACTTCATTATTATTATTATGAATATTGACGTCTAATCGAAACAGACCTAAGCGTTATTGTTATTGTTATTATCATTATTATTATTGTTTTTGTTTTGTTTTGTTTTGTTTGTTTAACCCTTTGACTCCCGCGCCCGAGCCACCAACTGCAAAAACTTAACCCTTTGACTACCTCAACATGTCCACCAACTTTCTGCAGGAAGCTGGTGGATTGGGTGAGGGAGTCTAAAGGTTAAGATTCTGCTTTACCAACATGGTTGGCAATGCAGGATGCTAGTGGACAGGGTGCGGGACTCAAAGGGTTAATTAAAGCCCAGCCAACTGTGTAGAGCCATGTCAGGGCTAGTGTGTAAAAAACATCAATCAGAACGGTACGAAAAAAGAACCAAAGGACAAAATCAAACCAAATCAGACAACAAACCATACACTCAATCATATGACATTCCCTTTCTACTCGACAACCACAGGCAAAATTTATAGGCCATTTTATGAGGAAGGAGGATTTGGAGCACCTGGTCACAACGGGAAAGCTGGAGGGAAAGAGAGCACCAGGTAGACCCAGGGAGAGAATGCTGGACGGACTTGCAGAGTGGCTGGGGATGAGGAGGGTGGGGGAGATGCTAGGGGCAACGAGAGATAGAGATGGTTGGAAGTCCATGGTCGTCAACGCCATGCGGCAGGGCACCTGATGATGATTATGATGTACCACAAAGTGAAAAAGCGAACACAAACACAACAAAGTATTGAAGCCCAAACGGCATGAATCAATGACAAAATCAAAACACACTAAATATAACAATGTCACTCACAATTACATACCATAAACAAACTCAAGTACATGAACATTACGACAACACATCATAAATATACCATATACACACAACGTATATACACACACAAACACATACACACAAGATTACACACATACCATATACACAAACGATATACACACACAAACACATACACACAAGATTACACACATACATACACACATACAATTCAGACACTCATGCAAATACTCCTACACCCACACACAAACATAACAACATAAACACACACGCGCACGCACACACACAAACACACACAACACAAACACACAACATACACATACACACACACGCTCGCACACACACGCACAAACACATACACACACACACATATACACACATACACAAACACATAAACATATACACACGTGCACATACACACACAGCACACACAAACACACACATACATACACATACACACACACAAACACACACACACATGCATAACACACACACACACAAATACACACACATAACACACACACACACAACACACACACACATACACACACACACACATAACACACACACACACACACACACACACACACACACACACACACACCACACACACACACAACACACACACACACACACAAACACACACACCCACACACACACACACACACACACACACACACACACACACACACACACCACAATAACTCACCAGGCCCCAGAATAAAGCCGATAGACTGGAAGATACTGACGTTGGACATGGCAGCAGTTCGTTCAGTTATCGTCGTCGCTTCCGACACAAAAGCCCTGACCACTGCGGCGTTACCTGCCACAGGTAAAAAATCAACGAGTTTTAGTTTACCTTGAAGTGTCATGAAGCTGAGGCACGGATAGACGCCAATCAAACGATTAACCTGTTGCTCTTGTGTGAATTCATATTCATACACATATTCATATTCATATTCATTTCTTTTGTCACTGTGTCACTGGTTACGCTTTTGTTTTACCAGCATGGTTGACAATGCAGGATGCCAGTGGCCATGTATCATCTCACCAGACGGCAGATGCACATCAGAAATAGCCAGCAGAATCGGCCAAGTCAAAACAGCATTCAAGATGATAAAAAGCATTCTTACCAACAAATGCCTATCAATTAACTTCAGGAAGAGAGTTCTTGAATGATATATAGAACCGATAATGGTATACGGTTGTGAGGCGTGGACAGTCAACAAGCAAAGCCAGAACAAGATTGAGGCAGCCGAGATGTGGTTTCTAAGAAGAATGTTGAGAGTTCCATGGACAGCAAAGAAAACAAACGAGACAGTCTTGATGGAGGCAGACACAAGTAGATCATTCATAAGGAAGATTAGGAAAAGACAGGCAACATTTATTTGGCCATTTTATGAGGAAAGGGTAATAAGAGCACCTGGTCACAACGGGAAAGCTGGAGGGAAAGAGAGCACCAGGTAGACGTAGGGAAAAATATTGGACGGACTTGCAGAGTGGCTGAAGACAGAGAGGGTGGAAGATGTGCTTGCGGCAACAAGAGATAGATGCATATGGAGGGCCATGATCGCCAACGCCATGTGGCAGGACGCTTGATGATGTTGAGTGGCCATGTCAAACTCGGGCTGCTCTCCCCTTTGACAGCGCGTCGCCGCAGTGCAGCGCCACCCTTTTTTGTTTGTTTGGTTTGTTTTTTATCAAGATTTCCGAAAGGCAAGAAGGCTAAATGTCCTTTAAGGGGAGGACCTGGAAAATCAACTTATGTCTCCAATGTTTTACACCAGGGCAGCTGAACTAACGCCCTGATGTTAACGATTTTCAACTGCCGTTTATACAATGGCACGATCACTGATCTGGTCCATTCTACAGGATAAACGCCTCTGTCAAACATGGAATTAAAGAATTTAACTAAGAAGGGAATAATAACGTTTTCTAACATTTTTAACGTTTCATTTAGGATAACATTTCGTCCTGCTGCTTTGCCGTTTTCTAAATTTCTGCCTTTCTGACTTCTGACTCTGTTGTACTGTAGCAGTATCTAATATATCATCATGAGTATTAATATATTTTGGTCTGGCAAATAACCCTTCCGGACCATATCATCTTCCACCCCTTCACTAAGTATGGTTCTAAAATGATCCAACCGTGTCCCCTTTAAAATGTCAGAATGCATCACTTTACGTCTGCGTTTCCTTATTTCCGACAAGAAATATTTGGATTGTCTAGTGAGGTCAACACATTCTGAACTTTTGCTTTCTTGTACTCCTGTTGTTTAGACTTAAAAAGCCGTTTACATCCTTGTATTACTTTCCTGTAACAATTTTTATCCTTGTCATCTTTAGTTCTACAATATTTCCATAATAATCGTCTGGCGACCCTCTTCTTACACAGACAAATCATAATCAAACCATATAGACAAATTGTTAAAATCTTCCCCAAACCCCTGTTTTTCTACTCATACGTTTCGCTGCATTGATCACACTGTCTGTGGACGTTTGGACAGATAGATCTATGTCCGTATCAACCAGCTTCTTCTGGTGTGTTTACCAAACTGGCGGATGAAATATCATAAAGGTCATCCTTTTTCTCATCACTCCAAATTACTTTTTGTTCAGTTGGTATGTATGTTTTTGTTGTTGTTGAGTATTCCTGTGCTTCTTTAGACTTTAACATGAAATGAATGGGCATATGTGAACACTCGATTCTATCACCTATAGAAAGATCTGATACGATATCAGACAATACATGTGAAGGCAAACACAGAGAGAGAAAGAAAGAGAGAGAGAGATAGAGGGAGAGAGAGAGGGAGAGACAAATAGAGACAGAGAGAGAGAGAGGGAGAGAGAGAGAGACAGAGAGAGAGAGACAGAGACAGAGAGAGACAGACAGAGAGAGAGAGACAGACAGACAGAGAGAGACAGAGAGAGAGAGGGACACATAGAAAGAGAAACTGAAACTGAAACTGAAAATGGTTTATTGCCATTGACATTTTTTGTCCTTGTGGCAAGGAGCATAAAACAAAGTCATTAAATTTTACGGCGACGTTTTCGCGAAATAAAGATTTATAAATATAGTCATGGCTGACATTACATCCATTCGAATTTTTTTCCTAATGATGAAGAAAAAATTGAAGGAAAAAAGTTGAACAAAAAGTTGAAGAAACAGTTGACCACCCAACGTAATTAGTCATATAAGTATGATGAAGACCCAAATCCGGCAAATAAACATAAAAACAGTATAAAGTGATATCTTCACTGGAGATAAACTTACATTAATTTAAAAAGTTGAACAAAAAATTGAAGAAACAGTTGACCACCCGACGTAATTAGTCATATAAGTAAGAGGAAGACCCAAATCCGGCAAATAAACATAAAAACAGTATAAAGTGATATCTTCACTGGAGATAAACTTACATTAATTTAAAAAGTTGAACAAAAAGTTGAAGAAACAGTTGACCACCCGACGTAATTAGTCATATAAATATGAGGAAGACCCAAATCCGGCAAATAAACATAAGAACAGTATAAAGTGATATGTTCACTGGAGATAAACTGAGAGAGAGAGAGAGAGAGAGAGAGAGAGAGAGAGAGAGAGAGAGAGAGAGAGAGAGAGTCTTTAATCTATCTACTAGTTAAATGTAGGTGACTAATTCGACAGAGAGACAGAGAGCGACAGACAGAAAGTCTTTAATCTATCTACTTGTTAAATGTAGGTGACTAATTCGACAGACAGACAGAGACAGACAGACAGAAAGTATTTAATCTATCTACTTGTTAAATGTAAGTGACTAATTCGATGACGCCCTTTAATTAATCTGTGCCTGCTTATAATCAGATGTACTCCTACAAGTTGATGGTGTAATCATTAAACAGGTTATCTATCGTCACGAGTTGTGAAGAGGTGGCCTTGAGATTAAACCTTTCACTCCTGCACTCTCTATCCACAAACAGCAAAATCTTAACCCTTTGATTCCCTCACTTTATTTACCAGCTTCCTGCACGAAGCTGGTGGATAGGGCGTGGGAGTCAAAAGGTACCAGCTCCCTGTAAGAAGCTTCCTGTGGGAAGCTGGTGGATAGGGTGATGGAGTCAAAAGGTACCAACTTCCTGTTGGAAGCTGGTGGATAGGGTGAGGAAGCCAAAGGGTACCAACTTCCTGTATGAAGCTGGTGGATAGGGTGAGGGAGTCAAAAGGTACCAACTTCCTGTAGGAAGCTGGTGGATAGGGTGAGGGAGTCAAAAGGTACCAACTTCCTGTAGGAAGCTGGTGGATAGGGTGAGGAAGCCAAAGGGTACCAACTTCCTGCAGGAAACTGGTGGATAGGGTGAGAGAGTCAAAGAGTTAAGTTTTTGCTTTGCTAGCACGGTTGACAATGCAGGATGCTGGTGGACATGGTGCAGGAATCAAAGAGCTAACCACCTGCCTACGATGCCAGAATCCTGGGATCAAATCACGATCCAGAATGGGGATTTTAGCTTCCCCGTTTACTGGACACTGAGTGGTCGATTACCACATGACGATAAATCCCGCGTACAGCATGCAATCAGCGCACGTTAGATCACCCACGGCAACAAAAGACTGATCCCGGGCAGATCTGTATCTCCATTTTCACAGGTAAACAGAAATATGTAAGGCCACTAGTGGCCGTGGTATAGTGGATAGCTCCACGGACTACAGATTGGAAGGCTGTGTGTTCGAATCCCCATCAGTCCCTTGAAAAATCGTTGTGGGATTTTTCGGCCCAAATGAGCGGTTCCTACCCATGGTTGGGCGTGCTATGGGTTCACTGGGAAGACTGGGACCACAAGCCGAGTATCATCCACTTCACGGATGCGTCAACGAGGGTGTTGCTCCAATTCTCTGACATAGAAGGTGCTGCAGCCGACCTGCATGAGCAAAGAGTTCAGGACAGGCTCACACGCACGTCGCCTGACCGACCACACTTGAAAGAAAGGACCTTATCTAAATGTCTGATATAATAATAATTAATTAATAATTACAATATTTATATAGCGCAAAATCTTGATAAAATCAAATCTAAGCGCTGAAACAGACACACACGCACGCACGCACACACACGCACGTACACACACATACATACACACACACACACACACACACACACACACGCACACACGCGCGCGCGCATGGCTATAAATGAGGAGAAAGAATAAAAGCAATGGAAAATTATAGAGAGCATATTATGGACATAATATGGACAGGGAGTTCATTCCATACTACTGGAATAACATTCATAATTGACAATTTCAGAAACACTCAGTCGTACCGTGTAACCTCACACGCATATCATCATCCCTTCCTCAAAACAAAGTTTGGAGTTAGTTTAAAAGGAATTCACTGAACTCATACAAACCCATCTGCGCTACATCCAAATCTGCCAGCAGTTATCTGGCAGCCTCCTTGAGAGTGCACAATACCTTATGCGCTGGGAAGGTCTTGAAATGGGGAAAGGACAACAGGACCTATGAATCTAAGCTGAATCTGCAAGACAGATTGAAGCATCAGAACAGGCCAGCGAGCATGGCCGACTTGAGACATCAGTATGCGGGTCTATCACAAGAAACAACCAGTCATCCACACAACAACAACAATAACAAGAGCAACAACAAAAACAATAACAACAACAGCAGCAGCAGCAACAGCAGCAACAACAACAACACCAACAGCAGCAGTAGCAACAACAACAACAATACCAACAACAACAACAACAATACCAACAACAACAATACCAACAACAACAATAGCAACAACAGCAGCAACAACAACAACAACAGCAACAACAAACGTCAACAATAACAACAACAATAACAACAACAACAGCAGCAACAACAACAACAACAAACGTCAACAACAACAACAACAACAACAATAACAACAACAACAACAAACGTCAACAACAACAACAACAACAAACGTCAACAACAACAATAACAATAACAACAACAACAACGACAACAACAACCCCCCTCACCAGAAGCCAAGCCCATGACGACACGTGCCAAGACCAGCATGACACCTCCGTTGCCATGGATACTCTGCACGTAGGCGTAGAAGGTGTTGGAGCCGACCTGCATGAGCAAGGAGAACAGGAGGGGCTCACGTGCACGTCGCCTGGCTGACCACAGGCCGAACAGTGGGGAGGCCACCAGCTGTCCTAAACTGTAACTGGCCACCACCCAGCCCAGGTATTTGGGCGTGGCTGCCGGGTCCACCTGTGAGGACATCAAGTGGCTTTTACAGGTGAGTTTAGTGTTCAGCGCTGAGACATTGTCGTTCCCCCCTGTGGGGATGCTGGGGGCTCTTTCAGAATTAAATAGTATCCCCATCTTCTGGAAATTCTGTGCTAGAAATTTCCTCTTTTCTGTCACTCTCTTTGTTTCTTTATTAATCCTTTGCTTTCTGTCATTTCTTCCTGTCATTTTCTGCCTTGCCGGTCCATTCACCTGTATGTGTTCGATAGAGTCTTTCATGCTTTCTCTTAGGATTGATAATTGGTATTTGTATTAGGTGCATTTTTAGCTGGGACAATGAGATAAGCGGACGCTATTTGAGGCAATTTAGTAATAATAATAATAATTAATAATAATTACAATATTTATATAGCGCAAAATCTTGATAAAATCAAATCTAAGCGCTGAAACCACACACACACGCACGCACGCACACACACGCACGCACGCACGCACACACACACACACACACACACACACACACACACACACACACATACGGCTATAAATGGGGAGAAAGAATAAAAACAATGGAAAATTATAGAGAGCATATTATATACAATTATATATTGCAATGTGATTCCCCTCCGAGTGGAGACAGGCTGCAGAGGGGATTGAGTGAGGTCAGGATTTTATGCAGAGGAGAAAAGGTGAGTTTTGAGAGCGGACTTGAAGGAGACAAAAGTAGGTTGCTGACGGACTGAGAGAGGAAGTTTGTTCCAGGAGAGCGGACCAGAAACAGAGAAGGCTCGTGGACCATAGGTATTGAGCTTAGTGCGTGGAAAACGAAAAGTCAGAGGATCGGAGGCAGAGCGGAGGGTACGTGAGGGAAGATAGATCTCAAGTAGGCTTGACAGGTAATCGGGGGCTGCGTTATTGAGGCTTTTGTAGCACATGGTGTCTAGTTTGTACTGTATGCGCTTTGATACAGGGAGCCAGTGAAGTGATTTAGGCGTTTTATGTATGTTTTAGTGTCTTTAGTCATGCTTGAATTTGTATTCAGATATGGTTTCTTTTAAATCTCCTGTGTGATAAATTGGACGGACTGGTCAACGTCAGGGGCATCTCCTTAGATAATGTGCGCAAATGCATTAATATGTTTACTAAATTTTCTTTTCTTTTCCTTTTTTTCCTGTTGAAGTATTGTGTACGTTTTGAAACGGTTATAGCCCTGATACGGATTTGGGCGGTCGGCGGGGTTTTAAACAAAAACAACAATGATAGAAATTGTTATTGTTATTGTTGTCTAAAGCCCAGCCGACTGCCCAAAGCCACATCAGAGTTATAACCATCTCAATAAATACGACATACCTCACAGAAGATTATAAGAAATATTCTAGAAAAAAAAGAGTAAATACACATATCAATACATCTGCACACACAATCTAAAGATAATAATGCTGCTAGCGTTGACCACTCTGTCCAATTTACGAGGGTGAGATTTTTTTTTTAAAAAACATACCTGAATTCAAAGTAAAAGTAAGGATGCTAAAGCATATATAGAAAAAACCGGCCTAAATTACCTAAAATTTCTTCTGCACACCACATTCTCTAATAGCCAAAAAATGCACTTAATACATATACCCAATTATCAATCCGAAGACAGAGTATGTAAGACTTCACCGAACACATACAGGTGAATGGAAAAGTATGTAAGACTTCACCGAACACATACAGGTGAATGGAAAAGTATGTAAGACTTCACCGAACACATACAGGTAAATGGAAAAGTATGTAAGACTTCATCGAACACATACAGGTAAATGGAAAAGTATGTAAGACTTCACGAACACATACAGGTGAATGGAAAAGTATGTAAGACTTCATCGAACCACATACAGGTAAATGGAAAAGTATGTAAGACTTCATCGAACACATACAGGTGAAGGAAAAGTATGTAAGACTTCATCGAACACATACAGGTGAATGGACCAGCAAGGTAGAAAATGATAGAGAAATGACAGAAAGCAAAGGAACAAGGCAGAAACAAAGAGAGTGACAGAAAAGAGGAAATTTCTTGCACGGAATTTCCAGAAGGTGGGGATACTATTTATACTAAAAGAGCCCCGGCATCCCTATGGGGCGCGGGGGGGGGGGGGGGGGGAGGCGCTCAGACAAAAAGGAGACATCCCGTTTTGCCTTTTCTCGTTTCGTTATTTGGTACGGCATATCAACTAAGTAACATAACTCTTGAGAGTCACGGAGTTATCTCCCATGTAGTGTTCTGAGCTTACCACTTTATGCTTTGTGGGTGCGTCTATGCTAGCTGAATGTGTAGCGCAAACTGTGTTGGGTTTGAGAAATTCTACATGGGAGATAACTCCGTGACTCTCAAGAGTTATGTTACTTAGTTGATATTTAAAATTCTCCCTGTTTCCCTCTTATTTCCTTTGGTACGGCATAGTTTTATCTTTGTCCCATTTTGCCTTAAATGCTCTGACTTGTGCATTAGTTTATATATATACAGGCGACACCTACATTATGTCAAATACAAAAAATGATAAAATGAATCTGAATTCATTTTCTTTTTATTCATTCTCCCTGTATCTCCCTTTCTCACAGATTTGTCTCTCTTTTTTTTGTTGTTGTTGTTGTTGCTGAAATTACAACGTAAATAATGTAAACTGACACACGTAGGCTACATAAGGCAAAATGGTACTTTAGTCCAGTCCAAAGTGCACAGCCCAAAATCAAGCACGTTAATTGAAAAGGCGAGATAGGACAAGGCGGTACGGGATGTCACCGACATATACTACAGATGTGATATCATTTTGCCCCCCACCCCCACCCCCCAGCCCTCTAAAAAAAAAAAAAAACACACGTTAACCGTTTTTAACACCACAATATAATTAAGATTATCATCATCACTGCACACAGTCATCAGCTGTGGAGGCCATGGCTGCACTGAGCTTTGCCAGCCAACAAACACAGGGAACAGTCAGGATGTTACTCAATTCTTTTTAATGGCCTGACCAACACTGCAGGTGTCAGTGTCTCCCTGGCCTCAATGACGTTCGGATAAACTATGACTGGAAGTGCAGTCATGGAATTTCACAGCGCTGGTATTCATCATCAACGCCAGTCTATAATAATAATAATAATAATAATAATTACAATATTTATATAGCGCAAAATCTTGATAAAATCAAATCTAAGCGCTGAAACAGACACATACGCACGCAGGCACACACACGCAACGCACACACACACACACACACACACACACACACACACACACACACACACACACACAACACATGGCTATAAATGGGGAGAAAGAATAAAAGCAATGGAAAATTATAGAGAGCATATTATATACAATTATATATTACAGTGCGATTCCCCTCCGAGTGGAGACAGACTGCAGAGGGGGTTGAGTGAGGTCAGGGTTTTATGCAGAGGAGAAAAGGTGAATTTTGAGAGCGGACTTGAAGGAGACAAAAGTAGGTTGCTGACGGACTGAGAGAGGAAGTTTGTTCCAGGAGAGTGGACCAGAAACAGAGAAGGCTCGTGGACCATAGGTATTGAGCTTAGTGCGTGGAAAGCGAAAAGTCAGAGGATCGGAGGCAGAGCGGAGGGTACGTGAGGGAACATAGATCTCAAGTAGGCTTGACAGGTAATCGGGGGCTGCGTTATTGAGGCTTTTGTAGCACATGGTGTCTAGTTTGTACTGTATGCGCTTTGATACAGGAGCCAGTGAAGTTGTGCCAGGAGAGGAGATATGTGGTCAGCTTTTTTCTTTTTGAGTACAAGGCGTGCAGCATTGTTTTGAATGCGCTGTAGGATGTGAGTGGTGGAGGCAGGAAGACCAGTCTCGTCATATATCACCACTCCAGCATTGTACAAATGTCTCAAAAGTAGGCTGGTAGGACATCAGGACTTGGTCAGTTCATGTGTTTATGTGCAGGCTTAAGACTTGTGCCATCATCACCATCACATGGCGCCTGTGACGTTAGTGCATCTAGAATGCATTCCGAGCGCGGAGAGGTCATCTTGAGAAAATGAAACTGAAACTGTCTCAAAATCTTTTACACTTCCACGTCCTATTCTCAAGAAGATCTCAATTTCGGATTTGTTTCAAAGGTATTCTGCCCAAGGTACCTTGGTGTGATGGCCTGTGGTGTTGTTAGTTCATGGGGACTCTCACGAAGAGACATCAAGGTCAACGCTCTCCTGGTGTGGCCACGTGACTCATGATTGCTGCTGCCAGTGGTTGTTAGGTAATGTTTCAAAATCTACAGTGTTCACATCTATGGTTGGATCAGAACAGGTTGTACTGAACTCTACCACAGTCCCGGCAATAGTGGAGAGACTCCTTTGGTGGGTGGCCTCATGACGCCTTGATACTGATGACACCAACAGGGTCAGTGGCACTGGAAATGGCATGGAATGAAACAGGATTCCATGGTGTGTTGGGGAGAAGTCGTCAACTGTGTGGGGATAGAATGCAACAGTATTGGTACAGAAGATGAGATAGAAAAACCAACAGACAGACAGAAAGGCAGACACACAGACAGACAGACAGACGTACAGACACACAGACAGACAAAGTACAGACAGACGTACAGACACACAGACAAAGTACAGACAGACGTACAGACACACAGACAAAGTACAGACAGACGTACAGACACACAGACAGACAAAGTACAGACAGACGTACAGACACACAAACAGACAAAGTACAGACAGACGTACAGACACACAGACATACAGACCACTTTGAGGTAAGGCCACAGTGTGGACATGGTCATGGTGAAAGTGACAGAAGACAGACAGAGAGACGTACAGACAGACAGACATACAGACACACAGACATACAAGACCACTTTGAGGAAAGGCCACAGTGTGGACATGGTCATGGTGAAAGTGACAGAAGACAGACAGACAGACGTACAGACACACAGACATACAGACCACTTTGAGGTAAGGCCACAGTGTGGACATGGTCATGGTGAAAGTACAGAGAGACGTACAGACAGACAGACATACAGACACACAGACATACAGACCACTTTGAGGTAAGGCCACAGTGTGGACATGGTCATGGTGAAGGTGACAGAAGACAGACAGACAGACAGACAGACAGACAGACAGACACACAGACATACAGACCACTTTGAGGTAAGGCCACAGTGTGGACATGGTCATGGTGAAGGTGACAGAAGACAGACAGACAGACACACAGACATACAGACACACAGACATACAGACCACTTTGAGGTAAGGCCACAGTGTGGACATGGTCATGGTGAAGGTGACAGAAGACAGACAGACAGACAGACAGACAGACAGACGTACAGACACACAGACATACAGACCACTTTAAGGTAAGGCCACAGTGTGGACATGGTCATGGTGAAGGTGACAGAAGAGAGACAGACAGACAGACAGACAGAAGACAGACAGACAGACGTACAGACACACAGACATACAGACCACTTTAAGGTAAGGCCACAGTGTGGACATGGTCATGGTGAAGGTGACAGAAGACAGACAGACAGACAGACAGACAGACAGACGTACAGACACACAGACATACAGACCACTTTAAGGTAAGGCCACAGTGTGGACATGGTCATGGTGAAGGTGACAGAAAACAGACGTACAGACAGACAGACGTACAAACACACAGACATACAGACCACTTTGAGGTAAGGCCATAGTGTGGACATGGTCATGGTGAAGGTGACAGAAGACAGACAGACAGACAGACAGACAGACAGACAGACAGACACACAGACATACAGACCACTTTGAGGTAAGGCCATAGTGTGGACATGGTCATGGTGAAGGTGACAGAAGACAGACAGACAGACGTACAGACAGACAGACGTACAGACATACAGACCACTTTGAGGTAAGGCCACAGTGTGGACATGGTCATGGTGAAGGTGACAGAAGACATGAACATGGTGAAGTACATCACACGAATACTACGCCATCGACTACGGCGTTCGTTAGGTGGCTCCAGTACTGTGCTGCTTGGCAGGCGTACCACGCTGATAGACCTGGTGACAGATACACACACACACACAAATAACAGTAAGAATAATTAAAACCATAAAACGCTGGTATTTGCTGCTTGGCAATCGTACCACGCTGATAGACCTGGTAATAAATATAAATACAAACACACAATAACAATAACACAGTTACAATAATGAAAACAAAACGGACCGGTAACATGCTGCTCTAGAAATCGTACCACGCTGTTGACAAATGCAAACAAACAAATAAGAATAATTAAAAACATTAAAAAAAATCTGGTACCTGATTTTGCGACAGTCGATGACACTCCTCTCTCTCTCTCTCTCTCTCTCTCCTACTCTCTTTTCTTCTGTATGTGTATGTGTGAGTGTGTGTGTGTGTGTACGTGCGTGTGTGTATGTGTGTGTATGCGTGTGTGTGTATGCGTGTGTGTGTATATGTGTGTGCATGCGTATGTGTGTGTTGTGTATGTGTGCGCGCGCGTGTGTGTGTATGTGTGTGTGGTGTGTATGTGTGGGTGTGTGTATGTGGGGAGGGGGGGGGGCATTAAGGAATGGACAGGTCGTAACAGTCCAGAGATTTTCAACCTGATTGAGGAAAGACAGACGTGGAGGACAGAGCCCGAGAGCAGTGCAGGCAGCCAACATTCCAAGAGTGATGCCGTAGACTGACTGATGACTGATCAGTCGTGGAGTATACATTCCTGATGCAGATTCATCCAAATTCGTAAGGATTATGCGTATACACTAACAAAACTCGTGGAGACGAGAACCGAACAGTTAGGAAGCGACCACACTCCACTAGAGTGTACGCTGTAGTAGTGACTGAGACACACACTATAATGAGACCGGAGTAGTGGAGCGACCACACTCCACGATGTGTGTAACTGACTGAGGACAGACCACACACGTAGTGAACAGTCTGTACTATAGGTGACTGACACACACCAAATGTTGTTTGTACGACTGTATCTGTTAGTGAGCTGATACACACCCTATGTTGTTGTAACATCTGTATCTGTTAGGTGAGCTGACCACACTACTATGTTGTTGTACAATCTGTATCTGTTAGGTGAGCTGACCACACTGCACTATGTTGTTGTACAGTCTGTGTCTGTTAGGTGAGCTGACCACACTGCACTATGTTGTTGTACAGTCTGTATCTTTAGGTGAGCTGACCACACTCCACTATGTTGTTGTATAGTCTGTATCTATTAGGTGAGCTGACCACACTACCACTATGTTGTTGTACAGTCTGTATCTGTTAGGTGAGCTGACCACACTGCACTATGTTGTTGTACAGTCTGTGTCTGTTAGGTGAGCTGACCACACTACACTATGTTGTTGTACAATCTGTATCTGTTAGGTGAGCTGACCACACTGCACTATGTTGTTGTACAGTCTGTATCTGTTAGGTGAGCTGACCACACTGCACTATGTTGTTGTACAGTCTGTGTCTGTTAGGTGAGCTGACCACACTGCACTATGTTGTTGTACAGTCTGTATCTATTAGGTGAGCTGACCACACACCACTATGTTGTTGTACAGTCTGTATCTGTTAGGTGAGCTGACCACACACCACTATGTTGTTGTACAGTCTGTATCTGTTAGGTGAGCTGACCACACCCACTATGTTGTTGTACAATCTGTTCTGTTAGGTGAGCTGACCACACTGCACTATATTGTTGTACAGTCTGTAGTCTGTTAGGTGAGCTGACCACACTGCACTATGTTGTTGTACAGTCTGTGTCTGTTAGGTGAGCTGACCACAACCACTATATTGTTGTACAGTCTGTATCTTTGGTGTGTTTTCATGTTTCCATGAGCCACCGGACATTGATTGACTCACAGGATTTGGATGTGCATGTTTGATGTTTATAATGCATCAGAAATAGCCAGCAGAATCGGCCTAGCCAAAACAGCATTCAAGAAGATGACAAGCATTCTTGTATCAATTCATCAGGAAGAGAGTTCTTGAATGTTATATAGAACAATACTGTTGTACGGATGCGAGGCGTGGACAGTCAACAAACAAAGCCAGAACAAGATTGAGGTAGCCGAGATGTGGTTTCTAAGAAGAATGTTGAGGTTCCATGGACAGCAAAGAAAACAAACGAGACAGTCTTGATGGAGGCAGACACAAGTAGATCATTTATAAGGAAGATTAGGAAAAGACAGGCAACATTTATAGGCCATTTTATGAGGAAGGGGGATTTGGAGCACCTGGTCACAACGGGAAAGCTGGAGGGAAAGAGAGCACCGGGTAGACCCAGGGAGAAAATGCTGGACGGACTTGCAGAGTGGCCGGGGACGGGGAGGGTGGGGGAGATGCTAGGGGCAACGAGAGATAGAGGCAGATGGAAGTCCATGATCGCCAACGCCATGCGGCAGGGCACCTGATAATATGATGAATGCATATATACCTGGTGACCTTGGAGACAGGAAGAATCTGTATTCTTTAAGTAACAAGTGCAAGTGTACCTGCTGACCTTGGAGATTGGAGAAAGCTGTACCCTTTACTCAACAGGTGGAAGTAAACTATTAACCTTGGAGATGGGAAAAATCTCTTCCCCTTACGTAATAGGTGCAAATATACCTGTTGACCTTGGAGACAGGAAAAAAAACTGTACCCTTTACGTCACAGGTGCAAGTATACCTGTTGACATTGCAGATAGGAAAAATCTCTACCCTTTACACAAGTGCAAGCGTCAAGGCAGATCGAACCCAGGACCCTATGATTGGAACTACAACGCTTACCCACTGGACAAGGTATGGATGTAGGCCCGTATGTACACATATGCATTCATGTTCATGTATAATATTTAAAGTTATTGCTCTTTTATGTACACGTATGTGCATATGTAAAGTTATTTCATTTTTTCAGTTTTCATGTGTTGGTGTGGGACTGTGGGAGTGTGGGAGTGTGGGAGTGTGGGAGTGCGGGAGAGGGGAGAGTGGGCAGGGGGAATTATTGTCATGGTTGTTAGTACGTGAGTGAGTGTGATCTGAATGTGAACAGAGTGAACTTATGTCACCAAACAAAATTCCTTGTTCTCAGAGCTTGCTAATAAAACTTCTTGTACCGTTCATGAATAAAGGGTACTACTAAGATCTTGCCTGCATGTATAAGTGCTCTTCTTCCTCTTCTTCTTCTTCTCTCTTCTTCTTCTTCTTCTTCTTCTTCTTCTCTTCTTCTCTTCCTTCTTCTTCTTCTCTTCTTCTTCTTCGCATTCTTCTTCTTCTTCGTCTTTTTCTTCTTTTTCTTCTTCTCATTTTTTCTTCTTCGCATTCTTCTTCGCATTCTCTTCTTCTTCTTCTTCTTCTTCTTCTTCTTCTTCTTCTTCTTCTTCTCCTCTTCTTCTCTTCTTCTTCTCTCATTCTTCTTCTTCTTCTTCTTCTTCTTCGCATTCTTCTTCTTCTTCTTCTTCTTCTTCTTTCTCTTCTTCTTCTTCTTTCTTCTTCTTCTCTTCTTCATTCTTCTCTTTCTTCTTCTTTCTTCTTCTTCTTCTTCTTCCTTCTCCTTCCTTCTTCTTCTTCTTCGCATTCTTCTTCTTCTTCTCATTCTTCTTCTTCTTCTTCTTCTTCTTCTTCTTCCTCTTCTTCTTCTTTTTCTTCTTCTTTTTCTTCTTCTTCTTCTCTTTCTTCTTCTTCATCCTTCTCCTCGTCCTCCTCCTCCTCTTCTTCTTCTTCTTCTTCTTCTTTTTCTTCTTCTTCTTCTTCTTCTTCTTCTTCTTCTTCTTCTTCTTCTTCTTCTTCTTCTTCTTCTTTTTATTCTTCTTCTTCTTCTTCTTCTTCTTCTTTTTCTTCTTCTTCTTCTTCTTCTTCTTCTTCTTCTTCGTCTTCGTCTTCTTCTTCTTATCCTCCTCTTCCTCTTCCTCTTCTTCTTCTTCTTCCTCCTCCTCCGCCTCCTCTTCTTCCTCTTCTCTTTCTTCTTTTTCTTTTTCTTCTTCTTCTTCAAAACCCTATGCGCTGGCAAAATTTTGAAATAGGGAGGGGAGGGGAGGGGAGAAGATATGAAACACTAAGCTGACGATATAAACGGACAACAACAAAAGTACTTAACTATCTCACTGACTGATAAAAAATGATATGGCTGAAATTTGGGTTATGTCATAGAAAGGTTGAGTATTGATAATGGATGTGATTATCGTTTGATTTTGGAATGTGTGTGTGTGTGTGTGTGTGTGTGTGTGTGTGTGTGTGTGTGTGTGTGTGTGTGTGTGTGTGTGTGTGTGTGCTTGTGTGTGTGCGTGCGTGCGTGCGTGTGCGTGCGTTCGTGCGCGCGTGAATTGCCCTTGTTGTCCTTGTTGTTCAGCACAGCTACAGGTCTTCTACAGAATCGGCCAAGCCAAAACAGCATTCGGGAAGATGACAGGCATTCTTACCAACAAATGCCTATCAATTAACATCAGGAAGAGAGTTCTTGAATGTTATATAGAACCAATACTGTTGTACGGATGTGAGGCGTGGACAGTCGACAAACAAAGCCAGAACAAGATTGAGGGAGCCAACATGTGGTTTCTAAGAAGAATGTTGAGAGTTCCATGGACAGCAAAGAAAACAAACGAGACAGTCTTGATGGAGGCAGACACAAGTAGATCACTCATAAGGAAGATTAGGAAAAGACAGGCAACATTTATAGGCCATTTTATGAGGAAAGGGGATTTGTAGCACCTGGTCACAACGGGAAAGCTGGAGGGAAAGAGAGCACCGGGTAGACCCAGGGAGAAAATGCTGGACGGACTTGCAGAGTGGTTGGGGACGAGGGGAGTGGGGGAGATGCTAGGGGCAACGAGAGATAGAGACAGATGGAAGTCCATGATCGCCAACGCCATGCGGCAGGGCACCTGATGATGATGATGACAGGTCTTCTAGTGCCAGAACCTCCCTTTGGTGTGTACTTGTAAACGTCAAAGATGCTGTCTGCAGACTGCGCAGTGTGTAACGCCTGCGTAGTGTGTGCTAAACACCGCGCATACAAACATCTGAAACGTTTGTACAGAAACAAAAAGATCACTTTTCTTTGACAAAGACGACACAGACGGGCGCTCGCACAAGAGGACAAAGTTACGCTTGTATACATCTGTTCACACACACACACAGACACACAGACACACACAGACACAACACACAGACACAGACACACACACACACACACACACACACACACACACACACACACACACACACACACACACACACACACGGTCACACTTACGCACGCACGTACACTCACACGCTTTCTCTCTCACATGCACACACGCACGTATACACGCGCACGCGCACACACAACACACACACACACACACACACATCATCATCATCATCATCCTTATTTACTCCAACTTCAAGTCCAAGATATTATCTTGACTTGCCTTGGGTCATCGCCGATGAGCGTTCTCTTGAAAACATTTCACACCGTGTTGGGACGGACAGACAGGCAGGCAGACAGACAGGCAGACAAGCAGGCAGACAGGCAGACAGATAGGCAGCCTTGACCAGCCACTGATAAAGAATGATAATTATCGTCTCTGAGCATCCTCGCAAGCCTGTTAACCTTTCGCTCCCTCATCCTAATCTTCAGCTGCAAAAACGTAACCTTTCAATTCCCTCACCATAACTACCAGAGCCCTGCAAAAAAAATTTCGTTCCCTACCCTATCCACCAGCTGCAAAATCTTAACCCTTTCGCACCCTGATCTCATCCACCAGCTGCAAAAACGTAACTCTTTCGCTACCTAAACGCATCCACCAGCTGCAAAAACTTAACCCTTTCATTACCTCACTCCTACATCAGCTTACTGCAGGAAGCTGGCGGGTAGGGCGAGTGAGTGAGAGATGTAAGTTTTTGCTTCGCTGTGGCTGATAATTCGTGAAGTTAGTGGACAGCATGAAGGTATGAAAGGGTTAAGTTTTCGCTTGGTTCTCGTGATTGATAATGCGTGAAGCCGGCAGATAGGGTAAGGACACGAAAAGATTTAGGTTTCAGCTTTGTTCTCGTGACTGATAATGCAGGAATTTTGTATTTCATTTTTGTTATTTTTTGGTTGTTTGTTTGTTTGTTGTTTGTTTGCTGTTGTTGTTGTTGTTTTTGTCACAATGGATTTACCATGTGAAATTCGGGCTGCTGTCCCTGTTAAGAGCGCGTCCCGCAGTGCAGCGCCACTTTAATTTTTCCACCAAGACTTCAGAAAGACATGAAAGCTAACTGACCTTCAAGGGGAGGGACCTGGAAAATCAACCTATTTCTCTAATCCTTAGCTGTTCACAAAGCCAGTAACCGCCCTGCGGAAGAATGTGCCGATCCGTTCGTAGCGGTTGAGATCGCCGACCTTTTCCGGCACATGTGTGGGGAATTTCCATCACTACTGGCCTTGCTTTCTTATCGCGCGTGTGGTTAGAATCTTGGTCAGTCTCCCGTTGAATGTTCTAAAAATAGTACGAGCATTCTGGGATGCAAGGAACTTTCCATTCACCACTGAAAGACTTTGTACTGACGCCGAGCTACATTCGAATGTGAATACTAGGAGCTAGCTTTACATCTAGCAGTGCAAATGCGAAAGTGTATAATTATATAACTATACCAGGGTAGCCCGGGCGAATGCCCTGCTCTTCACGGTTTTCAACTGCCGTGGGATCTTTAGCGTGCACAAGCCAGAAGGCACGCGGGTCCGACTTGTTTTTCGTCCCCTTTCGAAGGATTAGACATTCAGTTTGATTTTTCGGTCAAACTGAGAAGAAAAGTCAAGGCTCAACGGGGAAAGAACCCTCGAATCTCAAGTTTAATTACGGGCAGTACCTGAACCATTCTGCCACTCTTCTCCCTCGGTGGATAGGGTTAGGGAGTGAAAGGATCAAGTTTTTCTGCTGTCATGGCTGATTATGCACGAAGTTAGTGGACAGAAAAATAAGTTCTTGTTTCACTATCATGGCTAATATCTATAGGCCATTGTATGAGGAAAGGGGAATTAGAGCACCTGGTCACAAGAAGAAAGCTGGAGGGAAAGAGAGCACCAGGTAGACCCAGGGAGAAAATATTGGACGGACTTGCAGGGTGGCTGAGGACAGAGAGGGTGGAAGATGTGCTTGCGGCAACAAGGGATAGATACATATGGATGGCCATGATCGCCAACACCATGCGGCAGGGCACATGATGATGATGATGATATCATGGCTAATAACGCAGGACCGTGGTGGATGGTGTTTTCATGTTTCACGTATCAACAACATAAAAACAACAAATGAGTGAGCAGGAGGGATGAAAAAAGTGTATTACTAAATGCTAATTAGGTCTGGTTTCGATTTTACGTAAGGATAAGTCAGTTGATCATAGTACTTATATCAGACCTACCTTGAACCTGAAGGGCTGGTTGGCTCCTTCAGGTGGATTGCCAACCTTAACCCTCTGACTCCCGCACCTTACCCATCAACGGCAAAATCTTAACCCTTTCATTCCCTCTCCCTATCCACCTCCTTCCTGCAGGAAACTGGTGGATAGGGTGAAGGCGTCAAAGGGTCAAGTGTTTGCTTTGCTATCATGGTTAACAATGCGGGATGCTGGTGGACAGGGTCAGGGAGTCCAAGGATCAAGGTTTTTGCTTTGCTAGCATGATTAACAATGCGGGATGCTGGTGGACAGGGTCAGGGAGTCAAAATGTTTTTTTTTTTGCTTTGGTAACATGGTTAACAATGCAGGATGCTGGAGGACAGGGTGAGGGAGTCAAAAGGTCACGTTTTTGCTTTGCTAGCATGGTAGACAATGCAGGATGATGGTGGACATGGTGTGGGAGTCAAAGGGTCAAGGGTTTGCTTTGCTAGTATGGTTAACAATGCAGGATGCTGGTATACAGGGTTGGGGGTCAAAAGGTCAAGGTTTTGCTTTGCTAGCACGGTTTACAATGCAGGATGCTGGTGGACAGGGTCAGGGAGCCAAAAGGTCGTTTTTGCTTTGCTAGCATGATTGACAATGCAGGATGCTGGTGGACAGGGTGTGGGAGTCAGAGGGTTAAGTTTTTGCTTTGCTTGCATGGTTAACAATGCAGGATGCTGGTGGAGAGGGTGCGGGAGTCAAAGGGTTAAGGCAGGTAGGTTTAGCTAGCGTAAGTATTGCTAGAAGCAGTGAAGATTTGCCATGTATTTTTGCACCAGATTTGCCAAAGTGAAAAAGACTCAAACTCTGAAGCTGCACGTAACTTCAACACTGCAAATATAAAGTCAGTAAATATAAAATACTGAATGACGCAGTGTGTGTATATATGTCAGTGTGCATGCGTGCGTGTGTGTGTGTGTGTGTGTGTGTGTGTGTGTGTGTGTGTGTGTGTGTGTGTGTGTGTGTGTGTGTGTTGTGTTGTGTGTGTGATTGTTTTCCAAAAGGTGGGGATTCTATTTGTACTGATACAGCACCCGGCATCCCCACGGGGGAACCATCGTGGGTGATTATTACCACCGGGAAACGAGACAGATCAAGCGTGTTCCGCAACTTGATTCAGTAAGTAACAAATCCAAAATAAGTGCGACTGTCCGCGTTCAAGCAACAGGAACCAGAAATACAAGAAAAAAGAATCAGAACACGTATTTAATACAACCAGACAAGACAGGCGCACATTTTCAGCCAACTGGCCTTTGTCAAGCGTAAACGTAAGTTAAGATCACAAACGAACGAACAACAAATACAAAAATTAGGAGAAAAAGACTAAAACTTCCGTGCTGCTTCATTCAGTGGGAGAAATGCCAATGGTTCAAATGAGCACAGCAGGGAAGTTTCATTCTTTTCCTTAATGTTTGTATTTGTTGTTTGTTCGTTTGTGATCTTAAGTTTACGCCTAAGTTGGCCGAAAATTTGCGCCCGTCTTGTCTGGTTGTATTAAATATGCGTTCTGATTCTATATTTTCGTGTTTGTCTGGTTCTTGATTCAGTAGTAGGCCTAACGTTTAATGCTTTCTTTAATTTAAGCCAGCAGTCAAGTGGTTAACTTACCCGCTGGCCGTGATATCGCTGACCAACGAATCGTGAAATGCCCCGTTCTGCAACAGTGGAGCCTTGGACCCAATATCCGCCACATCGCTGTTTGCAGACATCTTGAATAAATTCCTCCCACAGCACTATTGTCGATCTTCCTGGGCACAGAACACAACACACAGTCTTAATCATCAGTGAAGTGCACGAGCTTTTGAACGGAGGCGGCCATTTTTGTCACAAGATCAGACGACAGGTAGGCAGGCCTAGAATGTACAAAGCGATAGCGAGGCCTGCGTATGAAAGTTTGTTTGTATGTGTGAGTGTTTTGTTCTCCGACACCGCCCTTGAACTCAATGTTGGGGCTGACTGATTTATCAGCTTGAACGGTTGTTTGTTTGATTGTTGTTGATAGTACCTTGCACTGACGCTTGGCTGTTTTCCAATTCAGTCCGAGCATGCATAATGTAATGATGATGATGGTGAATGATGGTAGTAATAGTGATAATGATAATAGTAATAATAATGATAATAATAGTAATACACACTCACACACACACACACACACACACACCACACAACACACACACACACACACACCACACACACACACACACACACACACACACACACACACCACACACACACACACACACACACACACACACACACAAGTCAATATGAAAATGAAAGAATGACCCCACCCCCTTAATGAGTATAATATAATCAATGTAATACAGTTGTATGATCCGAAAAAAATCCTGTTAAGAATAACTTTGATGAGAACAAGGAATGGAGTCAAGAGAGAAATAGCAGAAGAACAGTGTGGATTTGCCATATACATCCTAAGAACTATCATAGAGAGGTCAATCGAGTTGAATAAGGATTTGTATTTATGCTTTGTTGATTATACCAAGGCTTTCGATCTGGTAAGACATGAAGAATTGATCAATCAACAAGAAAGACTCAATATTGATGGAAAAGATCTACGAATAATCAGAAATATGTATTGGGAACAAACAGATGCAATGAGAATTGAAAACGATATAAGCTCTTTCCGAAATATCAAAAGAGGAGTCAGGCAAGGTTGTGTTCTGTCACCAGATCTGTTTTCACTTTACAGCGAAAATCATCATGAGAAACCTAGAAGAATGCCTTGGATTAAAGATTGGAGGAAAAATGATAAACAACATTCGTTACGCAGATGACACCGTGCTAATTACAGAAAGGGACCTAGAATACCTTGTGAATATAATAGAAATAGAAAGCAAAAGTAAAGGTTGGAGCTAAATAGCAAGAAGACTAAGTCATGGTAATCAGTAAAAAAGACATGAAATCTCCTCATGCAAACTAACTGCAAACGGCACAACCTTGAGACAAGTTGATAAGTTTAAATATCTGGGAACGATCATTTTACCAGACGGCAGATGCACATCAGAAATAGCCAGCAGAATCGGCTAAGCCAAAACAGCATTCAAGAAGATGAAAAGCATTCATACCAACAAATGCCCATCAATTAACATTAGAAGAGAGTTCTTGAATTTATATAGAACCGATAATGTTATACGGTTGTGAGGTGTGGACAGTCAACACGCAAAACCATAACAAGATTGAGGCAGCCGAGATGCGGTTTCTAAGAAGAATGTTGAGAGTTCCATGGACAGCAAAGAAACCAAAGGAGACAGTCTTGATGGAGGCAGATACAAAAAGATCATTCATAAGGAAGATTAGGAAAAGACAGGCAACGTTTATAGGCCATTTTATGAGAAAAGGGGAATTAGAGCATCTGGTCACAACAGGAAAGCTGGAGGGAAAGAGAGCGCCAGGTAGACCCAGGGAGAAAATATTGGACGGACTTGCAGAGTGACTGAGGACAGAGAGGGTGGAAGATGTGCGCGCAGCAACAAGAGATAGATACATATGGAGGGCCATGATCGCCAACTCCATGTGGCAAGGCACTATGATGATGATGATAGATGATGATGATGATGATGATGATCTGATTGGAGCACATGTGTAATCAGTCGAAAAATTTGACATTTGTTTTGTCTGTCCGTGGGCTTGTTGGTTCTTTTGATAGAGTCATGGACTTAAAATCTGATATCTCGAGTTCAATCCCAGCCTGCAACACTAAAAAACTGGCCTGTTCTCTGCCCATCTTAATGTTTCCGTCATTCTGGTGTGTGAGTGTTTCATAGGTCCCTCCCCCTTCCCCTCCCCCTTCCCATTCCAAGACCTTGCCAGCGTACAGGATGTCGGGCAATTCAGGGAGTCTGCCAGATAATTGCTGGCAGACTTGGGTGGAGTGCGTATGGAATTGTCCGAGTGCGATGAATCCCTTGAACAAACTCCAAAATCCTATTCAGTTGGGGAGCGAGGCAATCGGCAAGCCATGAGAAGGCAATAATCTTGAGTCCCGTACCAAAGAACCACCACCACTCAGTCAGGTAAGCTTGTCAGGGCTAAGGTCTCAGAGGTAAGGTGGGTCCAACACACCGTCCCCTCCATTACAGGTGATAGATATTTATAATCACCGTCACTCAGGGACAGGCGCCTGCATACAACACGAACATAGGCACCTGCAGACAACCCAAACATCATCATGTGCCCTGCTGCATGGCATTGGCGATCATGGCCTTCCATACGAATCTATCCCTTGTCGCTGCAGGTGCATCTCCCACCCTCTCCGTCCTCAGCCACCCAGCACGTCAACCCAAACGTAGACACAATACAAACACAGGCACCTGCAGCGAAAACAAACAGGCAGTTGCATATAATATAGACATAAGCGTCTGTATAATAACACAAATACAGACACATCACAGACAACACGAATTTACAGTGCACACATTGTTGCCTGTGATTTCTTGAAGATACATGTAGTGTACGTGTACTGTGGTAGTGCACATGTACTGTGTAGTATGCATGTACGGTCTTGTTTGCTGTTGGTGTTTGAGCACAGACAATGAATGACAACCATTTTTGCTTGTTTGTTCGTTAGATTTTGATTATTTGCTTCTGCTCTGTCTCTGTCTCTGTCTCTCCTCTCTCTCTCTCTGTCTGTCTGTCTGTCTCTCTCTCTTTCTCTCTCTCTTCTTCTCTCTCTTCTCTTTCTCTCTCTCTCTCTCTTCTCTCTCTCTCTCTCTCTCTCTTTCTCTCTCTCTCTCTTTCTCTCTCTCTCTCTTTCTCTCTCTCTCTCTTTCCTCCTCCTCTCTCTCTCTCTTCCTTCCTCTCTCTCTCTCTGTCTCTCTGTGCTGTGTGTGTGTGTGTGTGTGTATGTGTGTGTATATGTGTGTGTGTGTGTGTGTGTGTGTGTGTGTGTGTGTGTGTGTGGATGTGTGTGTGTGTGTGTGTGTGGATATGTGTGTGTGTGTGTGTGTGTGTGTGTGTGTGTGTGTGTGTGTGTGTGTGTGTGTGTGTGTGTGTGTGTGTTGTGGATGTGTGTGTGTTACATGTATGTCAAAAATATTGAAGAGATAGGTTTATTTCCCAGGTTCCTCCTCTTGAAGCCAAGTTAGCCTGATTGCCTTTCTGAAATCTTCCTCAACAAAAACAATAACAACAAAAGAGAAAATAGAGAGATCATGTTGGAACAAACTCTGTGTGTGTGTGTGTGTGTGTGTGTGTGTGTGTGTGTGTGTGTGTGTGTGTGTGTGTGTGTGTCGGGTGTGTGTGTGTGTGTGTGCGTTTGTGTGTGTTTGAGAAGGGAGGGGGGGGGTGATGGCTTCGGTCAGAGGTCATAGGTCATCCCCCTCGCAGTTTGCGTGTGTTTTGTGCCCTGGAGATCTGGTCGTTGCTGGGTGATTGCTGTAGTGGCTGATGAGAGTGTGCATGTTGGTTTGATTCTGGAATCAACGTTTGACGCCATATAATTGTTATTATTATTATTATTATTATCATCATCATTATTATCATCATCATCATCATCATTATCATCATCATTATTATGATTATTATAGTTATTATTATCATTATTATTATTATTATTATTATCATGATTATTATTGGTTCTGGAATCAACATTTCGTGCCTTATAAATGTTATTAATGTTATTATTATTACTATTATTATTATTATCATTATTGTTGTTGTTTATTATTATTATTATTGTCATTATTATTATTATTATAGTATTATTATTACTACTATTATTATTATTATTATTGTTATTGTTGTTATTATTATTAGTCATTATTATTATTATTATAGTATTATTATTAATACTATTGTTATTATTATTATTGTTATTGTTGTTATTATTATTATTATTATTGGCATTATTATTATTATTATTGTCATTATTATTATTATTATAGTATTATATTATTAATATTATAATTATTATTATTATTATTGTTATTGTTGTTGTTATATTGTTATTGTTTTTATTATTATCATTATCATTATCGTTATTATTATTATTGTTGTTGCTGTTGGTGTTGTTGTATTGTAGAAATGTAAGCGCATAGAGCACTGTTTGTTGCACTATGAATGTACATTGTTGTTATTATGATTTTTTGTTCGCCCAGGTTACCCCTTTGTATGTTACACTGTGCGTACTTTCTTTGTTCTGCTGTGGTATACCGGCTCTTGTTGTTGTTGTCGTTGTTATTGTTTTATCCTTTTCCAGTTTTGTTTGTTGGTTGGTTGGTTTGTTTCTCAATTTGTTTCTTTGTGTGTTTCTTTTTTGTTTGTTTGTCTGTTGTCCGTTTTTTTTGTCCATTTGTTTGTGTATTTGTTTGTCCGTTTGTTTGTGTATTTGTTGCTTTGTTTGTTTGTTTGTTTGTTTGTTTGTTTGTTTGTTTGTTAACATATCAGACTGAAATGTACATTTCATTACAATGAAGGCTAGCTTGTTCCAGTAACAGACTGACACAAATATATGATATGAAATCCATAGACTAGGTATATGCAGAGTTAAGGCATATGCCATGATCATTTCGGATTTTTTCCTCATCGCCTGTGGTTGACAATCAAGCAACTACAGTTGACGAGATTTCAGTTTCAGTTTCGTGTTTCTCACGACAGCGTTTACGCGCTCGGAATAAATTCCATATTCACAAACACCACAGAGCGCGTAAACACTGTCTTGAGGAAAAACCGAAACTGAAACTAAACATTTGTTTGATTGTCAACTACAGGTGTTTGATTGTCAACTACAGGTGTTTGATTGTCAACTACAGGTGTTTGATTGTCAACTACAGGTGTTTGTCTACTACAGGTGCTTGATTGTCAACTACAGGTGTTTGATTGTCAACTACAGGTGTTTGATTGTCTACTACAGGTGTTTGAATGTCAACTACAGGTGTTTGATTGTCAACTACAGGTGTTTGATTGTCAACTACAGGTGTCTGTCTACTACAGGTGTTTGTCTACCACAGGTGTTTGATTGTCAACTACAGGTGTTTGATTGTCTACTACAGGTGTTTGATTGTCTACTACAGGTGTTTTATTGTCAACTTCAGGTGTTTGATTATCAACTAAAGATGTTTGATCGTCAAGTAAATGTGTTTGATTGTCTACTACCATTGCATGATTGTCAACTACAGGTGCTTGATTATCAACTAAAGATGTTTGATCGTCAAGTAAATGTGTTTGATTGTCTACTACAGGTGTTCGATTGTCTACTACAGGTGTTCGATTGTCTACTACCGTTGCATGATTGTCAACCACAGGTGCTACAGGCATTCTTTTTCTCTTCCGAGCACTGTTTTATTGGCTACATTTATGATTGGTCCATACTATGCAGGTGTTATTTTGCTGCACAGTCTGCATACCCTGTCTTCGGTGTGTTACCTCCCCGTGTGGGCAGTCCTACCCTTATGTCATTGTGGGTGCCTGCTAATATTTCTCGTCTTTCCACAAGCCAGTGAACACTGACATGGCTTAGAGGACCTTTGGCTTGTTTGTTTGGTATTCTGTGTGTGTAGTATGCATTAATAGACCTGTCTATGTGTTGATCTAGGAGATCCGACAACTCAACAGCCTTTACCCACAGGTGATATGGTACCCTGATAGGATCGAACTTACACCTACCTATTGAAGATTGCTCGATATAGATGGTTGATTTCTTCTTTGTCTTTCTCCTGTCCATGGCGAAAACATCATGAGAAACTTAGAAGAAGACCCTGGATTAAAGGTTGGAGGGAAAATGATAAACAACATTCGGTACGCAGATGACACCGTGGTAATTGCAGAAAATGAAAGGGACCTACAAAACCTTGTGAATATACTAGAAACAGAAAGCAAAGGTAAGGGATTGGAACTAAACAGCAGGAAGACTGAAGTCATGGTGATCAGTAAAAAACATGAAATCCCCTCCTGCAAAATAACAGCAAATGGCACAACCTTGACACAGGTTAATAAGTTCAAATACCTGGGAACGGTCATTTCATCAGACGGCAGATGCACATCGGAAATAGCTGGCAGAATCGGCCAAGCCAAAACAGCATTCAAGAAGATGACAAGCATTCTTACCAACAAATGCCTATCAATTAACATCAGAAAGAGAGTCTTTGAATGTTATATAGAACCAATACTGTTGTACGGATGCGAGGCGTGGGCAGTCAGCAAGCAAAGCCAGAGCAGGATCGAGGCAGCCGAGATGTGGTTTCTCAGAAGAATGTTGAGAGCACCATGGACAGCAAAGAAAACAAACGAGACAGTCTTGATGGAGGCAGACACAAGTAGATCACTCATAAGGAAGATTAGGAAAAGACAAGCAACATTTATAGGCCATTTTATGAGGAAGGAGGGTTTGGAGCACCTGGTCACAACGGGAAAGCTGGAGGGAAAGAGAGCACCAGCAGGTAGACCCAGAGAGAGAATGCTGGATGGACTTGCAGAGTGGCTGAGGATGAGGAGGGTGGGGGAGATGCTAGGGGCAACGAGAGATAGAGATGGTTGGAAGTCCATGGTCGCCAACGCCAAGCGGCAGGGCACCTGATGATGATGATGAGATGGTTGATTGTCAACTATAAATGGTTGTCAACTATAGGTGATTGTCAACTGTAGTGATTGTCAAGTATAGTGATTGTCAACCATAGGTGAGTGTCAGCTATAGTGATTGTCATCTATAGGTGATTGTCAGCCTACATGATTGATTGTCAACCATAGACGTTTGATTATCAACTACAGGTGGTTGTCAACTATAGGTGATTGTCAACTATAGGTGATTGTCAACTATAGGTGATTGTCAACTATAGGTGATTGTCAACTATAGGTGATTGTCAACTATAGGTGATTGTCAACTATAGGTGATTGTCAACTATAGATGTTTGATTGTCAACTATAGGTGATTGTCAACTATAGGTGATTGTCAACTATAGATGTTTGATTATCAACTATAGGTGATTGTCAACTATAGATGTTTGATTGTCAACTATAGGTGATTGTCAACTATAGATGTTTGATTATCAACTATAGGTGATTGTCAACTATAGATGTTTGATTGTCAACTATAGGTGATTGTCAACTATAGATGTTTGATTGTCAACTGTAGATGTTTGATTGTCAACTGTAGATGTTTGATTGTCAACTATAGATGTTTGATTGTCAACTATAGATGTTTGATTGTCAACTATAGATGTTTGATTGTCAACTATAGATGTTTGATTGTCAACTATAGATGTTTGATTGTCAACTATAGATGTTTGATTGTCAACTATAGATGTTTGATTGTCAACTATTGATGATTGATTGTCAACTATAGATGTTTGATTGTCAACTATAGATGTTTGATTGTCAACTATAGATGTTTGATTGTCAACTATAGATGTTTGATTGTCAACTATAGATGTTTGATTGTCAACTATAGATGTTTGATTGTCAACTATAGATGTTTGATTGTCAACTATAGATGTTTGATTGTCAACTATAGATGTTTGATTGTCAACTATAGATGTTTGATTGTCAACTATAGATGTTTGATTGTCAACTATAGATGTTTGATTGTCAACTATAGATGTTTGATTGTCACTATAGATGTTTGATTGTCAACTATAGATGTTTGATTGTCAACTATAGATGTTTGATTGTCAACTATAGATGTTTGATTGTCAACTATAGATGTTTGATTGTCAGCTATAGATGTTTGATTGTCAACTATAGATGTTTGATTGTCAACTATAGATGTTTGTCAACTATAGATGTTTGATTGTCAATTATAGGTGATTGTCAACTATAGATGTTTGTCAACTATAGGTGATTGTCAACTATAGATTTTGATTGTCAACTATAGATGTTTTATTGTTTGGTCTGAGGATATAACTGATGACGACAATTGTTTCATCAGCAACTATAGGTAGTAGAGACAGTCACCTGTCGGCTGACCTTTTTACCTTTGATATCTATCACGTGGCAGACAAAGTCACAGGGTCTGTTACATGGATTACGCACATTGGTCAGGTTGGTACGCCCGTCTGATGTTCAGAGTTTATCTGCCCAGTTGGTCCATTCGCTCGATAGGATCTAAAGACCTTAACAGCGCACTGGGCGTTTTTATGCAGACATATGGCTTACGCCATAGTCATTTTGGTTCTTCTCCATCACATGGCACCAGTACATAATATGTAATTTCTGTATTATAGAAATGATCACGAACGTGGAGATGCTGTCTTAAGACATTGAAACTGAAACTGAACCAGCTCAGCCTGTCGCCTTTGCTGTGATTATTTTGGACCTACTGTCACAAGCATTTGAAGTGTGGTGGGTGTGGTGGAATCGTCCGAACGTCGTGATATTGTTTTAATATCGTCCTTTTCGGAATTCTGGTTTCTTCGTGTGCCTGTGTGTGGGAAAGCTGTGTCTTCTTCTGTCTTTGGTGGTTACTTGCATGGCTAGTGTTAGGTTGAATTCGATTAGATTGGATGGGTTTTTTGTTGTTGTTTTCTTTTTTGTTCTCTCTCTCTCTCTTTGTGGTCCATCGAAATTTTCCAACTGAAATGCAGATTGTCTCCCCGGGGAGACTACGTCACCATAGTACGTCGCCACCTTCTTTTTGTCGTTTTCTTGGGTACTGTTTTTGTTTACCTATGACAGTGTTCTACACAATGTTGCCATACACAAACTGTTTTGCTTCTGTGGCTATTTCAAGTGCGCTCCGTTTATCGTCCCATCCGAAAGGTCATCAGCCAGATTACCACTCAAAGTCAAACGGGCAGGCAGGAGAGAGAAGGGGGGGGGGGGGGTCCTTGGCAAATAAGTTGATGGATAATTGTGGTGAACATTTTTTACTCTTATCACCAAGTAGTGTAACTATAATGTTTCAGCCCATTAGGTTTCACACCAGGTCGGGACTCAAAATCCGATAGCTCATGCATTTTTTGATTAAACCCTTGACCCCCCACCAGCATCCGCTTGTTAACCATGCTAGCAAAGCAAAAACTTAACCCTCTGACTCCCACCCTGTCCACAGCATCCTGCATTAACCATGCTAGCAAAGCAAAAACTTACCTTTGACTCCTGACCTGTCCACTAGCATCCTGCATTGTTAACCATGTACAAAGCAAAAACATACTTTTGACTCCTGACCCTGCCACCAGCATCCGCATTGTTAACCATGCTAGCAAAGCAAAAACGTGACCTTTGACTACCTGACCCTGTCCACCAGCATCCTGCATTGTTAACCATGTTACCAAAGCAAAAACATACATTTGACTCCCTACCTGCACCATCCGATTGTTAATCATGCAGCAAAGCAAAACCTGATCTTTGACTCCTACCTGT
>CM060310.1:5581156-5603656 GCA_030674185.1 Monoplex corrugatus | reverse complement strand
AAAATGAACAAAGCAACACGATACAAAACTACATAACACTAAATGTTACAACAAAACTTACTGATATGTAACACAATATCATCATCATCATCATCATCAGGTGCCCTGCGCATGGCGTTGGCGAACATGGACTTCCAACCATCTCTATCTCTCGTTGCCCCCAGCATCTCCCCACCCTCCCCATCCCCAGCCACTCTGCAAGTCCGTCCAGCATTCTCTCCCTGGGTCTACCTGGTGCTCTCTTTCCCTCCAGCTTCCCCGTTGTTACCAGGTGCTCCAAATCCCCTTCCTCATAAAATGGCCTATAAAATAATGTTGCTTGTCTTTTCCTAATCTTCCTTATGAGTGATCTATTTGTGTCTGTCTGTCTGTCTCTCTCTCTCTCTCTGTTTTTCTTTCTCTGTCTCCATCTGTTACTCTGTCTCTCTGTTTGTTTGTCTGTCTCTTTTTCTGTCTATCTTTCTGTAATATAAAGTTATAAAACACTATATTCATATTCATTTTTTATGTCACAACGGATTTTATACCATGTGAAACTTGGACTGAGCTCCCCGTTGATAGTACGTCGCCACGATAAAGCGCCACCCATTTTTTAACCAAAATTTCAGGAAAGTAAGAAGGCTAATTGGCCTTGAAGGGGAGGTACCAGGGAAGTGAACCCATATCTCCACTGTTTTATTCTCAGGCAGCCGGGCGAATGCCCTGCCTGCTCTTCACGATTTTCAACTGCCGTGTGATCTTTTAGTGTGCACAGACTCATTTTTCGTCCCCTTCCGAAGGACTAGACGTTCAGTTCGATTTCCCGGTCAAGCTGAGAAGACAGAGAAAGAGAGAGAGAGAGAGAGAGAGAGAGAGAGAGAGAAAGAGAGAGATTGTGTGTGTGTGTGTCAGAGAGAGAGAGAGAGAGAGAGAGAGAGAGAGAGAGACAGACAGACAGACAGACAGACAGAGATAGAGACAGACAGACAGAGACGGACAGAAAGACAGACAGAAAAAGAGAGAGACAGAAAAACAGACAGAGAGACAGAGTAACAGACGGAGACAGAGAAAGAAAAACAGAGAGACAGACAGAGACAGAGAGACAGACAGACGGACAGACAGACAGACAGAGAGACACAGAGACAGAGACAGACAGATAGACAACACACAGACAGACAGACAGACAGACAGACAGGCAAACAGACAGACAGAGAGACAGAGTCAGAGACTGAGACATAAAGACAGAGAGATAGACATAGACAGACAAAAGACAGACAGACAGAGACAGACAGACAGACAGAGATACAGGGAGACTACTTACGTGACAGTCACACTCAGGACACACATCACACACGGAAGATCCCGACAATGTCGCTGATTGGTAGAACTTGGTTGCTTGGTTGTCTGCACACACACACACACACACAACACACACACACACACACACACCACACGTGCGCGCGCGCACACACACGTACACACACAGACATATATATGTACAAACACATATACACACACATATATATACAAACACACACACACACACACACACACACACAACACACACACACACACACACACACACACACACAAACACACACACACGTATATATATATATATATATATATATATATATATATATATAATATATGCAAACACATATACACACACACATACACTCACACATACATAACACACACACATACACTCACACATACATATTCACACACACACACACAAACGTAACACACATATACACAAACATAACATACACAAGCATAATACACACACATACACGCACAAATACGCACAAACACACACAAAACATAACACACATACGCACAGATAATCATACACACACGCATATATGCACAAAGACACACACACACATACATCCCCAGAGACAAGTATTAGTTACAACAGGACATGACATAATGTTAGTGTGTAATGGTGTGGGGAGTGGGTCTGTGTGTGTGTGTTAGTGTTTGTTGGTGGTGTTGGAGTGTGGTGTTGTTTGTATTGTTGTTTTGGGTTGTGTTGTTGGTGTTGGTGTTGTGTTTTGGTTGTTTTTTGTGTTGTTGTTGTGTTGGTGTTGTTGTTTGTGTTAATGTGGGTGTTGTGTGTTTGTTGTTTGTGTTGTTTGTTGTGTGTGTTGTGGTTTGTGTTTTGTGTGTTGGTTGTGTTGGTGTGTTTGTTGGTTGTTAATGTTGGTTGTTGTGTGTTGGTGTTTTGTTGGTGTTATGTTTGGTGTTGGTGTGTGTACTTGTAGGTTAATGTTGTTATTGTTGGTGTTGGTTTGGTGGTGTTAATGTTGGTAGTTGTGTGTTGGTGGTTGGTGGTGTACTTTGTAGGTTTTGTTGTTATTGTTGGTGTTGGTGTTGGTGGTTGGTGTTGGTATTGTTGGTGTTGTTGTTGTGTTAATGTTGGTTGGTGTTGTTGTTGTTGGTGTTAAGTGTGGTGTTGGTGGTGTACTGTAGGTTTTATGTTGTTATTGTTGGTGTATTTGTTGGTGGTTTGGTGTTGGTATTGTGGTGTGTTGTTGGTGTTTGTTGGTGTTGGTGGTGTTGGTGTTGTTGTTGTGTTATGTTGGTGGTGTTGGTGTTGTTGTTGGTGTTGGTGTTGGTATTGTTGGTGTTGTTGGTGTTTGTTGGTGGTGTTGGTGTTGTTGTTGGTGTTAATGTTGGTGGTGTTGGTGGTGTACTTGTAGGTTTTAATGTTGTTATTGTTGGTGTTGTGTGGTGTATATGTTGGTATTGTTGGTGTTGTTGTTGTGTTTGTTGGTGGTGTACTTGTAGGTTTTAATGTTGTTATTGTTGCTGTTGGTGTTGTGGTGTTAATGTTGGTATTGTTGGTGTTGTCGTTGGTGTTAATGTTGGTGGTGTTGGTGGTGTACTGTAGGTTTTATGTTGGTATTGTTGGTGTTGTGTGTGTTAATGTTGGTATTGTTGGTGTTGGTGTTGTTGTTGATGGTGGTGTTGGTGGTGTACTTGTAGGTTTTAATGTTGGTATTGTTGGTGTTGGTGGTATTAATGTTGGTATTGTTGGTGTTGTTGTTGGTGTTAATGTTGCTGTTGTTGTTGTTGATGGTGTTGTTGGTGTTGTTGTTGTTGATGGTGGTAGTAGTGTTGGTAGTGTTGTTGGTGTTGTTGTTGTTGATGGTGTTGTTGTTGCTGGTGTTTAGTGTTGGTGTTGGTGTTGTATTGGTGTTGGTGTTGTTGTTGTTGGTGGTGTTAGTGGTGTTGGTAGTGTTGTTGTTGTTGATGGTGGTGTTGTTGTTGGTAGTGTTGTGTTGGTGTTGGTGTTGTTGGTAGTGTTGGTGGTGGTGGTGGTGGTGGTATTGGTGTTGTTGTTGTTGATGGTGGTGTTGGTGGTGTTAGTAGTGTTGGTAGTGTTGGTGTTGGTGGTGGTGTTAGCGGTGTTGGTAATGGTGTCGGTGTGGTTGGTGTATAATTGTTGTGGGGCCTCTGGAGTCTGCTGTCCATAAGACACCCTGAAATCACGTCTCGTTTTGACTGCCACTAAAAGGTGTGCTTCACAGACCTTAAGTAAATGAAGTTCTCTTCTACCAATTAACTATAGACATAATTCTATGTGTGTGGTGTGTGTGTGTGTGTGTGTGTGTGTGTGTGTGTGTGTGTGTGTGTGTGTGTGTGTGTGTGTGTGTGTGTGTGTGTGTGTCGTGTGTGTATGTGCGTGCGTGATTGTACTTTGCAGGTGTGTGTTCTATATTAGACAGGGTAAGAGGGAGACAGACAGACAGACAGACAGACGGACAGACAGACTAACCTGGTTCATAGTAGTCATAGACACGGACGGCGACAGGTTTGGACTTGCTGACCATGCCCGTCCTCTGTGCCGTCAGCACTGTGCACACGGGGACTCTGCCGATCTGACCACACACACAACATAACATAAACACATTGCCTACTGATAACACTCCTCGGTAGATCATCGTCATCATCATCAAGTGCCCTGCCGCATGGCGTTGGCGATCATGGCCTTCTATATGTATCTGTCCCTTGCTGCCGCAAGCACATCGTCCACCCTCTCCGTCCTCAGCCACTCCCCAAGTACATCCAATATTTTCCCCCTGGGTCTACCTGGTGTTCTCTTTCTCTTCCCCTGGTAATGCAGGGAGAAAATACTGGACGGACTCGCAGAATGGATGAAGACAGAGAGAGAGAGAGAGAGAGAGAGAGAGAGAGAAGAGAGAGAGAAGAGAGAGAGAAGAGAGAGGATACAGAAATAGATAAAGAGAGAGAGAAAGAGAGAGAGAGACACAGAGAGAGAAGAGAGAGAGAGAGAAAAAAAAAAAAAAGAGAGAGAGAGAGAGAGAGAGAGAGAGAGAGAGAGAGAGAGAGAGAGAGTTCAGTTCACCTTATAGCCCAGCCGACTACCAGTGCCATATCACGGCTAACACTACGTCAAAAAAACGACAACCCGCTAAGATAAAAGACAACAGTCAAACACCAGGCTCACCATTAGCCTTGCAAGTCTAAAGAGAGAGAGTGAGAGAGACAGAGAGAGACAGAGAGAGACAGAGAGAGACAGAGAGAGACAGAGACAGACACAGAGACAGAGACAGAGAGACAGACAGACAGAGACGGACTTGTAGCGACAACGGATACATTCGTATGGAGGGCCATGATCGCCAACGCCATGCGGCAGGGCACATAATGATGATGATGCTGATGCTGATGACGTGTGTGCATATGCTTATGTTTATGTGTGTGTATGTATAACATCCACATACATACAGTATACACACACACGCACAAACATACACAACACAACCAGAAACACGCACATACATACACGCACAAACATATACAAATCTTCACACAGATACATACAACACAAACGCACACATAACAACACAACACACACCAACACTACACGCACACACAACACACACACACACAACACCACACACAACACACACACACCCAACACACACACAACACAACACAACACACACCACAAACACACCACACACACAACACACACACACACACACACACACAAACACACACACACACACAACACACAACACACACACACACACACAAACACACAACACACACAAACACACACACACCACACACACACACAACACACACACACACACACACACACACACAACACACCACACACACACACACACAAACACACACAAACACACACACAACACACACACACAAACACACACACCACACAAACACACACACACACACACACACAAACACACAAAACACAAACACACACACACACACAAACACACACACACACACACACAACACACACAACACACACACACACACACACACACACACACACACACACACACACACACACACACACACACACACACAACACACACACACACACACAAACACACACACACACAACACACACACAAACACACACACACACAACCACACACAAACACACACAACACACACACACACACACACACACCACAAACACACACACACACACACACAAGAACGTGGCCCAGCCGTCCACATACCTCATCAAAGTACAGTATCACCTTCCTGTCTTCAAGCTCAGTACGCTTCAGGACGTCAGGCTTTTTAATGGAACCCAAGTCCACCTCAAACCCTGACGGGATGCCCACCTCCTGCACCGCCATGCCGCTGGCCCCGGCTGCCAGCCACCTGCACACGTCAGTCACGTCACCATTGTTACGTCCTGGTCACGTTACGTTATAGTTACGTCAAAACCTTTACAGTCACATCACCAACGTCAAAATGACGTCGGCGTTACGTCACAGTCACGTCCACCAAACGTCAACCTCACGTTAAAGCCAGGTCACAATCACGTGACCGACACGTCACAGTAACGTCACGCACAAACGAACGAAACTAAATAAATAAAATCAATGTTTCAGGAGAGACACTGATTTAATTTATTTATTCTCGTTTGTTTGCTTGTTTGTTTGTTTGTTTGCTGTTTTTTTGTTTGTTTGTTTGTTGGAGAGACACTGATTTAATTTATTTATTCTCGTTTGTTTGCTTGTTTGTTTGTTTGTTTGTTTGTTTGTTGGAGAGACACTGATTTAATTTATTTATTCTCGTTTGTTTGCTTGTTTGTTTGTTTGTTTGTTTGTTTGTTTTGTTTGTTTGTTTGCTTGTTTGTTTGTTTGTTTGTTTGTTGGAGAGACACTGATTTAATTTATTTATTCTCGTTTGTTTTTTTGTTTGTTTGTTTGTTTGCTTGTTTGTTTGTTTGTTGTTGTTTGTTTGAAGACACTGATTTATTTATTTATTCTCGTTTGTTTGTGTTGTTTGTTTTTTGTTTGTTTGTTTGTTGGAGAGACACTGATTTAATTTATTTATTCTCGTTTGTTTGCTTGTTTGTTTGTTTGTTTGTGTTTTTTTTTGTTTGTTTGTTTGTTGCTTTTTTTTTTGTTGTTTTTTTGTTTTGTTTGTTGTTTGTTTGTTTTGTTTGTTTGTTTCGTTGTTTGTTTTTTGTTTTTTGTCTTAGTCACCTCACCGATGCGTCATGGTCACGTCACCAACACGCCAAATCACATCACCAAGGCCTCACGATCACATCATTACGTCAGTCACAATACCGATACGATGACATCACAGCCACAACAATAACATGTCATGGTCAAGTCACGAACAACAAGTTCTCTCGTGCCATGACGTGCAGACTGACCAACAGAACCACAAACAGATCGACCAACGGGCTGACATACAGATTGACAACACACTCAGACTGACATACCGACTGACCAACACAATGAAACACCAGACTGACCAACAGACCCACAAACAGATCGACCAACAGATTGACAACACAATCAGATTGACATACAGACTGACCAACACAATGACATACCAGACTGACCAAAAGACTGACGTACAAACTGATCAACAGATATACGCACAGACCAACCAAGACACATACGAACTGACATACAGACTGACCAACACACTCAAACAGCTGACATACAGACTGACCAACAAACCCTCAAACAGACTGACATACAGACTGACCAACAGACAGGCGGACTCACTTGGCACAGGTGTGGATCTGCAGCAGGTTCAGCGTGTCAATCTGAAGGTCAACCTTCACCTCAAAAGTCGGCTCCTCTACTTCAGCTTCCACGTTGAAGAACACTCCGATCTGTGAGCACAAGCAGACTGTGTACCACCACAACAAGACTTAGGCAAACACGACCATCAAAAGCAATTATTGCGACAACGACAACAACAACAAAACATTGTGATGATCCAAAACAAGTGTGACTGTCCGCGCCCAAGCAAACAGGAACCAGAAGAACAAGAAAACCAATATAAGCGCGTATCCAACAAAACAAAACAAAACAAAACAAGCGCAAATTTTCGGCCAACTAGCCTTTGTCAAGCGCGAACGCACGGTCACAAACAGTCACAAACACCAAACAATGGATAATAAAAACGGGACTAAAAACTTCCCTGCCGCCTCGTCCAGTGGGTAAGAAGGGGACCCCTGTGATGATGATGATGATGATGATGATGATGATGATGATGATGATGATGACGACGACGATGATGATGACAATGATAATTACAATAGCAATAATAACAATAAAATGACAGTAATGATAATAATGATGATGACAATAACATTAAGAAGAAGAAGAAGAAGAGAAAGGAGGTACCCAGGCAGGATGGAATCCAGACCTTCTGACCGGATGTCTGATGTCTCATCCACTTGACTATTATTCTCTATAGCAAAACTTGGAAAGAAAACTTCATGCTGTGATTTCAATGATGTACATGTACCTGTCTTTCTTACCTCCACAAGAGCGATGCCAGAGCCAGTGGCAGACACAGTCACCGATTGGGGAATGCGTGTCAGCTGAAACACACAATAATCATTGTTCACATAAAACCGAATGATATATGGTACAGGGCTTAAAACAGGAGGAGGAAAACCACTGAAACTAGGGGGGTCCGGGGGTCATAACTTGCGCGCCGTTACTATGAACGTTTGCAAGCCGATCACGGATGCCTTGCTCCTTTCGGGTTTTTAAAAAAAAAATTTTAATTTTTTTTTTTTTTTTTTTTTTACAAACCGAAATCGCGGAATTCCGCCCAGACTCGGAACGTTTTAAGCCCTGATGGTATTGTGTCATGTGATATAATTGGTATGATATAGTATTGCATCAAGTTCACTGTGGCAAATGCCAACCACCTTTGACAGAACACGTTGTCTGCGTGGAAGATACCACAGCCCAAAGATCCTCTTGTACGAAGAGCTGAAGAAGGTCACTGCGGTGCTTCTTCATATAACGAAACACTGTGGTGTGTACCACGTGACGAGCCGTTGAGCATCAGACGCCTTTTTCTTGAATGCTGGGACATGTGCGATGTGAGACATAAGCACTACACGGCGGACTCCTTAAAGAACCTCTTCAGAGACGTCCCTCCTGATGCTATTTTCCAGTTTTTACAAGAGATCAAGAGATTTCACCCGATATGATTTTACGTCTGTTTTCTTTAAATGCATTTTAGATTGGCAACGGTGAGCATGATTTTTAACTGTTGTCGTTTTTGACGTGGTGTTAGCCCTGATATGGCTCTAGTAGTCGGCTGGGCTATAAGCAATATGAACTGTGAACAACGAAGATCACTGAGACAAGACCAGTAAAGTGAAACAAAGGCAGTCTGAAGGCCAACACCATCAGCCGTGACATCAACACCAGTGGCTGGGAAGACACTGTCCTCAACAGAGTAGGCTGGCAACAGCAATGCAAGCAGAGCACAACAACATTTGAACAGCGCAACAGAAAAAGGACCGGTGGATAATACAAGCCAAGGCCGCAGAACTCCTTTAGATGCAGCGCCTGTGGTAGAACTTGTGCCTCCAGAATGGGTATTGTGCCCCACACGAATACCACGTCAGATGATGAGGACACGTAGGCCTACTCATCCGTCACATCGACATGAGAGTCCGTTAGGACTGTATCATATGTATTTTATATCTTGTCACATTGAAAATGTCTTCCTAACATTTGAGATGCTTTCCTTTGGGGAAAAGCAATCGCCAAAATGTAAGCTGTTTCAGTTTCTCAAGATGACATTTCCGCCCTCGGAATGACTTCCATATGCACTAACATCACATGTGCCATGTGATGGAGAAGAAACCACATTGATCACGGCACAAGGCTTAAGCCTGCACATAAACCGTCAGCTGGCCAGTCCTGAGTTCCTACTAGCTTATACAAAAGACCAAATGATCACGGCACAAGCCTTAAGCCTCCACATAAACCCGTGAGCTGGCCAGGTTCCGAGGCCCTTCCTTGCCTATTGAGAAGACCCAGAATGGTCACGGCACAAGCCTTAAGCCTGCACATACACCCGTGAGCTGGCAAGGTCCTGACGTCATACCTAGCCTATGGAGAAACATCCAGAGTGATCATGGCACAAGCCTTAAGCCTGCACATAAACCCGTGAGCAGGCCAGGTCCTGAGTTCCTACCTAGCTTATACAAAAGATCCAAAATGATCATGGCACAAGCCTTAAGCCTCCACATAAACCTGTGAGCTGGCCACGTCCTGAGGTCCTACTTAGCCTATGGAGAAGATCCAGAATGGTCACGGTACAAGCCTTCAGCCTGCACATAAACCCATGAGCTGGCTAGATCTTGAAGTCCTACCTAGCCTATAGGTAGAGCGATTTACGTAAAGCTGATGTTTGTACATTCTGTGTATTATTACCTGACGTTTGTTAAGTGATTGTTTACACAAGTGATTTAACCAAGGTAAACACCTTGTTAAAATGAGTCCTTTTATGTAAGTTGTACATACACACACTCGAGCGCACAAACAGACACAGAAGGTTAGCGCGCGCGCGCGCGCGCGTGTGTGTGTGTGTGTGTGTGTGTGTGTGTGTGTGTGTGTGTGTGTGTGTGTGTGTGTGTGTGTGTGTGTGTGTGTGTGTGTGTGTGTGTTCGTTCGATCGTTCTTTAATTTAATGTCTTTTCACTATGCTTGATATTACAGGGGGGAAAATTGGTGGTGATAGTGTGTGTATATTACGATAATAATAGTACTAGTAATGATAATAATAAGAAGAAGAATAGTAATAATAATGATAGTAATAATAATAATAATAATATAATAATAGTAATTATTATATTATTAATAATTACCGTATTCATATGGCGCAAAATCTTGACGGTTCAAATCAAAAGCGCACTCACGAACCAGCATACGCATACAATCGACAAAGACCACCTTACAATTGTTAATATTCAAAAAGAAAAGAAAACGTATGTGCTTAGACGTGTGTGAATGTGTGTGTGTGCGTGTGTGTGTGTGTGTGCACGCGCGCGCGCGTGTGTGTGTGTGTGTTGTAGTTATTGTTATTGGTGGTGGTGGTGAGTGATGGTGATGGTGATGGTGATGGTGATGGTAGTGGTGGCGGTAGAGCACATATCTTACGTCAGCACTCTGAAGGACAAGAGCGTTGTTCTGGTTGACAGAGAACTGTTTGGAGAACGAGTCAGCCGTCACGGACACTTGGATGTTAAAGCTGTTGGAGTAGGCCAGGCGGGCAAACTCGGACAGTGCCTGTAGCGCCATTATGGTGTCCTGTAACACCCACAACAACCCATTACAGTATCCTGTAACATCCACAACAACCCATTATGGTGTTTGTAACATCCACAACAACCCATTATGGTGTCCTGTAACATCCACAACAACTCCATTATAGTGTCCTGTAACATCCACAACAACCCATTATGGTGTCCTGTAACATCCACAGCAACCCTTTATAGTGTCCTGTAACATCCACAACAACCCATTATAGTGTCCTGTAACATCCACAACAACCCATTATGGTGTCCTGTAACATCCATAACAACCCATTATAGTGTCCTGTAACATCCACAACAACCCATTATGGTGTCCTGTAACATCCACAACAACCCATTATGGTGTCCTGTAACATCCACAACAACCCATTATGGTGTCCTGTAACATCCACAACAACCCATTATGGTGTCCTGTAACATCCACAACAACCCATTATGGTGTCCTGTAACATCCACAACAACCCATTATAGTGTCCTGTAACATCCACAACAACCCATTATGGTGTCCTGTAACATCCACAACAACCCATTATAGTGTCCTGTAACATCTACAACAACCCATTATAGTGTCTGTAACATCCACAACAACCCATTATGGTGTCCTGTAACATCCACAACAACCCATTATGGTGTACTGTAACATCCACAACAACCCATTAGTGTCCTGTAACATCCACAACAACCCATTATAGTGTCCTGTAACATTCACAACAACCCATTATGGTGTCCTGTAACACCCACAACAACCCATTATAGTGTCCTGTAACATCCACGACAACCCATTATAGTGTCCTGTAACATCCATGACAACCCATTATAGTGTCCTGTAACATCCACAACAACCCATTATGGTGTACTGTAACATCCACAACAACCCATTATAGTGTCCTGTAACATCCACAACAACCCATTATTGTGTCCTGTAACATCCACAACAACCCATTATAGTGTCCTGTAACATCCACAACAACCCATTATAGTGTCCTGTAACATCCACAACAACCCATTATGGTGTACTGTAACATCCACAACAACCCATTATGGTGTACTGTAACATCCACGACAACCCATTATGGTGTCCTGTAACATCCACAACAACCCATTATGGTGTCCTGTAACATCCACAACAACTCCATTATGGTGTCCTGTAACATCCACAACAACTCCATTATAGTGTCCTGTAACATCCACAACAACCCTTTATAGTGTCCTGTAACATCCACAACAACCCATTATAGTGTCCTGTAACATCCACACCAACCCATTATGGTGTCCTGTAACATCCACAACAACCCATTATAGTGTCCTGTAACATCCACAACAACCCATTATGGTGTCCTGTAACATCCACAACAACCCATTATGGTGTCCTGTAACATCCACAACAACCCATTATGGTGTACTGTAACATCCACAACAACCCATTATAGTGTCCTGTAACATCCACAACAACCCATTATAGTGTCCTGTAACATCCACAACAACCCATTATGGTGTTCTGTAACATCCACAACAACCTATTATGGTGTCCTGTAACATCCACAACAACCCATTATAGTGTCCTGTAACATTACAGTGTCCTGTAACATCCACAAAAACCATTCACTGTCAGACTGACTCATGAAAAAATATCATCATTATCATCATGTGCCTTGCCACATAGTGTTGGCGATCATGACCCTCCATATGCATCTATCCCTTGTCGCTGCAAGTACATCTCCCACCCTCTCTGTCTCCAGCCACCCATGCAAGTCCGTCCAATATTTTCTCCCTGGGTCTACCTGGTGTTCTCTTTCCCTCATGCTTTCCTGTTGTGACCAGATCACTGTTTTTCTTGTAGTAGTTATCTTAATTCCTTTCGATGAAAAGCACGACAAGCATGTCTTGACACGGGGCTGTTCGTGCTTTACAAATAGAGGTATCATTACTTCACTTTTGTCAGTGTTATTATCCCTGGTACCGTCATTGTTTTTTATTATCATCGTTATCCATTGTTTATCATTACTATTTACCTGGGTAGAAGAGTAACCACCGTGCGGATTGCGTTGTGAGGCCACCCACTTCATGACGTCAAGACCTCCAGTGAAGTCATTGCTAGCGGCGTACGTCAGCAATACGTATGACGTCATCTCCACGTCAGAGGAGGCGGCCTGTGGGTTGCGCCAGGTGTGACGGCTGTTGGTGTTGGTGTGCACAGGGGCCTTGTGCCAGTAGCGGAACCCGTCTGATCGGCATAAATAGACATTCAGTTTTTCTTCCAGACATCATGATGATGATGATGATGATGGATGAGGTAACAATAATGATGATGATAATAATAATACTGATACTAATACTACTATCACTACTACTACAACTAATAATAATACCAATAATATAAATAATAAATAATAACGATGATATGATGATGAGATGATGATGATGATGATGATGATGATGATGATGATATGAGACGACGACGATGATGATGATTATGATGATGATGATGATGATGATGATGATGATGATGATATAATGATGGTGATATTGATAAGGCGCCATATCTTGATTCAAGAATCAAACCAAGGCACACACTCTCATCATTCACCAAAGTATTCACCATCAACAACCAAAACTCCAGGGCACAATGCACACGCAAACTGAGGGGGTGGAATGTGTGACCCCTGACCCAAGCCGTCATTTTCCCTCTGTCTGACACACAAAACACACACACTACACACACACAACACATACACACACACATACACACACACATACACACACACACACATACACACACACAGACACACACACACACACAACACACACAACGCACACACACACACACACTACACACACACACAAGATGCTGAGCTAGGGTACGCTAAGCCCTTTAGTCAGTGACTCTTGACCCAAATTGTCTTCCTCTTTGTCACATACACATACACACACACACAACACACACACACACACACACACACACACACACACACACACACACACACACACACACACACACACACACACACACACACAAGAAATCCTATCATTGTCGATTGTCCAGGCCTCGCATCCTTACAACAGTACTGGTTCTATGTAACACAGAAGAACTCTCTCCCTGATGTTAACTGATAGGCACTTGTTGGTAAGAACGCTTTTCATATTCTTGAATGCTGTTTTACCTTAACCAGTTCATCTGGATATTTTAACGTGCATTTGCTGTCTGGTGAGAGGATTGTTCCCAGATATTTAAACTTATCAACTTCTCTCAATGTTGTGCCATTTACTGTTATTTTACACGACAGGATTTCGTAATGTGTTTGTGGTGTGTGTGTGTGTGTGTGTGTGTGTGTGTAGTGTGTGTGTGCGTGTGGTGGTGTGTGTGTGTGTGTGTGTGTGTTGTGTAAAAGAAGCACACATCTTGAAGAATAATCTCACCTTAATGCGTATTCAGCATGTGGAGTCTGGGGGGGGGGATACCAGGCAGGAATCAACCCAATTTTTCCAATGGGGTGATAGAAAAAAAAAAAAAAAAAAAAAAAGCTTGAGGGGAAAAGAGAAACACCAGGTAGACCCAGGGAGAAAATACTGGACGGACTTGCAGGGTGCTGAGGACAGATAGGGTGGGAGATGTACTTGCAGCGATAAGGGGTGATGATGATTCCGCTGAGGGTAAAGACAGACAGACAGACAGACAGACAGACAAAGACAGACAGACAGAAAGACAGACAGACAGACAGACAGACAGACAGACAGACCAAGACAGACAGAGACAGACAGACAAGACAGACAGACAGAAAAGACCAGACAGACAGACAGACCAAGACAGACAGACAGACAGACCAAGACAGGTGAACGGCTGACCTTTAGTGACGGCATGGCCCAACAGAGTGTTGAAGGCCCCCGTGGCCTGAGGGTCAGCGGCCAGAGTGAGGGCGATAGGTGGTCATGGCCAGGATGTAATCGTCAGAGATGGTGGGCAGCTGTCTCTTCAGGTAGTTGATGGCCTTGTTCTTCGACTCCAGCACGCGCTGACTCAGACCCTGTTGACGTCACGAGGCGGGGGGGGGGGGGGGAGAAGAGAGAACATTGGTGGGTTAAAATCATGTTCGTGTCATAGGGGCATAATGGATTAACATGATCATTCTACCAGACAGACAGACAGACACGCGCCGCACACACACACACACACACACACACACACACACACACACACACACACACACACACACACACACACACACACACACACACACACTCATCGTTTTGCATAAGCATGAAAGATCATTAAAACAGTGATGATATATTACCGTCACACAAGGACGTAAAGGGTTAAAGTGACCATCACATATTCAAGCAGTCATCGAGATACAGGAACAAAAATGGTTAAAACGATCACCACCTTACAGAACCATCAAAAGTTCAACAATTACCGCTATGTATGACAGGCACATTCAAAATGACTTTGTCAGAGGAATACACAGGGTTATAATGCGCTTAGTTAACTGCATACTCCTTGGGCCTGCGCAAAACTCTATGCCCCGGAACGGTCTTGAAATGGAATTGGGGAGGGTGATAGTGAATGGTGGATAGTGGTTAAGGTAAACACCACACGCAAACACTGACGCCACTACCAGACTTACTGAGGCATTGACATGGACAGTGACTCAGCATCTGAATCACAGTGACTGCCAGCGTTCAAACAAATACGAACCAGAAAAACACAATAGAAGTAGAACGCGTATCCGATATAACAAAACAAAGACAGGCGTAAATTTCTGACCAACTGGCCTTTGTCAGGCGTGTACACAAAACAAAAGAAAAAGAATAAAAGCACAACATTCAGAGCCAATGCGCACACACACACACACAGAGACACATACACACACATACATACACACATACACACACACATATACACATACACACACATACACACACATACACATACACACACATACACACACATACACATACACACACATACACACACATATACACATACACACACATACACACACATACACATACACATACACACACATACACATACACACACATACACGCACACATACACACACACATACACACACACACACACAATACACATACAGACACATACACACACAGACACAAACACACATACGCACAAACATGCATAAACACACATACATAGAGGGACAGACAGACAGAAAGACAGACAGACAAACAGAGACAGGAAGACAAAGACATACAGACAAGCAGACAGAGACAGACAGGCAGAAAGACTGAGACAAAGACAGACAGGCAGACAAGCACGCATGCAGGCAGACAGACAGATAGACAGACAAAGACAAACACAGGCAGACAGATAGACAGACAGACAAACAGACAGACAAGCAGACAAACAAACAGACAGACAGACAGACAGACAGACACTCACCCCTTGGATATCACTGTTCTCCAATAGAGCGACAAGAACGAACGCAGTCAGACCTGTGCCATTGCCAGCACCACCCTGTAAACCACACACACACACACACACACACACACACACACACACACACACACACACACACACACACACACACACACACACACACCACACACACATACGCACACACACATAACACATATATATATACATATACATACACATACACATACAGACACAAACACACACATAGCCACAGGGATACATGCACACACGCACACAAACACACACACACACATATATCATATCATCATCATCATCATTCTCCTGCCCGTGATGGGCGTAGAGGAGAGATGAGAGACACTCTTGAAGCCAGCCGTCGCCAACCGGTCCTGTCCTCCGCCTGTCGCACCAGCGTGGGGCCATCCAACCTGGTCCATTCTTTGATGTTGTCCATCCAGCATTTGGCTTGTCGTCCCCTTCGTCTGCCGCCTCCCAGTGTACCCTGGAGGACCGTTTTGGGCAGTGAGTTGTGGCGTGTGACATGCCCGAACCACGACAGCTTCCTGTTCTTGACTGTTGCCAGGAGGGGTTCTTGTGGGCCTGCGAGTGTTGTTATTTGGCTCCACACAAAGTCGTTTGTCTTCCGATCTTGCCAAGAGATCCCGAGCAAGCGTCTGAAGCATTTAGTTTCAAACGTCTGGATTCTCTTGGTGGTCTCTGCTGTCATGGTCCAGCTCTCGCATCCATACAGCAGGATGGGGAGCACCAGGGACTTGTACAGCTTCATCTTCGATGGAAAGCCGATCTCTCTGCTCTTCCAGATCTTGTTTAACTTTACCATTGCTGCTGTTGCGATCGCTAGTCTGGTCTTGATTTCTGTTGTAGAGCGACCGTCTTTGGTGAGAGTGGCGCCAAGGTATTTGAAAGCGTCCACTTCTTCAAGCTGTTGCCCATTCATGTAGATTTCAGCATGGGTGTTGGTTGTGCTGTTGACCAGGACTTTGCTTTTTTCTGTGCTCACTTCCATTCCGTGTGCATCTGCACTTTCTTCCAGTCTCATGGTCAGGTCTTGTAGTTCTTCGTTGCTGCCTCCCATCAGGTCGATGTCATCTGCGAACCTCAGGTTGTTGATGGTTCTTCCTCCGATGGAGACAGTGGAGTGGAAGTCATGGAGGGCTTCACGCATGATGTTCTCCAGGAAGAGATTGAACAGCACGGGAGAGAGTAGGCAGCCTTGACGGACTCCAACTGTGGTCTTGAAGTAGTCCCCTATCTGGTTGTTGAGGAGAACTGCGCTGCTGGCAGTGTTATACAGCGCCTGGATGGTTTGGACGAGACCTTCCTCTATGCCAAACTTTCTTAGCACCTGCCACAAACCCTTATGCCACACCCTGTCGAATGCTTTTTAAAGTCTATGAAGTTGTGGAACAGGTCTCTCTGATGCTGCAGATGTTTCTCCATCATTATCCGGCAGGTGAAGATCTGTTCTACTGTGCTTCTGCCCGCCCTAAATCCAGCTTGTTCTTCCGCAAGGTGTTCTTCCGCTTCTTTCTTCAGTCGATTCAATATGACTCTGAGCATGATCTTGCTGGTGTGGCTAATGAGACTTATTGTTCTGTAGTTCTGGCATTGGCGCATATTTCCCTTTTTGGGCAGGGGGATGATGAGTGATTGAGTCCATTCTGTGGGCCACTGTTTTGTCTCCCAGATCTTCTGACAAATCGATGTTACACGAGTGACCAAATCATTCCCTCCATGTTTGAGCAGCTCTGCTGGGATATTGTCTGCTCCAGGTGATTTCCCTGCTGGTAGGCTGCGGATGGCTTCTTCCACTTCTTCTCTCATCACTGGTAGCGGTGAGGATTCCCTCAATGGTGTTGAGTCCCCCTGAAACAAACTGTCATCTGGCTGTATTGGGTAGTTGTATAGTTCTTGGCAGTACTGCGTCCATCTGTTCAGAACAGCGGAGCTTTCTGTCAGCAGCTCGCCTGAGGTATCCTCGATGACTGACGATCTGTTTTGCTGCGTCTTGGTAAGGTTTTTCAGTGTGGTGAAGGCATGTTTGCTGTTTCCTTTTTTCATGCCTTTCTCGATGTTCTCACACTGGTTGTTGATCCATTGTTCTTTGGCTTCAATCATTTTCTTCTTTACAAGGTTGTTGGTTTTACGATACTGTGCGGCTTCTTCAGGGCTGGAGTTTTTCGTCTTCTTCAGTGATCTTCTGTTGTCGCAGAGGTCAAGGATGTCATTTGAGATCCATGCTTGGTGTTTCTTCCTCTGTCGCCCCAGTACCTCCTCTGCTGTTTCGCGGACTGCCTCACCAAAGTTGTTTGTGAGGTCGTTGATGTCGCTGTCCAGGAAGTTGAGTGCCGCGAACCGCCCCCCGAGCTGTGCCTGGAATGCCTCTTCTATCTCTGGATCTTTTAGCTTTTCCAGGTCAAACTTGATGCGTGGCTGCGCAGCTTGGTACTTCTTTTTCAATTTGATCTTCATTGTGAGCAGCACGAGGTCGTGGTCGCTGCCTATATCAGCTCCAGGGTATGTCCTCGTCTTTGCTTTATTAATGCTTGATTTGAAGCGCCGCGGTGTGAGGACAAAGTCGATCTGGTTGTGAGTCTTTCCGTTCGGCGCATGCCAGGTTGTTCTTCTTGACAGTTTGTGGGGGTAGAGGGTGTTGGCAATGGTGAGCCGTTGGGTGCAGGCAAACTCCAGAAGGCGAAGTCCCCTGTCATTAGTTTCCCCTGTGCCAAATTGACCCACTGTTCCAGCCCAGTTTTTGTAGGCATCTGGGCCGACTTTGGCGTTGAAGTCCCCCTGAACTATGATGATGTCTTTCCTGGGGGCTTTTCCGATGGTGTCTTCTATTTTCTCATAGAATTCTTCAACCACCTGGTCTTCGTGGCTGGTAGTTGGAGCATACACTTGTATGATGGTGATGTTCTTTGGTTTGGCTGACACCCGAATGCTGATGATTCTGCTGTTGACAGGCGTGCAGCTCATGATGCATCCAATGACTTCTTTGCGTACGATGAAAGCTACGCCATTTTCATGTAGTGACTCTTCGCCACTGTACCACATCTTGTGTCCTTCCTCTGTGATTGCTTCTCCGAAGCCTGTCCATCTTACTTCCGATATACCCACAATGTCCCATTGGTAGCGTCTCAGCTCGTGTTCTAGTTCTTTTACTTTGCCGCACTGATGGAGTGTACGGACATTCCAGGTTCCAATGGTAGCTTTTTCCGTTGGCAGTTTGAATGATGTCTTTGCCCCAGTAGCTGACTTTTCACTTCCACCCTGGTGCTTGTCAGTGGTAAGCGCGGTCGTTTGTAACCCGGGCCCCGACCGATCCGGTATGTTGTTGGCTATAGTGTCTCTCATATCTTTTCTGTGGGCTTAGGTTAATCCTTGGTGGCGCCAATCCCCTCTCCATGTCTCCTGCTGTGACAGGTAGTACTGGGCTACAGCTTGCCAGTAGCAGACCTATTTGTCTGACCTATTTGTCTGATGATATATGATATCATAAAAGACAAGTTAATGAAATCTGACTTTATCAAAATCAAATCTACTTCCAAATAAAGCATTCACCTCAGAATTCATTTGAAATGGTGTGTGTGTGTGTGTGTGTGTGCATGTGTGTGTGCGTACGTACGTGCGTGTGTGCCATTTTGTGTATATGAATGTTTGGCGGTGTGTGAAGGGGAGAGACAGAGAGAGAAAGAGACAGACAGACAGATACAGAGAGTGTATGTATGAGTGTATGTGTGTGTGTGTAGTGTGTGTGTGTGTGTGTGTGTGTGTATGTGTAGTGTGCGTGTGTGTGTGTGTGTGTGTGTGTGTGTGTGTGTGTGTGTGTGTGTGTGTGTGTGTGTGTGTGCGTGCGTGTGTGTGTGTGTTATGCATGCGATTTTGTATGTAGAAATGTTTGGTGTGTGTGTTTGTGTGTGTGTGTGTGTACATACATGCGTGTGTGTGTATGTGTATGTGTGTGCGTGTACGTGTGTGTGAGTGTGTGTGTATGTGTGAGTGTGTGTGTATGTGTGTATGTGTGTGTACGAGTGTGTGTGTGTGTGTGCGTGCATGTGCGTGTGTGTGTAAGTGTATGTGCGTACGTATATGTGTGTGAATGTGTATGTGTGTGCGCGTGTGTGCACACACTCGCGCGCGTGTGTGTATGTATGTGTACGTGTGTATGGATGCATGTGTATGTGTGTGTGTATGTATGTATGTATGTATATGTGCGTGTGTGTATGTATATATATATATGTATATATATATATATAATATATGAGTATGTGTGTGTATGTATGTATGTATATATATGTATGTGCGTGTATGTGTGTGTGTGTGTGTGTGTGTGCGTGCGCGCGCGCGCGTGTGTGTATGTGTGTACTTACCTGCATGTTTTTATGGATGATACGACCAGGTTCAGGGAAGGACCCATCAGAGTTCTGTCTGACCACCATCCAGTCTAAGGCCCGAGCGATGACATCGTCATCAATAAACACGTAAGGCTTGGCCTGGTGGAACGTCTTGGCCACAAAAGCCGTCAGCCTTGTAACACAAAACGTCCAATGTTGGTAATAATAACACTACTTATATGGCACCATATCTTTTTTTTTTAACTTGCTTTTATTCATTGTCAAATGCATAACATTTACAAACATCTTGAAATGCATGCAAGGTATATTCAACAGATCTAATAAAATGTAGAAAAACAGCATTCACTGGAATATGTATATATATATATATTTATACACACATATATACACATATACATACACACATAAACACATACACACATTTATATGTACATACATATACATACACATATACATTTGTAATACACACATACATACACACATACATACATATATATATATATATATATTATATATATATATATATATATACACATATATATGTGTATACAAACATGTACACATATGTACATGTATACACACACATACACATACACACACACACACACACACATATCTATATATATATATATATATATATATATATATATATATATATATATATATATATATATATATATATATATATATGTATGTATACATATACACATACACACACACACACACAGATATATATATATAAATGTATATTTATATGTCAGTTGTCTTGTTTTCAACTGTAGCAGGTGAAGAGGTACAGGTAAGTTCGCATTTTAAGAAGAAAATTACACGGCTGTAATTATGAAACAATACTGAAAAAATCACACACGTACACACACACACACACACACACACACCACACACACACACACACACACACACACACACACACACACACACACGCACACACACACGGCGCCATATTTTCATAATTCATATCAAAGCATACTCATGCACAAGACACATTCGATTAACGTGGGCTACATACAGTATACCAAACAACAACAACAACAACAAAAGATCTATACAAACTCAGGGAAAGCGGGAGTTGTCGAATTCATTGTTGGCAAAGACAGGTGTTTTGAGGTTAGATTTAAAAGTAGAAAGGGTAGGTATTAGGTGAAGGGAGAGTGGACATCTATTCCAGGTGGACGGTCCTGAGACAGTAAAATAAACGCTGGTAAACAGTTACTGTATTGTTGTCTGTTGTGGTGTGTACAGGTAAACAGGTACTGTGTTGATATTGTTTGTTGTGGTGTGTGTACAGGTAAACAGGTACTGTGTGTTGATGTCTGTTGTGGTGTGTGTACAGGTAAACAGGTACTGTGTGTTGATGTCTGTTGTGGTGTGTGTACAGGTAAACAGGTACTGTGTGTTGATGTCTGTTGTGGTGTGTGTACAGGTAAACAGGTATTGTGTTGGTGTTGTCTGTTGTGGTGTGTGTACAGGTAAACAGGTACTATGTTGATGTTGTCTGTTGTGGTGAGTGTACAGGTAAACAGGTACTATGTTGATGTTGTCTGTTGTGGTGAGTGTACAGGTAAACAGGTACAATGTGTTGATGTCTGTTGTGGTGTGTGTACAGGTAAACAGGTACTGTGTGTTGTTGTTGTCTGTTGTGGTGTGTGTACAGGTAAACAGGTACTGTGTGTTGATGTCTGTTGTGGTGTGTGTACAGGTAAACAGGTACTGTGTGTTGATGTCTGTTGTGGTGTGTACAGGTAAACAGGTACTGTGTGTTGATGTTGTCTGTTGTGGTGTGTGTACAGGTAAACAGGTACTGTGTGTTGGTATTGTCTGTTGTGGTGTGTGTACAGGTAAACAGGTACTATGTGTTGGTATTGTCTGTTGTGGTGTGTGTACAGGTAAACAGGTACTATGTTGATGTTGTCTGTTGTGGTGAGTGTACAGGTAAACAGGTACAATGTGTTGATGTCTGTTGTGGTGTGTGTACAGGTAAACAGGTACTGTGTGTTGTTGTTGTCTGTTGTGGTGTGTGTACAGGTAAACAGGTACTGTGTGTTGATGTTGTCTGTTATGGTGTGTGTACAGGTAAACAGGTACTGTGTGTTGATGTCTGTTGTGGTGTG
>CM060310.1:5568656-5576156 GCA_030674185.1 Monoplex corrugatus | reverse complement strand
GTGTGTGTGTGTGTGTGTGTGTTGTGTATGAATGTGAGTGTGGTGTGTTGTGTGTGTGTGTGTGTATGTTGTGTGTGTGTATTGTGTATGTGTGTGTTGTTGTGTGTGTGTGTGTTATGTGTGTGTATTGTTTGTTTGTGGTGTGTGTGTGTGTGTGGTGTGGTGTGTGTGTGTGTGTGTGTGTGTTGTGTGAATGGTGTAATAACGGTACAGACCTATGGCAGTAATACGGGTACGGGTAGAATCGCCACAACGTTGGGTGGTAAGGACAGGTTGACAGTCTTGGTGAAGTGTGTGTGTGTGTGTGTGTGTGTGTGTGTGTGTGTGTGTGTGAGTGTGTGTGGTGTGTGTGTGTGTGTGTGTGTGTGTGTGTGTGTGTGTGTGTGTGTGTGTGTGTGTGTGTTGTGTGTGTGTGTGTAATAACGGGTACAGACCTATGGCAGTAATACGGGTACGGGTAGAATCGGCCACAACGTTGGGTGGTAAGGACAGGTTGACAGTCTTGGTGAAGGTGTGTGTGTTCTTCAGGTCTACCAACACTGACACTCCATACTCCTTGGGCACTCCCTCCGGCTGGAAACACAACCAATAATGATAATAATATTGTTGTTGTTATTGTTGTTTAAAGCCCAGCTGACTGCATAGAGCCATGTCAGGGCTATAGCTGCATCAAAACATACACTATACTTCGACAGGGGAAAAAAAAAAGAAAAGAAAATGAAGAACACATATCAATGCATTCGCACACACAATCCAAGGACATGTCCCTGGTGTTGACCACTCCGTCCAATTTATCGCACAGGGATTTAAAAACCACACCTGAATACAAAAATTTAAGCATACCTAAGGACAACAAAACATATATAAAAACAGGCATAAATTACCTACAACTGCTTCCGCATATCTCACCTCCCTAGACCCAAAAAAGCATTTAACACATGTACCCAATTATCAATCTTAAGAAAAAGTGCGTGAGACTTTATCAAACACATGCAGGTGGATGGACCAGCAAGGCAGAAAATGACAGGAAGAAATGACAGAAAACAAAGGAACAAGGCAGAAACAAAGAGAATGACAGTAAAGAGGAAATTCCTAGCACAGAATTTCCAGAAGGTGGGGATACTATTTATACTGAAAGAGCCCCTGGCATCCCCAGGGGGTTAATGACTAATAATAATAATAATGATAATAAATTGATCATGATAATGATAATGATAACAATAATGATAATGATAAAATAATGATAATAATATAATAATAATAATATATAATAATAACATAACAATAATAATAATAATAATAAATGAAACGCGTCGTGGGGTATACAACAATGGAATATTATGGGTTATTACTAACGCTCAAGGCAGTGTGTCTTAAAGAATATTTTACGTTAGCAAATACCCAACAAAGAAAAGTTTGCATATAGGTTATATACGGATATTTTACCTCCACCAGCCGACGACGCTTTGATGCCATCAGCAGCCTGAGCAGATTTTGAGGATAAATAGCAGATAACAAAAGATAGCAGACAGGTTGTCTAGGGTACTTTACCTCCACCAGCAGACGACGTTTGATGCCATCAGCAGCCTGTGTGGACTGTGCGGACACCACCAGCTCTATACTGCCCAGGGTGGAGGGTACGATGGGGAAATACACGGACTTGCCTTCACCTGCGGCCACCTGTAACCATACAGTAATAGGCACTGTCAAAACTGTATACACTTCAACAACACACTTTTTGTAAAGGATCATCGCACTCAGGAAGGTTACCTTTGTGGTCACTTTTTTCCCACGTCCTATTTTCTACGCCATCTTAATGGCCACAGAAGCCGGGCACAGGTTGCTTTTTTTTTTTTAAATTTGACAAGCCACGATGATGATGTCGATGAGGAAGATAATCATGATGCTATGGAGTTCCATCTAGGATTGAGACAGTGTGACAGGCATATTGGGGACTGGTCCAGTCTTCGATATTTACCACCCATTTCTTTCTTCTTTCGACTTCATTCATGATGCCTTGAACAAATGGTCATGACGGATGATGTAACCAACTAATGTGTACATTGTTATCACTATTGAAATAACAAACAGACCCTGCACAAAACATACACGCAGTTCCACATACACGCTCAATGTGCGTTCCCCTACACCTAAAAAAGCTAGTTCAGACATTTACCTGGTCTTATACAAGTTTCTGTGTGTTGATAATGAAGCGTGTGGCAATACAGGTAAAAGTTTGTTCAATCACACTTAGAGTCATACCTAAGTAGGATATACAGAGACACTCACACGTACTGCAGACCAGCATACATGAGACAGCGCTTCTTCTCTTCTCCCTCATCTGCTTTACCTTCCCGAACCCTGAAGATGGGCCAGGCACCCTTTCACAGCTGGGTGGACAAATGTATGTATGGTCGACTATCATGGTCAATAAAGTCCAACCTAGCACTTTATTTGTGTACCCTCATGTGGGATCTCAGGCCAAAGTCTGATGCAGAGAGGCGGCCGCATACTGGACACTCAATGCAACGCTCTGCAGAGTTGTTCTGGCCTCTATTGCTGCACGATTTTCCACTTGGCTGCTTGTCTTTCATTTCAGGAACTTCTGTTCTCTTAGCGAATAGCTTGTCTCTATTCAGACCTGTTTGTGGCCATGATTTCCCATTGTTCTTCATTAATGTCACATTTCTGGAGGGATTTTTTCAGGGTAGGGATTTTTGTAGGGTGTCTTTGTAGCCAAGCTTTGGCCGTTCTCTTGGTTGATGGCCCTCTGTCGGTTCACCGTAGAAGAGCTGCTTGGGTGGACGAATAGCGAATAATTAGCTGTCGGTTTCTGATCTTCAATTTCGTTTTGTATTGTTTTGAGTTTAGTTTTGAGTTATGAAATACAGCAAGGTGTGTGTGAGGTGTGTGAGGTGCGTGAGGTGTGTGAGGTGCGTGAGGTGCGTGAGGTGTGTGAGGTGTGTGAGGTGCGTGAGGTGTGTGAGGTGTGTGAGGTGTGTGAGGTGTGTGAGGTGCGTGAGGTGTGTGAGGTGCGTGAGGTGTGTGAAGTGTGTGAGGTATGTGAGGTGTGTGAGGTGTGAGGTGCGTGAGGTGTGTGAGGTGTGTGAGGTGCGTGAGGTGCGGTGAGGTGTGTGTGAGGTGCGTGAGGTGTGTGAGGTGCGTGAGGTCGTGAGGTGCGTGAGGTGTGTGTGAGGTGTGTGAGGTGTGTGAGGTGTGTGAGGTGCGTGAGGTGGTGAGGTGCGTGAGGTGTGTGAAGTGTGTGAGGTTGTGAGGTGTGTGAGGTGTGTGAGGTGCGTGAGTGTGAGTGTGTGAGGTGCGTGAGTGCGTGAGGTGCTGGGTGTGAGGTGCGTGAGGTGCGTGAGGTGCGTGAGGTGTGTGAGGTGTGTGAGGTGCGTGAGGTGCGTGAGGTGCGTGAGGTGTGTGAGGTGCGTGAGGTGCGTGAGGTGTGTGAGTGCGTGAGGTGCGTGAGTGTGTGAGGTGCGTGAGTGGTGAGGTGCGTGAGTCGTGAGGTCTGAGTCAGTTGAGGTGCGTAGTTGTGAGGTGCGTGAGTCTGAGGTGCGTGAGGGCGTGAGTCGGAGGTGCGTGAGGTGGTAGGTCTGACGTGCAGGTGTGAGGTTGTAGAGTGCAGTGTTGAGCTACTGAGACTAGGTGCAAGGTGTATGCGTGACCGTGAGGGTACACGGATTGTAGATGCAGTAGAGCACAACAGCAGATCTACTGACCGACATTTGCGACCTGCTGTTGACGTACGAACCCTGGCGGGGTGAAACAAGCGAACTACAAGCTCACTACCAAACACAAGATCAGACAACAGAAATGGCAACACTGACCGACAAGAAATACAACATGAACAACATACTACAAATGCATCAACACACACAACACGCGCAACACAACATAACACAACAAAACACGACACAACACGACACGACACGACAGAACGACACGATAAACAACTACACCTAACACACACACACCACACACACCATGACACACACGACACAACGACACGAACACACAGCAACAACCAACACAACACACAACACACACAGTACACACAAACATGACATGTGTGTGTGTGTGTGTGTGCGTGTGTGTGTGTGCGTACTTGTGTGTATGTGTGCGTGCGTGAGTGTGTATGTGTACGTGTGTTTGTGTGTGTGTGTTTATGTGTGTGTGTGTGTGCGTGCGTGCGAATGTGTGTGTGTGTGTGCGTGCGTTTGTGTGTGTTTGTGTACGTGTGTTTGTGTGTGTTTGTGTGTGTGTTGTGTGTGTTTGTGTATGTTGTGTATGTGTGTGTGTGTGTGAGAGAGAGAGAGAGAGACAGACAGACAGAGACAGACAGAGAGAACTCACGTCTTGGTCTGTATTCATGTAGTTGAAGACTATAGCCTGCACCACCACCTGTTCACCCCGCACCACTGAGTAGGGCAAGTTCAAGGTCACGAAGAATGGCTGGAACACCCGCAGCTGGACACACCCAGAACAAAAATACACGTCAGTGTTCCCATTACCATTTTATGTGTGTGATGTTTCATGGTAGTGCTAGAAGTAGTAGGAGCAGCAGCGGTAGTAGTAATAGTAGTAGTAGTAGTAATCATAATTGTAGTGGTAGTAATACTAATAATAGTGGTGGTAGTAGAAGTAGTAGGAGGAGGAGGAGGAGTAGTAGAAGTAAAAGTAGTAGTTGTAAATAATGGTAGTTTGTCGTCGTCGTCGTCGTCGTCGTAGTAGTAGTAGTAGTAGTAGTAGTAGTAGTAGTAGTAGTAGTAGTAGTAGTAGTAGTAGAAATAGTAGTAGTAGTAGTAGCAGCAGTATAGTAGTAGAAGTAGTAGTAATAATGGTAGTAGTCGTAGCAGTATTAATAGTAATGTAATAGCAGCAGTAGCAGCAACACAACAACAACAGCGCAGCAGTAATAGTAGTAGTAGTAGTAGTAGAAGTAATAGTAGTAGTTAGCAGTGATACTAACAGTAGTAGTAGGAGGAGGAGGAGGAGGAGGAAGAGGAGGAGTGGTAGTAAGAGCTAGAGTAGGAATAGTAAGCTGAGTAGCAGTAGTAACAGTAGTGGTAGGAGTAGTGCCAATAGTTATGTTGATGTTTAGTAGTTAGTAGTAGTAGTTTCGTTGTAGTAGTAGCACTAGGACTGGTAATAAGCCTTTTGATTTTTTACGTTGAAACTGCAATACGTTTTCACAACTGCAAACTAACCATCTCTATTTTCATTTCAGGGGTAAATTACAAAAAGAAATGCTAAAAATATAGAAAGGCCAGTTTGAAAAAAAAACCTGACTGGTGAAGCAGAGACACAGGGGAGTGAGACAGAAATAGGGGAGAAAGAAGAGAGAAAGAAGAGAGAGAGAGAGAGAGAGAAGAGAGAAGAGAGAGAGAGACAGAGACAGAGAGACAGAGAGAGAGAGACAGAGACAGAGAGACAGAGAGAGAGAGAGAGAAGACCTTGTCAACTGGAACTAGAAAAGCCAAATTCAATGCGTTACTATGGGAACTAGTGCAACGGGAGTTAATTTATCGCCAGCTCGTTTCAGTAACCTCCCTTCAGTATGGCCGCCACGGTGAGGAAGCAACAAACGTCTATTTTCCAACTCTCACTATTGAGTATTTCACTCTCTTTCTCCGCCTGTGCCCCCATCTCCAAACATCGAGCTGTATTTTTATTTTATACACTACAGACATATAGAGGCGCACGGCAGTGTCATGGAATGCAGCGGCCAACACTGAACCCGGTGACGCCGAAGGTGACAGGTGACTGTACAATCAGTAGTAGGCCTATACCACAACTGTATTCATCACTGGTATGTTTTGTTACTATTCTGTCATCTCTTCCTTTGATTCTGTCTGCTCCTACATGCCATTCACTTGTGTCGTTTTTTTTAGAAATCTTTGCATGCCCCCCCCCTCCCCCCCCCCCCCATGTCGTAAGACAAACTATGCAGTAACATTATCTTAGCCTGAACAGCATGAGTCAGGCCAACTTTGATACAAGTATCCGAACTAAACTCAACATACCTCTCACGGACAACAATGAATCAATGGCTACATAACCAAGCTTGAACGCAGAAGAAGAAGAAGAAGAAAGTACAGTTCCCGACCATCTACAGACAAATATCTGATCCCCATGATCATAAGTCATCGCTAACCATCTGGTCTGAAGAAGACTCCACGAAAAGAGTTAAAAGCTCCCCAATCCCAATAGCGTTTGGAATAGATTCATGAAATTCGCTGCCTATGGTGTGAGGAAAGAGATCTTGAAAGCGAAGCAGGAGCAGCTGGAATCTATTCTGAAAATCTTCCATTCGTCAGCTAAGGACAGAATAGGTACCAGTCTGCATTCTCACGACAACACAGCAAATTCCAATCATATTTCTGATATTTCCAGGTCAAAATGTGTACTTGCCAGTGTCTGAACATCAAATGTGCACGTTAAAGATCCTGTAAGCTTAGTGTTCGGTGACTTGTATGAAACACGAAAATACACAACATGCACATACACCCAAAACAGAGTGTGGCCACTCCACCGAAACGTAGTGCAGCAACCTAACACCAGCACCGTGTGGGTCAAATGACTGGAGCAAACACAGTCTGATAAAGCTCCATAAACTTATAATGAAAGACGCTGAATGACCGAACGAACGAATAACGTGTACACACACATCCGATAAGCGATAAATATTTATTTATATAGCGCAAAATCTTGATAAAATCAAATCTAAGCGCTGAGCGTATACATGCATACATACTACATACATATGAGCGTATACATGCATACAACATGCTACATACTTACATACATAAATCTAAGCTGAGCGTATACATGCATACATACATACATACATAAATCTAAGCGTATACATACATACATACAACGTACGCACATGCATTACATAATAATTACAGAATTCCGAGACAACGTTGCTCGGATGGTTACTGTAATTGTTAGTTCAAAGCCCAACCGACTGCGTAAGCCATTCATAGCTATAAACCGTTTCAAAACATACACAATGCTTCAACAGAAAAAAAAGGAAAAGAAAATTAAATACTCATATTCAATGCATTCACGCACATAATCACCTAGAGAAGATGCCCCTGGCTGTTGACCACTCCGTCCAATTTATCACAACAGGGTATTTACAAAAACACACATGAATGCTAATTTAGTATAAGTCACGGACACCAACGTATCAAAACAGGCAAGAATTACCTGAAATTGTTTCTGCATATCTCATTTCCCTACAGCCAAAAAATGCACTTAATACATGTGCCCAAATTATCAATCCTAAAGGAGAAAGTACGTCAGATTTATTGAACATATCAAAATGGAATGGACCAGCATCAGAAAAATGGTCGGAAGAAAAGACAGAAAGTTCAGGAGGAAGAAAGAAACAAAGAGAGTGACAGAAAAGAGAAAATTTCTAGCAAGAATTTCCAGAAGGCGGGGATACTATTTATTCTGAAAGAAACCCCGGCATCCCTACGGGGG
>CM060310.1:5543656-5563656 GCA_030674185.1 Monoplex corrugatus | reverse complement strand
CAATCAGACACGACAGAATGTGACCGTTGTGTCGCACAGACAGATATAACAGACTCCTACTTGATGGAGGTGTTGGTCCACAGCCATGTCTCTGGAAACACGGTGCGCACGTGCTCCACCTCCTGCAGTTGTGGTTGGTTGGGGGGACGCGGACGACTCAACGGTCGCGGTACGCCTCCCATCTTCATCATGTTCATCTCCATTGGCATGGCGAATTCAAACCGTTCCATCAATGGAAAGTACAAACCTGTGTAGTAAATAAAATCAATCATACAAAACACGTTTTGTTTTTTAATCATTTTCACTTGCCCGAGAGAATCTCCAGCCTGTGACCAATGAATATTATACGGAGCAAGTTTGACACTCTGGTGTTCCCACACAAACAGCTTGTGACGACAGTGAACTCATACGAAGAGAGCTTGGTGTGGTCCTATGGCCCGCCATGACACACTGTGTAAGGCCATCGTTAAGCCTTCTGGAGAAGACAACCGTCCGTCAGTGAGGAAAAGCTGAGTGATAATATCAAAGACAGGTCCAGGACCAACCTCAGCATGCCGCATGAAAGACCTACCTGCCTTCACACCCTGAGCACGGAGATCTCACTGATTCACCCAAAGCAGCTTACCCCCAACCAACAGAAGATCACAAGGACAGGGACAAATGTAGATCTCACTGATTCACCCAAAAGGACCAGCAGCTAACTTACACTAATAGAAGACCAAATTGATCAACAGGAAGAACTGTAGATCTTACTTATCCATCCAAAGAACAGCAGCTAACTCCACTAACAGAAGACCAAATTGATCAGACAGGAAGAACTGTAGATCTTACTTATTCACCCAAAGAACAGCAGCTAACTTCCACTAACAGAAGACCAAATGATCAGACAAGAGAACTGTAGATCTTACTTATTCACCAAAGGACCAGCAGCTAACTCCAACCAACGTCTGTGAAGTCTGGGTGTGTGGCAAAGTTAAGTTTTCTGACACCTAGACACAAGTTCTCACATCACGTGACTGCCGCGCACCTGACAAAAACAGCCAAACACATGGCCGACACTCTTTTCATGAAAGGCCGAAAAGTTGACAACTCTGTAACAACTAGTTCTAATTACGATGCTGTCATTTCATAACATTTTAACCGTTCCCCCACACTTAAGTAATACACAATCTATACAGTTCAGCAGTACTGTATATAAAATACTATCAACACATCTTTACCGATACCATCCATCTGACTCTACTTCAAATGAGTCCCAAGCCACAGGACTATTCGTAAGCTTCTTCAGACTTTTTTTTTAAGTTGGCATTTGCTTACATGTAGCTGTAGATTGTCATGCTCGTAACCCTGGGCTGTTTGTATCTGGTGTTTGTTTGTTTGTTTGTTTGTGATCTTACGCTTGGCAAAGGCCAGTCGGCCAAAATTTGCGCCTGTCTTGTCTAATTGCAGTAAGCTAAATACGCGTTCTGATTCTCTTTTCGTGTTTTTTTTCTTCTGGTTCTGGGTTGTAAGTTTAACTCTCTGGCCAGCCGCTTTTTCTTACCTATGATGTTGCTAGCGCATGGGCCTTAGGCCATGGTAGTTTTTACGGATCTTATCCATCACATCTGAGAAGAATGTTGAGAGTTCCATGGACAGCAAAGAAAACAAACGAGACAGTCTTGATGGAGGCACACACAAGAAGATCATTCATAAGGAAGATTAGGAAAAGACAGGCAACATTTATAGGCCAATTTATGAGGAAAGGAATTAAAGCACCTGGTCACAACAGGAAAGCTGGAGGGAAAGACAGCACCAGGTAGACCCAGGGAAAAAATATTTGACAGACTTGCAGAGTGGCTGAGGACAGAGAGGGTGGAAGATGTGCTTGCAGCAACAAGGGATAGATACATATGGAGGGCCATGATCACCAACGCCATGCGCAGGGCACATGATGATGATGATGATGATGATGATGATGATGATGATGATGATGATGATGATGATGATGACCCATCACATGACATCTGTAGCGTCTTGGAACATAGTTGGAGCGAAGACTCCATCTTGAGAAAAGGAAAGTGAAACTCAGTTTCTACAATTCACCAGAAAAACATAGATCAATGACAAATGCTCTCATGCAGCCTCAACACTGTGTCGTCATTGACTATGATATCATTTCAATATGTAAACAAAGTAGTCACAATCAGAAACTTCATGCCTTTTCTGCAGAACATTCCAGACCAACAAACAAACGATTGTAGAAGTCCAACGTTAGTCCGAGGTAAAAACGATTATATACTAAACCCGTCAGCACCAAAAATTTGGTAACGTCAAGTAAAAATGTGTCTCTCCTTTTTTACGTTAGGTATGTTTTGTAGCGTAGCTCTATCCATGAAAGAGAGTCGCACAGACAGTATTGCACAATTCATACGTTCCTATTGTATCAGGAGTATTGTCCTGTTTAAGGAAAGTTAGAAAAAAAAGGAGGGAGGAAGGAACTGTCTCAGAGAACGAAAGGACAGCAGACAACAAACACTAAAGACGATGTAAAAACTATAAATATCAGCATAAGAGAAAACCTCCAAGACAAGAAGTATCTTTTAGCACAGCTGCACTCAAAGCGTCGCTGTGCCTGTCGCCACGTGAGACAGGTCAGAGGTGAATTTGCAAGATGAGACAGGTCAGAGGTGTATTTACCATTTGAGACAAGTCAGAGGTGTATTTACCATTTGAGACAAGTCAGAGGTGTATTTACCATTTGAGACAAGTCAGAGGTGACTTTACCATTTGAGACAAGTCAGAGGTGAATTTGCCACGTGAGACAGGTCAGAGGTGAATTTGCCACGTGAGACAGGTCAGAGGTAAATTTGCCACGTGAGACAGGTCAGAGGTGAATTTGCCACGTGAGACAGGTCAGAGGTGAATTTGCCACGTGAGACAGGTCAGAGGTGAATTTGTCACTTGAGACAGGTCAGAGGTGAATTTGTCACTTGAGACAGGTCAGAGGTGAATTTGCCACGTGAGACAGGTCAGAGGTTTATTTTCCACGTGAGACAGGTCAGAGGTTCATTTGTCACTTGAGACAGGTCAGAGGTGAATTTGTCACGTGAGACAGGTCAGAGGTAAATTTGCCACGTGAGACAGGTCAGAGGTTTATTTTCCACGTGAGACAGGTCAGAGGTGAATTTGCAAGATGAGACAGGTCAGGGGTGTATTTACCATTTGAGACAGGTCAGAGGTGAATTTGCCAGTGAGACAGGTCAGAGGTAAATTTGCAAGATGAGACAGATCAGAGGTGAATTTGCCACGTGAGACAGGTCAGAGGCGTATTTACCATTTGAGACTAGACAAGTCAGAGGTGAATTTGCCACGCCAGACAGGTCAGAGGCGTATTTACCATTTGAGACAAGTCAGAGGTAAATTTGCCACGCCAGACAGGTCAGAGGTGTATTTACCATTTGAGACAAGTCTGAGGTGAATTTGCCACGTGAGACAGGTCAGAGGTGAATTTACCACGCGAGACAGGTCAGAGGTGAATTTGCCACGTGAGACAGGTCAGAGGTTTATTTACCATTTGAGACAAGTCAGAGGTGAATTTGCCACGCCAGACAGGTCAGAGGTGAATTTACCACGCAAGACAGGTCAGAGGTGAATTTGCCACGTGAGACAGGTCAGAGGTGAATTCGCCACGTGAGACAGGTCAGAGGTGAATTTGCTACGTGAGACAGGTCAGAGGTGAATTTGCCACGTGAGACAGGTCAGTGGTAAATTTGCAAGATGAGACAGGTCAGAGGTGAATTTGCCATTTGAGGCAAGTCAGAGGTGAATTTGCCAGTGAGACAGGTCAGAGGTGAATTTGCCAGTGAGACAGGTCAGAGGTGAATTTGCCACGCCAGACAGGTCAGAGGTGAATTTGCCACGCCAGACAGGTCAGAGGTGAATTTGCCACGTGAGACAGGTCAGAGGTTTATTTTCCACGTGAGACAGGTCAGAGGTGAATTTGCCACTTGAGACAGGTCAGAGGTTTATTTTCCACGTGAGACAGGTCAGAGGTGAATTTGCCACTTGAGACAGGTCAGAGGTGAATTTGCAAGATGAGACAGGTCAGAGGTGAATTTGCAAGATGAGACAGGTCAGGGGTGTATTTACCATTTGAGACAGGTCAGAGGTGAATTTGTCACTTGAGACAGGTCAGATGTGGATTTGTCACTTAAGAACATGTCAGAGGTGAATTTTGAAAACTGAGACAGGTCAGAGGTGAATTTTGCCAACTGAGACAGGTCAGAGATGAATTTTGCCAACTGAGACAGGTCAGAGGTGAATTTTGCCAACTGAGACAGGTCAGAGGTGAATAGTACATGTAGTACAGCTACACAGACGTCAGTGTGAAGTGTACGGATGACCGTCATTTGACAGGGATGGTAACATCTCTGCTAGCTATCAGATCCAACTGTACAACCGGGATTCACACCAAGCACTAGCTCCAAACACCACGCCTACAGCCAGACTCAGAGACCGACACGTAGCAGACACAGACAGCGTCCAAACAGACTCCTACTTGATGGAGGTGTTGGTCCACAGCCAGGTCTCTGGAAACACGGTGCGCACGTGCTCCACCTCCTGCAGCTGTTGTTGTTGAGCGTGGGGTTGGTTGGGGACGTGTCCACCTCCCACGGCTCCCATGGCCGTGTTCGTGAAGGTACCCATGAGAAACCCGTGAGCTTGTGGAAACACGGGAACTGTTTGGTAAACACAACCAACGACAAAACTATAGGTAGTGTCTTCGTCTCTGTCTCTGTCTGTCTGTTTCATTTCCCCAAAGGTGTCTGCTGTCGCAGATGCTCTATCAGCACAGAAAATGTTCAATGTTCAAACGCATCTGCTAGAAACGTCCACTTCACGGATGCGTCACTGAGGGTGTTGCTCAAATCTTCTGGCCAGCACAGCAGGTGTCTGTATCTCTCGGGCCTGGCTGACGCCAGGATATATTATGATAGTAAGCGTAGAGCACAGCCCTGTCACACAGTCTTAATCCTAGATGGAACTCCATAGCATCCTGATGATCATCCTCATCGACATCATGATCGTCGCATTGTAAAAACTGTGCCAGCTTCTGTGGCCATTCAGGTAATGAACAAAATGGGACGAAAAAAAGGGTGAGCACAAAAGTAACCTCCCTGAGGGCAATGATCATTGAAAAGAGTTCAGATTGCTCTCGGATTCGTGTACTGACTGTGCAGGCGGTGTGGTGCTGAAAACTTCGTCGTGGGCTTGCATGCTCGGCGTTTTCATGTTTCCAAAAGCCTCAGATAATGGTTAGAACTAACAGAAGGGTTTTAACGAGCATACGTATGTTCTGCGTGTACACACGAAAAGGCTTTCAGACATTCACTCTGCAAACATGTTGAGAGGGAGAGGGAGAAAATCTCCATCCTTTATCCACAAGGCAGAAGACAGCCCGGCAGAATCAAACCCTCTCCCATTGCAAGTTTGACGTCTTACTCATTCAACTACCATGCTGGTCGCGTGAAAATTGAAAACCTTTCAGTACGTGAAAGTTGTAAACACTTTATTGCATGAAAGTTGAAAACACCTCAGTACTTAGGAATAGCAGCTTTAGGTCGTCTAGGTATTACTCATGGATCGCAGCATTACGCGGCATAGGTGTACAATGTTAACACAGCGAAAACTGTTCCTTACGTCCGGCATAATCTTTTCATTGACCTTTGATATCTATACATGACAAGGCTGGCACTCCTGACCCATGGACAGGGTCCCTCAGGACAGACATGTCCAGCTGCACGAACTACGAAGACCCCCTTTCGTGTCTGTCCCCATCAGTGTGTGAACAACACACGCCATCCGTGGCCTGGTCCTGTGGTTACAGCCACTATGTCAACTTGTATACACTGACTTAGACGATGCTGTAAAATCTCTCTCTCTCTCTCTCTCTCTTTCTCTCTCTCTCTCCCCTCTCTCTCTCTCTCTCTCTCTCTCTCTCTCCCCTGTGTGTGTGCATGTGTATGCCTGTCTGCCTGTCTGTCTGTCTACCTATCTGTCTATCTATCTGTTTATGCCTGCCTGCCTGCCTGTCTATCTATCTATCTGTCTGTCTGTCTGCCTGTCTATCATCTACCTATCTATCTACCTATCTTCCTACCTACTTACCTACCTACCTACCTACCTATCTATCTATCTATCTCTGTTTATGTCTGTCTGCCTGTCTGCCTGTCTATCCCCCCCTCTCTCTCTCTCTCTCTCTCTCTCTCTCTCTCTCTCTCTCTGTCTTTGTATACTCGTTAGAAAAAGACAGACATGCACATTAAGTAGAGACGTCACCATCTTCAGTTTAAAGGCTCTGAATCCGAGAGATACACGTTCACATGTTTCAGTTGAAAAAAAATCTTTTTAACTTTCACCACGAAAGTTTTAATTTCATTTTAAATGTCCATTCCTGTTTGTATGTTTACTGTGTTCTTATCACTATTACTTGTAGTTAGCTAGTTTATGTGTGAGTGTGTATCACACGTGAACTAAAGTTAGCAGGTCGAAAGCTTAACCCTACAATGCCCTGACTGTGACTTTTCCTCAACCATTGGCACAGTGTGAACCCTGGCGACAGAGGGGTGTGTAACGGGTAGATTCCCTCTCCATGAAAGACATGGTCACGGTGGTAATGTTGCACAATGCAAATTCTGTATGATCCCAATGGTAATGTTGCACAATGCAAACACTGTATGATCCCAATGGTAATGTTGCACAATGCAAATTCTGTATGATCCCAGTGCATTCTGTATGATCCCAATGGTAATATTGCACAATGCAAACACTGTATGATCCCAATAAAAATATTGCACAATGCAAATTCTATATGATCCCAGTGCATTCTGTATGGTCCCAATGGTAATATTGCACAATGCAAATTCTGTATGATCCCAATGGTAATATTGCACAATGCAAATTCTGTATGATCCCAATGGTAATATTGCACGATGCAAATTCTGTATGATCCCAATGGTAATATTGCACGATGCAAATTCTGTATGATCCCAATGGTAATATTGCACAATGCAAATTCTGTATGATCCCAATGGTAATATTGCACAATGTAAATTCTGTATGATCCCAATGGTAATAATGCACAATGCAAACTCTGTATAATCCCAATGGTAATATTGCACAATGCAAACTACACGTGTAAGGCCCAAATGGCAACACTACACAATTCTTTATCGTCCAGATGGTAGGACATTACACCATATAAAACGCTTCACGGTCCCGATGCTAATATTGCACAAGTCATGCTCATGAATGGTGGTAATGTTGAACAAGAAAAAAGCTGACCACATATCTCCTCTCCTGGCACAACTTCACTGGCTCCCTGTATCAAAGCGCATACAGTACAAACTAGACACCATGTGCTACAAAAGCCTCAATAACGCAGCCCCCGATTACCTGTCAAGCCTACTTGAGATCTATGTTCCCTCACGTACCCTCCGCTCTGCCTCTGATCCTCTGACTCTTCGCTTTCCACGCACTAAGCTCAATACCTATGGTCCACGAGCCTTCTCTGTTTCTGGTCCACTCTCCTGGAACAAACTTCCTCTCTCAGTCCGTCAGCAACCTACTTTTGTCTCCTTCAAGTCCGCTCTCAAAACTCACCTCTTCTCTCCTGCATAAAATCCTAACCTCACTCAACCCTCCCCTCTGCAGCCTGTCTCCGCTCGGAGGGAATCACATGGTTATAATATATAATGGTATGCTATGCTCTCTATAATTTTCCATTGCTTTTATTCTTGCTTTTATTGCTTTTATTCTTTCTCCCCATTTATAGCCATGCGTGTGTGTGGGTGTGTGTGTGTGTGTGTGTCTGTATGTGTGCGTGCGTGTGTGTGCGAGCGTGCGTGCCTGCGTGTGTGTCTGCTTCAGCGCTTAGATTTGATTTTATCAAGATTTTGCGCTATATAAATATTGTAATTATTATTATTACAACTGATGTGGACACTTGTAACAAAGATCGACACGTCTGCAGCCAAGTGTTTGGAATGTGTACGGATAGCGGCAAAAGATAAAACGGCAAGCCATGAAGCGATTTCTAGCACAACTACATACAGACAGGCGGTCACTGCCACGTGTGTCTCTTGTCACCTATGGAGGCATCGTACCACAGCCAACTTTCTGATCCAAAACGACAGCACCAGAATTCAAGTCAAAGCACTAGCCTATAACCAAACATCTAATTACAGGCACTCTGAGAGACATTAAGGTTTGAAGAAACAATGTACACAAATTTAGCCTCCTCCATCAGCTGAATTCACATAAAAGCGTTTGGCCCAAACACCATACGTGTACAGCCAGACTTGTGGACTGCCACATGGCAGACACAGACAGCGTCCTAACAGACTCCTACTTGATGGAGGTGTTGGTCCACAGCCATGTCTCTGGGAACACGGTGCGTACGTGCTCTACCTCCTGCAGCTGTTGTTGTTGTTGAGCTTGGGGTTGGTTGGGGGGCTGTTGTACTGCTACACTACCACTCATAGCGTGCACTGGAAAGTTGATGCCACCCATCAAAAACCCGCCGTGGTGATGGAACACAGGGTCTGTGTGGACAACAGAATCAATGGTAAATCAAAGCCATCATGCACAGTCTCCTTCTGTGCGTTTCCCTTCCCTGAAGGGGTCCACTGACAGAACAGGCAACGTGGAAGACGTGTCCACGCTGTAGTCATCAAGAGAAGAACTGTTGACACAAACCTGTTTGAAAACTGACACTTGATATTCATAAAACGATATTATCAATTGACGTTACAAAAAGAGATTTTCGATGTTACATAGAACCAATACTGTTGAACGGATGCGAGGCCTGAGCAATGAACGAGCAAGCAAAGTCAGAACAAGACCGAGGCAAGTGAAATGTGATTTTTATAAGTTCCACAGACAGCAAAGTAAACAAACGAGACAATCTTGAAAGAAGCAAACACAAAAAGAACATTAACGAAGACGATTAGGAAAAGATAGGCAACACTTATAGGACATTTTATAAGGCAACAGAAATTTGAGCACCTAGTCACAACAGAAAAGCTAGAGGGAAAAAGAGCACCACGTAGACCCAGGGAGAAAATATTGGACAGTATGGCAAAGTGGATGGGGACAAAAACGGATAGGAGATGTACTTGCAGAGACAAAAGATTCTTATGGAGGGCCATGATGCCAACGCCATGCGGCAAGGCACATGATGATGATGATGAATATTAGAATTATGTCTCATACACGTACAGTGAGCGGGCATCAAAAACCGTCAATTATCTCCAGGGTTTGCTGTTTTACTGACCGGTTCCTGGACACTGTCCATAATATTATCTTATGTGACTTCCAATCAGGACTCATGAAAGGACTACCAGGAAGATACCCTGTTGCACAAACTATCAAGACTGTTTCATACAGGATCCTTACCAGGGCTGAAGTCTCTAAAGCGTGTAGCTGTTAAGGTTTGTGACACAGTCAAACAAACCTGATCATGTTGTTCCTGTTCTGGATGACCTGCACTGGTTCCCAATCCAAAGCTGAATAAAGTACAAGCTTCTCTCTCTCTCTCTCTCTCTCTCTCTCTCTCTCTCTCTCTCTCTCTCTCTCTCTCTCTCTCTCTGTTCTGGCCGACCTGCACTGGTTACCAATCCAAAGCTGAATTAAGTACAAACCTCTCTCTCTCTCTCTTTCTTTCTCTCTCTCTCTCTCTCTCTCTTTCTTTCTTATTCTGAATCAATTACAAGCTTCTCTCTCTTACTTATCAGATGGCTGTTGTAGGAAAGAATGGATGACAGAAACGTTTGTCATGTCTACTTGCGGTTTGCTCTGTCTGAATTGTTATGCTGTTGTTTCAGCACGGTGATCATTATATATGTGTGTGTGTGTGAGGGGGGTGCGTGTGTGTGGTGTGTGTGTGTGTGTGTTTTGTGTGTGTGTGTGTGTGTGTGTGTGTGCGCGCGCGCGCGCGTATGTGCGTCCGTGTGTGTATGTGTATGGGAAAGGTGGGTGGTGGTTTGAGGTTAGTAGCAGCACAGTTACATACAGAGATGATCAAGATGTACGCTATCATATCATTGAGGTTTGAGGTCAGTACTAGCACAGTTACATACAGAGATGATCAAGGTGTACGCTATCATATCATTGAGGTCTGAGGTCAGTACTAGCACAGTTATATACAGAGATGATCAGATGTACGCTATCATATCATTGAGGTTTGAGGTCAGTACTAGCACAGTTATATACAGAGATGATCAAGGTGTACGCTGTCATATCATTGAGGTTTGAGGTCAGTACTAGCACAGTTACATACAGAGATGATCAAGATGTACGCTATCATATCATTGAGGTTTGAGGTCAGTACTAGCACAGTTATATACAGAGATGATCAAGGTGTACGCTATCATATCATTGAGGTTTGAGGTCAGTACTAGCACAGTTATATACAGAGATGATCAAGATGTACGCTATCATATCATTGAGGTTTGAGGTCAGTACTAGCACAGTTATATACAGAGATGATCAAGGTGTACGCTCATATCATTGAGGTCTGAGGTCAGCACAAGCACAGTTACATACAGAGATGATCAAGGTGTACGCTGTCATATTGAGGTTTGAGGTCAGCACAAGCACAGTTATATATAGAGATGATCAAGGTGCACGCTGTCATATTGAGGTTTGAGGTCAGTACTAGCACAGTTATATACAGAGATGATCAAGGTGTACGCTGTCATATTGTCAGCACAAGCACAGTTACATACAGAGATGATCAAGGTGTATGCTGTCATATTGAGGTTTGAGGTCAGCACAAGCACAGTTACAGACAGAGATGATCAAGGTGTACGCTGTCATATTGAGGTTTGAGGTCAGTACAAGCACAGTTATATATAGAGATGATCAAGGTGTACGCTGTCATATTGAGGTTTGAGGTCAGCACAAGCACAGTTACATATAGAGATGATCAAGGTGCACGCTGTCATATTGAGGTTTGAGGTCAGCACAAGCACAGTTATATATAGAGATGATCAAGGTGTACGCTGTCATATTGAGGTTTGAGGTCAGTACTAGTACAGTTACATACAGAGATGATCAAGGTATACGCTGTCATATTGAGGTTTGAGGTCAGCACAAGCACAGTTATATATAGAGATGATCAAGGTATACGTTGTCATATCATTGAAGTTTGAGGTCAGCACAAGCACAGTTACATACAGAGATGATCAAGGTGTACGCTGTCATATCATTGAGGTTTGAGGTCAGTTCTAGTACAACTACATGGTTATGGTGTCTGTTGTCATGTGACTGAGGTCAGAGGTCACTTCTAGCACAACTACATACAAAGATGGTCACGGTGTCTGTTGTCATGTGACTGAGGTCAAAGGTCACTGTGTCTATTGTCATGTGACAGACGTAACTTCTAGTACAGTTATACAGGGGCCAGGTTGGCACAGAGGTACAGTTTATGCCTTCCGATCTGACTGCATGGGTTCGAGACTGACTCGACACAAAACTTTGTCCTTGTGATATCTAATCCACCCAGCCGTGAATGGGTGCCTGACTCTTTTTGTGGGTTACAGATGGTAAAGCAGCAAAGGAGACAGGACGGGCGCCACCCTCATAATGCTGGACCTTAGCAAAACTGATGTCTCTACCACGTCTCTACGACCTCAAGGTCATGGGACAACCTTGACCTTACAGACTGTGAGTGTGAGTTGTATGTGCGGTGGGTGTCACCTGACGGAAGTGTTGCACCACAGCCAGGTCTCTGGGAACACGGACCGCACGTGCTCCACTTCCTGCAGACCCTCAGAGAATGACATCATCCCCCCACCTCCACCTGCCCCTCCCCCTGCTCCTCCTCCCACCATGGCCTCCATCATAATGGACCGTCACACATGGGGCAGCCATCTGTAGACAAATCATCTCTCTCAGTGTTACAAACATCAGTTTGACATGCAACATTGAGACCTGAGCAGACGCATCATCTCTCTATGTCATCAACACCAGCCCGGAGGTTGGTGCGAAAAGCAAAACCTCAGCAGACAACATATCTCTATCATATGCATCAATTTCAGCGGTAGATTTGACTTGAGCACCAAGACTCAGCAGACATACCATCTCTCTGTTAATGTTATGAATACCAGCCCGTAGGTTGGGTGGAACGTCAAGATCAGAGCAGAGGCAACATCTCTCTGTGTGTTGTATACACCAGTCCAAAGGCTGGCGTGGACACCAAGACCTCACCAAACTCATCATCTTTGTGTAAATTGAGTGAAACATCAAGATCTCAGCAGACATCCATCTTTGTGTAATAAATATCAGCTTGTATGCTGGTGTGGAACATCAAGCCCTTGACAGACACACCGTCTTTGTGTCACATATATCGGCCTGTCACATGTATCAGTCTGTCACATGTATCATCAGCCTGTCACATGTATCAGCCTGTCACATGTATCAGCCTGTCACATGTATCAGCCTGTCACATACATCAGCCTGTCACATGTATCACCTGTCACATATATCAGCCTGTCACATATATCAGCCTGTAGGGTTTTGGATTGAACAGCAAGACCTCGGCAGATACTGCTGAAGTAAACTGGCAGCACGGATGTTTCCAGCACCTACCTGGGATCCTGGGTTCGATGCCAAGTGAAATACGAACTTCCTGCATTCTCCCTACACTGTGAACGATAGTCTGAGTGTTAGCCTCCCATGAGATGATTAGCAGAGGAACACCCACCCACCCACCCATTCAAGCTCACATAAAAGATTTCACGACAACAAGAGTTATTATCATTTTAGCATTATCTGACTACTCCAATTACCAACATTATTATCATTAATCATTTTTGAATAGCGCTGTCCTCCAAATTCATTTAGACTCACCGCACATCACGTATAATCAGACGTTTTAATGTAGCACGGAAAACTCAAGATGTTTGGTGAGCTGACCACATCCCACAATGTTACAATGTTGGTGCAAAGTCTGCATCTTTGGCGGCAATTCGAAAACCGTCCCGGGCAAAATTCTGAATGTAAATCCACTTTCACAGGGACACACAGAAATGCAGCATGCAGGGGGAAAATGAGAGGTGTGCTTTCCTCCAGAAGAACATCCCACATTTCACACAGAAAAACAACCCACATTTCACACAGAAAAACAACCCACATTTCACACAGAAAAACAACCCACATTTCACACAGAAAAACAACCCACATTTCACACAGAAAAACAACCCACATTTCACACAGAAAACAACCCACATTTCACACAGAAAACAACCACATTTCACACAGAAAACATCCCACATTTCACACAGAAAAACATCCCACATTTCACACAGAAGAACAACCACATTTCACACAGAAGAACAACCCACATTTCACACAGAAAAACAACCACATTTCACACAGAAAAACAACCCACATTTCACACAGAAAAACAACCCACATTTCACACAGAAAAACAACCCACATTTCACACAGAAGAACAACCCACATTTCACACAGAAAATGACGCTGTGATAAAAGCAAAAACTCTCCTCTGAGTGGACCTTCCGCTGTCCAACCATACCCAAACTTTCTTGCCAGTAATTTGTTGTTATGGTGTGTGTGTGTGTGTGTGTGTGTGTGTGTGTGTGTGTGTGTGTGTGTGTTGTGTGTGTGTGTGTGTGTGTGTGTGTTGTTTTTGTTTGTTTTGCTTTGTTTTTTGTTGTTGTTGTTGTTTTTTGGGGGGTTAGGGGTGTGGGAGGGGAGGATCCCCATGTTATTGGTGTTGTCGTTGTTGTTGTTGTGTGTGTAGTTTGAACTCTGGTGACTCATCTGTGCTCATCCAAACAGTGTGTGTGTGTATTCGTGTGTGTGTGTGGTGTGTGTGTGTGTATGTGTGTGTGTATGTGTGTATTGTTGTGTGTGTGTATGTGTGTGTGTGCGTGTGTGCATAACACTACGTGTGATGAGTGTGTGTGTGAATGTGTGTGTATGTGTGTGTGTGTGTGTGTGTGTGTGTGTGTGTGTGTGTGCGTGCGTGCGTGCGTGCGTGCGTGTGTGTGTGTGTGTGAACGTTTATGTGTGTGAGTGTGTGTGCGTGTGTGTGTGCGCGCGTGTGTTTTGTGTGTGTAGTATGAACTCAGCATGACTTAATCTTATCTTTACTCCACACCATCTTGTCCTCGTTCTGCCGATCATTGTCCTTCCCCAATCACTGCGTGTGAACGAACAACACCAGACAACCATTGTCTTTCCCCAATCACTGGACGTGAACCAACAACACCAGACAACCATTGTCCTCACCCCACTGACTCTCGCCATGTCTTCACTAAACTCCGTTAACTTGTCAGAACAAGCAGAAAAACAGCGTGGCGCTGTACTGTGGAGACCCACGCTCCCTAATGAGAGCAGCCTCAACTTCGAACTTTATCTAAATCACTTGGCTTATAGCCCAGCCGACCACTAAGCCCACGTCAGGACTAATCGGTACATCAGTTACAGCAAAAATAACTGAAATAATAGACACTTTTCATGTCTTCGAAGACAGGAGTGTGTAAGTAGGAAAAGAGCAAATCAGAGTGAACTGAGGACTGTGGATACAGGATCATGAAGATCTGCAGCATCAAAGCAGAGCTGAGACAGGATTGTGTGCAGAGGATTAAATCCAAAACAAGTGCGACCGCCCGCTTTCAAGCCAATAGGAACCAGGAAAACATGAAAATAGAATCAGAGCGTATTCAATACAACCAGACAAGACAGGCGCAAAGTTTCAGCCAACTGGCCTTTGTCAAGCGTGAACGTAAGATCACAAAAGAACAAGCAACAGATAAGAAATAAGGAGAAAAAGACTAAAACTTCCCTGCTGCTTCGTCCAGTGGAGAAAAGCACAGGATTAGAATCACTTGTAAGATCAGATCGGAGCGGACTAAACGTAGAAAACGTACAGGATGAAATTAATCTATAGGATAAAAGCAGAATAGAATGGAGAACTGCGTTCACAGGATAATGAACATTTACAGGATCAAAGCACACTCGATGGAAGATTGTGTATGTACAGGATTATGAACGCTAGCAGGATCAAAGCGGCTACAGACAGGAACGTATTCACAGGATCGTAAGTATTTGTACGTTCAAAGCAGACTACAGACAGGAATCTAATGACAGGATCATAAATGTTTTCAGGATAAAAGCGGACTGAACAGAGACTTATGCACCATGAACAGGATCATGTTCATATCAAATTGCAGGATTAAAACAATCCAAGCAGAATCAACAACGCTAGTACGAAAATGGGGAGTGGACATGTGGAGTACAGTGCAAAAGACAGCAAGGCAGTGTTTTGGCGTGATAACACAACACACAACTAGCCACCAGTGGGAGAGCTACATCTCTCCCCTTTCCTCCTTCCCCTTGTCACCTGACTGAAGCGTTGTTCCACAGCCACGTCTCAGGAAAGACGGCGCGTACATGTTCTACCTCCTGCAAAACTCCTCCTCCGTTAGGCAGAGCTTGTGGAAACCCTCCCGCCATTCCTCCTCCTCCTCCTACTCCTACTCCTCCTCCTCCCATCGCTGCTCCCCCAAACGCTCCTCCAAAGGCTATGCCTGGCATCATCTGACACGTGGGACAGCCATCTGCGAAAACAAGTCAGACTAGATTAACAACAAACACCATCAGGATGCTGAAGAGACCCAGCGCACCAATGCCTCGCCACTTTCCGGACAATCATCTACCAAGTCCCAGATGCCATTCGATAGTCATTTCATAGGCAAAGGGGGGCTGTCCATACGTTGCATGACCCATTCGGACCCAGTCATCAGTCACCTTGTTTACAAACCGAATGGCAAGGTGGGGAGATGACAAACCCCAGGACATAGCCACGCCAACCAGGTCCAGCCCAGCCTCTGGACCAAGAGAGAACGGAAGACCCCTCTCTCGTCCCAGTCTGGTCTTCATCTCTCTTTCGGGCAGCCCGCCCTGCCATCCAGCTGGCATAGCTGTTGGCATCTTTCCCTTTACTGTAGTCCCGACATTTAGCGGTCGGAAGCTCCCAACGTTGTCTTACTTCAACCACAGAGGTTGTTTGAATGGCTGCGAAAGTGGCCAGACATGATCGCTCCAGACACAGCCCATATTGCTGTTCAAGAAGGTCTGACATGCCTCGAACGGGATCCCAAATTTGCCGTCTTTCCGAGCAGCCAGCAAGTTTTTCCCTGCGGTCATCAGGCCTGATTTCCCTAAAGTCAATGGCCATACCACAAGCCCAGGTTGACAAGAAAGGCCACAAGGGACAGATAATGACACTGTCACATAAACACAAAAACGGTCCTCTGAGAAGACATTCTGCTGTCCAGCCAACCCCATAAATTTCTTGCTAATACTTTGTTGTATTTTGGTGGGTGTTTTTTTTTTTTTTTTTTTTTTTTTTTTGGGGGGGGGGTATTTTTGTTTTGTTTTGTTTTGTTTTTTTTTGGGGGGAAGGGGCCTTGTTTTGTACTGTGGACATAGTCTTTTTTCCCCGTATCATTTATGTAATTTGTTGTGTGTGTGTGGTGTGTGTGTGGTGTGTTGTGTGTGTGTGTGTGTGTGTGTGGTGGTGTGTGGTGTGTGTGTGTGTGTGTGTGTGTGTGTGTAGTGTTGTGGTGCGTGTGTGTGTGTGTGTATGTGTGTGGTGCGTGTGTGGTGTGTGTGTATGTGTGTGTGTGGTGTGTGTGTGTATGTGTGTGTGTATGGTGTGTGAGTGTGTGTGTGTGTGTGTGTGTGTGTGTGTGATAGTGTGTATGTGTGTGTGTGTGTGTGTGTGTGTGTGTGTGTATGTGTGTGTGTGTGTGTGTGTGTGTGTGTGTGTGTGTGTGTGTGTGTGTGCAAGCACGCACGTGTGTGTGTATATATATGTGCGTGTGTGTGTGCGTGTGTGTGCGCGCGTCGTGTGATGAGTGTAGTTTGAACTCCGTACGACTTAGTTTTATCCTTACTCCACACATCTTGTCCTCGTTGTAGTGACCACTGTCCTTCCCCATCACTGGACGTGAACCAACAACACCAGACAACCATTGTCCTTCCCCAATCACTGGACGTGAACCAACAACACCAGACAAACCAACTGTCTCTTCCCCAATCACTGGACGTGAACCAACAACACCAGACAACCACTGTCCTTCCCCAATCACTGGTGTGAACCAACAACACCAGACAACTACTGTCTTTCCCCAATCACTGGTGTGAACCAACAACACCAGACAACCACTGTCTTTCCCCAATCACTGGACGTGAACCAACAACACCAGACAACCACTGTCTTTCCCCAATCACTGGACGTGAACCAACAACACCAGACAACCACTGTCCTTCCCCAATCACTGGACGTGAACCAACAACACCAGACAACCACTGTCCTTCCCCAATCAGGTGTGAACAACAACACCAGACAACACTGTCTTTCCCCAATCACTGGTGAACCAACAACACCAGACAACCACTGTCTTTCCCCAATCACTGGACGTGAACCAACAACACCAGACAACCACTGTCCTTCCCCAATCACTGGACGTGAACCAACAACACCAGACAACCACTGTCCTTCCCCAATCACTGGACGTGAACCAACAACACCAGACAACCACTGTCCTTCCCCAATCACTGGGTGTGAACCAACAACATCAAACAACCACTGTCCTCATTCTCCACTCTGGCTGTCGCCATGCCTTCACTAACTCTGTTTACTTCACAGAACAAACCGAGACAAAAGCGTGGCGCTGTACTGTGGAGACGTGCTCTCCCAACGAGAGCAGCCTCCACTTCACACGTTATCGAAATCTTGTTCTTATGGCCCAACCGACCACTGAGGCACGTCAGGGCTAACCTATACATCAAGGCAAAAATAACAAAAAGTAATGGAAATGAAAGACAAACACTTCTCGTGTCTTTGAAGACAGGTAAGTGTGTAAGGAGAGAAAGAACAAAGCAAACTGAATTGAGGACTGAGTATACAGGATCATGAATATCTGCAGGATCAAAGCAGGGTTGAGACAGGATTGTGTGCACAGGATCAGAATCACTCGTAGGATCGAAGCGGACTGAACGTAGAAAGCGTATAGGATCAAAGCAGAGACAGGATTGTGTGTACAGGATCAAAGCGGACTGAATGTAAAAAACATATCGATCACATGGACTGATAGGATTAAAGCAGATTAGATAGAGAATTGTGTTCACAGGATCATGAACATTCACAGGATCAAAGCACACTGAACGGAAGGCTGTGTATGTACAGGATTATGAACGCTGGCAGGATCAAAGCAGACTACAGACAGGAATACAGTAACAGGATCATAAATGTTTGTAGGATCAAAGCAGACTATGATCACAGATCAGCTGACACGATCATAAATGTTTGTAGGATCAAAGCAGACTATGGTCACAGATCAGCTGATACGATCATAAATGTTTGTAGGATCAAAGCAGACTATGGTCACAGATCAGCTGACACGATCATAAATGTTTGCCGGACAGAAGCAGACTATGGTCACAGATCAGCTGACACGATCATAAATGTTTGTAGGATCAAAGCAGACTATGGTCACAGATCAGCTGACACGATCATAAATGTTTGCCGGACAGAAGCGGACTACAGAGAGGACTATCATGAACACTTGCAGGATAACAACACAGGGAGCAAAGTCACAACTTGTGCACTGTATCAACAACGCTTGTAGGAAAGTGGGGACTGGACATGTGGACCACAGTGCAAAAGACAGCAAGGCAGTTTTCGTGTGATAACACAACACACAACTAGCCACCAGCGGGAGAACTACATCTCTCCCCCTTCCTCCTTCCCCTTGTCACCTGACTGAAGCGTTGTTCCACAGCCACGTCTCAGGAAAGACGGCGCGTACATGTTCTACCTCCTGCAAACCTCCTCCTCCGTTAGGCAGAGCTTGTGGAAACCCTCCCGCTATTCCTCCTTGTCCTCCTCCCCCCATCGCTCCTCCAAAGGCCATGTCTGGCACCATCTCACACATGGGACAGCCATCTGTGCACACAAGTCAGACTAGGATGGTGTTAGTCTTAAGGACGGTTCAGAGCAAGATCAACACCTCGGTGAGGCCACAGGAACTGTTTCTGATGACTGCGAAATGTCGCCAGCTTGCTGATTTGGTCACGTCATTCACTACGCTCACGTCACCACACAGTGTCCAGAGCCATTCTGTACGCTACTTTGGTAGACGGCTATCGCTGAGGTAGATAGAGGGACAGCTGGCTGGCAGATATTCAAGTATGGACCAGCCTTACAGTACTTTAAGTACCTGATGCTGCATCCCAGAGATGGAGCACCTGGTCTTTTGCTGCATCCAATCTTAGCATGATAATGATGAGTAGGCCAGACTAGGCCAGTATCGTGCGTTTAAGTAAAATGTGTTTGCCGTGGTTATGTCGGATTTGTACATATAGAATCATCGCTCTTTGTCATGCCTTAGTGAGGAGACTAAAAGTTAGCAGTGAAACAAGGTGTCGGGCTCCGTCTTCATCACATCTGATGTGACATTTTACGCTCATTGTATCTGTTTCTCCATATTTACTACTCATTCTGTTTCTCTACGTTTACCGTTCATTCCATCTCTGTCTCCATATTCACCACTCATTCCTTTCCCAACATTTACCACTCATTCTATCTCTTTCCCTACACTTACCACTCATCCTAACTCTTTCCCTACATTTACCACTCATTCTATCTCTTTCCCTACACTTACCACTCATTCTATCTCTTTCCCTACACTTACCACTCATTCTATCTCTTTCCCTACACTTACCACTCATTCTATCTCTTTCCCTACACTTACCACTCATCTTATCTCTTTCCCTACACTTACCACTCATCCTATCTCTTTCCCTACACTTACCACTCATTCTATCTCTTTCCCTACATTTACCATTCATCCTATCTCTTTCCCTACACTTATCACTCATTCTATCTCTTTCCCTACACTTACCACTCATTCTATCTC
>CM060310.1:5508656-5536156 GCA_030674185.1 Monoplex corrugatus | reverse complement strand
CACACACACACACACACATACAACACACACACACACACAACACACACGACATCAACTCACTTAATCCCGCACTGCCTCCATAGTAACATACCACACCACACACACACACACACACCCCACACACACACACACATAACACACACACACACACACACACACACACAAACACACATCACATACACAACACACACACACAACACATCAACACACACACACACACAAACATCACATACACATACACACACACACACACACACAAACTACACACACACAACACACACTCAACACACACACACATACACGCATAACTAAACACACACACACACACACAACACACATCAAAACATACACACAACACACAAACAAACAACCACACAACCGCTCACGAATACATACCACACAACATACACACACACACACACACACAACACACACACAACACACACACACACACACACACTCACACACACACATACACACACACACACACACAACACAAAAACACACACACTACACACACCACACACACACACACAACACACACACAAGTCCCGTCTAAAAGCACATATGTGAAATAGACCTTAAAAGAAATAACAACGAACGAACACACACAAAAATAAGAATTCACCTTGAAGATTTGGCCGGCGTCACTGCCGCCATAGTAGACAGGGTAGGGCCACCAGATCATACGTTTTCTCCTCTCCAAATACCCCCACCCCCACCAACGGCATGATGCCTGGATTGCTGTTGCCCGTTGTGGTCGTGTCGTAACTCTTCAGTTCGTCCACCACCTTGTAGACAGCACAGAGACATACTCATCATCATCATCATCATCATCATCATCATCATCATCATCACGTGCTCTCTGCCAAAATGGCCAATGTGCGATCTCGGCTCTATCAACACGAATCTATCCCCTGTCGTCTGCAAATACATCTCATACCCTCTATGTCTTTCTGCCCACCCTGAAAGTCCGTCCAATAGCTTCTCCCTGGTGTTCTGATTTTTATATAATGTTTATAATGTGTTCACACAAATTCTTGTGATGTGTGTCTGTTAAACCTATTATTATGTTCCTATTGTATTACTGAAGTTTGACCGTGAATCCTACATTGTAATCATTTCAAAATATTTGAAGTATGCATTATCCAAGAACGACTATGTATTTATATTCTGTGTTTGTATAATGTTTATAATGTGTTCACACCCCTTCAAATGGCGCTTTGGCCTTACTGAATACATTTCTTATTCTGATTCTGATACCTGGTGTTTCTTTCCCTCCACTTTCCTGTTGACCAGGTTTAATTCCCTTTCTCATAAGTGTCATAAATGTTGCCTGTCTTTTCCTAATCTCCTTTATTAATTACTAATCTTCATATCCTGTGTCTGCCTCCTCAAGACTGTCTCGTATGTTTTCTTTGCTGTCCATGGAATCGAATCAACATTCTTCTAGAAACCACATTTCAGTTGCCTCAATTTTGTTCTGACTTTGCGTGTTGACTGTCCACGTCTCACAACCCCTCAATAGTATCGGTTCTATACAACATTCAAAAACAAAACGTGCCATGGCTACAGTTATAATTCCATAAGTGATGGGTGCAAAGGTCAAAGATAAATAGTTCACAGGGCATTAAGTGATGGGGGAAAAGGTCAAAGATAAATAGTTAACAGACATTAAGTGGTGGGGAAAAGGTCAAAGATAAATAGTTAACAGGGCATTAAGTGGTGGGGAAAATGTCAAAGCTAAATAGTTAACAGGGCATTAAGTGATGGGGGAAAAGGTCAAACAAAATAGTTAACAGGGCATTAATAAGTGATGGGGGAAAATGTCAAAGATAAATAGTTAACAGGGCATTAAGTGATGGGGAAAAGGTCAAAGATAAATAGTTAACAGGGCAATAAGTGATGGGGAAGAAGGTCAAAGATAAATAGTTAACGGGGCATTAAGTGATGGGGGAAAAGGTCAAAGATAAATAGTTAACAGGGCATTAAGTGATGGGGGAAAAGGTGAAAGAAAAATAGTTAACAGGGCATTAAGTGATGGGGGAAAAGGTCAAAGATAAATAGTTAACAGGGCATTAAGTGGTGGGGCAAAGGTCAAAGATAAATAGTTAACAGGGCAATAAGTGATGGGTGCAAAGGTCAAAGATAAATAGTTAACAGGGCATTAAGTGTGGGGGCAAAGGTCAAAGATAAATAGTTAACAGGGCATTAAGTGGTGGGGCAAAGGTCAAAGATAAATAGTTAACAGGGCATTAAGTGGTGGGGGCAAAGGTCAAAGATAAATAGTTAACAGGGCATAAGTGATGCGGGCAAAGGTCAAAGATAAATAGTTAAGAGGGCATTAAGTGGTGGGGCAAAGGTCAAAGATAAATAGTTAACAGGGCATTAAGTGTGGGGGCAAAGGTCAAAGATAAATAGTTAACAGGACATAAGTGATGGCGGCAAAGGTCAAAGATAAATAGTTAACAGGGCATTAAGTGGTGGGGGCAAAGGTCAAAGAAAATAGTTAACAGAGCATTAAGTGGTGGGGGAAAGGTGAAAGAAATATAGTTAACAGGGCTATTAAGTGATGGGTGCAAAGGTCAAAGAAAATAGTTAACAGGGCATTAAGTGGTGGGTCAAAGGTCAAAGATAAATAGTTAACAGGGCATTAAGTGTGGGGGCAAAGGTCAAAGATAAATAGTTAACAGGCATTAAGTGATGGGTGCAAAGGTCAAAGATAAATAGTTAACAGGGCATTAAGTGTGGGGGCAAAGGTCAAAGATAAATAGTTAACAGGGCATTAAGTGGTGGGGTTTTTTTTTTTTTTTTTTTTTTTTTTTTTTTTTTTTTTTTTTTTTTTTTTTTTTTTTTTTTTTTTTTTTTTTTTTTTTTTTTTTTTTTTTTTTTTTTTTTTTTTTTTTTTTTTTTTTTTTTTTTTTTTTTAACAGGGCAATAAGTATGGAGGCAAAGGCAAAGAAACATGTTACAAGCATTAATGATGGGGTTCACAGGTCAAAGAAACATAGTTAACCAGGGCAATAAGTGATGGAGGCAAAGGTCAAAAAACATAGTTAACAGGGCAATAAGTGAATGGGGGCAAAGGTCAAAGAAATATAGTTAACAGGGCAATAATGATGGAGGCAAAGGTCAAAGAAATATAGTTAACAGGGCAATAATGTGATGGGGCAAAGGTCAAAGAAACATAGTTAACGGGCATTAAGTGATGGAGGCAAAGTCAAAGAAATATAGTTAACAGGGCATTAAGTGATGGGTGGAAAGGTCAAAGAAATATAGTTAACAGGGCAATAAGTGATGGAGGCAAAGGTCAAAGAAAATAGTTAACAGGCATAAGTGATGGGGGGCAAAGGTCAAAGAAAATAGTTAACAGGGCAATAAGTGATGGGGGCAAAGGTCAAAGAAATATAGTTAACAGGGCATTAAGTGATGGGGCAAAGGTCAAAGAAATATAGTTAACAGGGCAATAAGTGATGGGGGCAAAGTTCAAGGAAACATAGTTAACAGGGCAATAAGTGATGGGGCAAAGGTCAAAGAAACATAGTTAACAGGGCAATAAGTGATGGAGGCAAAGGTCAAAGAAACATAGTTAACAGGCATTAAGTGATGGAGGCAAGGTCAAAGAATATAGTTAACAGGGCAATAAGTGATGGAGGCAAAGGTCAAAGAAATATAGTTAACAGGGCAATAAGTGATGGGGGCAAAGGTCAAAGAAATACAGTTAACAGGGCAATAAGTGATGGAGGCAAAGGTCAAAGAAACATAGTTAACAGGGCATTAAGTGATGGGGCAAAGGTCAAAGAAATATAGTTAACAGGGCAATAAGTGATGGGGGCAAAGGTCAAAGAATATAGTTAACAGGGCATTAAGTGATGGGGGCAAAGGTCAAAGAAATATAGTTAACAGGGCAATAAGTGATGGAGGCAAAGGTCAAAGAAACATAGTTAACAGCATTAAGTGATGGGGCAAAGGTCAAAGAAATATAGTTAACAGGGCAATTAAGTGATGGAGGCAAAGGTCAAAGAAACATAGTTAACAGCATTAAGTGATGGGGCAAAGGTCAAAGAAATATAGTTAACAGGCAATAAGTGATGGGGCAAAGGTCAAAGAAACATAGTTAACAGGGCATAAGTGATGGGGGCAAAGGTCAAAGAATATAGTTAACAGGGCAATAAGTGATGGAGGCAAAGGTCAAAGAAACATAGTTAACAGCATTAAGTGATGGGGCAAAGGTCAAAGAAATATAGTTAACAGGGCAATACGTGATGGGGCAAAGGTCAAAGAAACATAGTTAACAGGGCATAAGTGATGGGGCAAAGGTTCAAAGAAATATAGTTAACAGCATTAAGTGATGGGCAAAGGTCAAAGAAAATAGTTAACGGCATAAGTGATGGCAAAGGTCAAAGAAAATAGTTAACAGGGCATAAGTGTGGGGCAAAGGTCAAAGAAAATAGTTACAGGGCATAATGAGGGAAAAGGTCAAAGAAAATAGTTAACAGGGCATAAGTGATGGGGAAAGGTCAAGAAATAGTTAACAGGGCATAAGTGATGGGGAAAGGTCAAAGAAAATAGTTAACAGGGCATTAAGTGATGGGGGAAAGGTCAAAGATAAATAGTTAACAGGCATTAAGTGATGGGGAAAAGGTCAAAGAAAATAGTTAACAGGGCATAAGTGTGGGGGCAAAGGTCAAAGATAAATAGTTAACAGGGCATAAGTGATGGGGGAAAGGTCAAAGATAAATAGTTAACAGGGCATAAGTGATGGGGCAAAGTCAAAGAAAATAGTTAACAGGGCATAAGTGATGGGGCAAAGGTCAAAGAAAATAGTTAACAGGGCATAAGTGATGGGGCAAAGGTCAAAGAAAATAGTTAACAGGGCATTAAGTGATGGGGCAAAGGTCAAAGAAAATAGTTAACAGGGCATAAGTGATGGGGGCAAAGGTCAAAGAAAATAGTTAACAGGGCAATAAGTGATGGGGCAAAGGTCAAAGATAAATAGTTAACAGGGCAATAAGTGATGGAGGCAAAGGTCAAAGAAACATAGTTAACAGGGCATAAGTGATGGGGCAAAGGTCAAAGAAAATAGTTAACAGGCATTAAGTGATGGGGGCAAAGGTCAAAGAAAATAGTTAACAGGGCAATAAGTGATGGGGCAAAGGTCAAAGAAAATAGTTAACAGCATTAAGTGATGGGGGCAAAGGTCAAAGAAAATAGTTAACAGGGCAATAAGTGATGGAGGCAAAGGTCAAAGAAACATAGTTAACAGCATTAAGTGATGGGGCAAAGGTCAAAGAAAATAGTTAACAGGGCATAAGTGATGGAGGCAAAGGTCAAAGAAAATAGTTAACAGGGCATTAAGTGATGGGGGCAAAGGTCAAAGAAAATAGTTAACAGGGCATTAAGTGTGGGGCAAAGGTCAAAGAAAATAGTTAACAGGGCATAAGTGATGGGGCAAAGGTCAAAGAAAATAGTTAACAGGGCATTAAGTGATGGGGCAAAGGTCAAAGAAAATAGTTAACAGGGCATTAAGTGATGGGGAAAGGTCAAAGAAAATAGTTAACAGGGCAATAAGTGATGGAGGCAAAGGTCAAAGAAAATAGTTAACAGGCATTAAGTGATGGGGGCAAAGGTCAAAGAAAATAGTTAACAGGGCATAAGTGATGGGGCAAAGGTCAAAGAAAATAGTTAACAGGCATTAAGTGATGGGGCAAAGGTCAAAGAAAATAGTTAACAGGGCATAATGATGGGGGAAAGGTCAAGGAAAATAGTTAACGGGCATAAGTGATGGGGAAAGGTCAAAGAAATAGTTAACAGGGCATTAAGTGATGGGGAAAGGTCAAAAATAGTTAACAGCATAAGTGATGGGGCAAGGTCAAAGAAAATAGTTAACAGGCATAAGTGATGGGGAAAGGTCAAAGAAATATAGTTAACAGGCATAAGTGATGGGGGCAAAGGTCAAAGAAATAAGTTAACAGGCATAAGTGATGGGGCAAAGGTCAAAGAAACATATTAACAGGGCATAAGGATGGGGCAAAGGTCAAAGAAATATAGTTAACAGGAATAAGTGATGGGGCAAAGGTCAAAGAAATATAGTTAACAGGGCATTAAGTGATGGGGCAAAGGTCAAAGAAAATAGTTAACAGGGCAATAAGTGATGGGGCAAAGTCAAAGAAACATAGTTAACAGCATTAAGTGATGGAGGCAAGGTCAAAGAAATATAGTTAACAGGGCAATAATGATGGGGCAAGGTCAAAGAAACATAGTTAACAGCATTAAGTGATGGGGCAAAGGTCAAAGAAATATAGTTAACAGGGCAATAAGTGATGGAGGCAAAGGTCAAAGAAACATAGTTAACAGCATTAAGTGATGGAGGCAAGGTCAAAGAAATATAGTTAACAGGGCAATAAGTGATGGAGGCAAAGGTCAAAGAAACATAGTTAACAGCATTAAGTGATGGGGTCAAAGGTCAAAGAAATATAGTTAACAGGGCAATAAGTGATGGAGGCAAAGGTCAAAGAAACATAGTTAACAGGGCAATAAGTGATGGGGCAAAGGTCAAAGAAATATAGTTAACAGGGCAATAAGTGATGGAGGCAAAGGTCAAAGAAACATAGTTAACAGCATTAAGTGATGGGGGCAAAGGTCAAAGAAATATAGTTAACAGGGCAATACGTGATGGGGGCAAAGGTCAAAGAAACATAGTTAACAGGGCAATAAGTGATGGGGGCAAAGGTCAAAGAAATATAGTTAACAGCATTAAGTGATGGGGGCAAAGGTCAAAGAAATATAGTTAACTGGGCAATAAGTGATGGAGGCAAAGGTCAAAGAAACATAGTTAACAGGGCAATAAGTGATGGGGCAAAGGTCAAAGAAACATAGTTAACAGGGCAATAAGTGATGGAGGCAAAGGTCAAAGAAACATAGTTAACAGGGCAATAAGTGATGGGGGCAAAGGTCAAAGAAACATAGTTAACAGGGCAATAAGTGATGGAGGCAAAGGTCAAAGAAATATAGTTAACAGGGCAATAAGTGATGGGGGAAAGGTCAAAGAAACATAGTTAACAGGGCAATAAGTGATGGAGGAAAAGGTCAAAGAAACATAGTTAACAGGGCAATAAGTGATGGGGGCAAAGGTCAAAGAAACATAGTTAACAGGGCAATAAGTGATGGAGGCAAGGTCAAAGAAACATAGTTAACAGGGCAATAAGTGATGGGGGCAAAGGTCAAAGAAACATAGTTAACAGGGCATAAGTGATGGAGGCAAAGGTCAAAGAAACATAGTTTAACAGGGCAATAAGTGATGGAGGCAAGGTCAAAGAAACATAGTTAACAGGGCAATAAGTGATGGAGGCAAAGGTCAAAGAAACATAGTTAACAGGGCAATAAGTGATGGGGGCAAAGGTCAAAGAAACAGTTAACAGGGCAATAAGTGATGGAGGCAAAGGTCAAAGATAAATAGTTAACAGGGCAATAAGTGATGGAGGCAAAGGTCAAAGAAACATAGTTAACAGGGCAATAAGTGATGGAGGCAAAGGTCAAAGAAACATAGTTAACAGGGCAATAAGTGATGGGGGCAAAGGTCAAAGAAACATAGTTAACAGGGCAATAAGTGATGGAGGCAAAGGTCAAAGAAACATAGTTAACAGCATTAAGTGATGGGGGCAAAGGTCAAAGAAACATAGTTAACAGGGCAATAAGTGATGGAGGCAAAGGTCAAAGAAACATAGTTAACAGCATTAAGTGATGGAGGCAAAGGTCAAAGAAACATAGTTAACAGCATTAAGTGATGGAGGCAAAGGTCAAAGAAACATAGTTAACAGGGTATTAAGTGATGGGGGCAAAGGTCAAAGAAACATAGTTAACAGGGCATTAAGTGATGGGGGCAAAGGTCAAAGAAATATAGTTAACAGGGCAATAAGTGATGGAGGCAAAGGTCAAAGAAACATAGTTAACAGGGTATTAAGTGATGGGGGCAAAGGTCAAAGAAACAGTTAACAGGGCATTAAGTGATGGAGGCAAAGGTCAAAGAAACATAGTTAACAGGGCAATAAGTGATGGAGGCAAAGGTCAAAGAAACATAGTTAACAGCATTAAGTGATGGGGCAAAGGTCAAAGAAACATAGTTAACAGGGCATAAGTGATGGGGGCAAAGGTCAAAGAAACATAGTTAACAGCATTAAGTGATGGGGGCAAAGGTCAAAGAAACATAGTTAACAGGGCATAAGTGATGGGGGCAAAGGTGAAAGAAATATAGTATAACAGGGCATTAAGTGATGGGGGCAAAGGTCAAAGAAATATAGTTAACAGGGCAATAAGTGATGGAGGCAAAGGTCAAAGAAAAATAGTTAACAGCATTAAGTGATGGGGCAAAGGTCAAAGAAATATAGTTAACAGGGCATAAGTGATGGGTGCAAAGGTCAAAGATAAATAGTTAACAGGGCATAAGTGATGGGGGCAAAGGTCAAAGAACAATAGTTAACAGGGCATTAAGTGATGGGTGCAAAGGTCAAAGATAAATAGTTAACAGGGCATTAAGTGGTGGGGGCAAAGGTCAAAGATAAATAGTTAACAGGGCATAAGTGATGGGGGCAAAGGTCAAAGATAAATAGTTAACAGGGCATAAGTGGTGGGGGCAAAGGTCAAAGATAAATAGTTAACAGGGCATTAAGTGATGGGGGCAAAGGTCAAAGAAATATAGTTAACAGAGCATTAAGTGGTGGAGGCAAAGGTCAAAGAAACATAGTTAACAGAGCATTAAGTGGTGGAGACAAAGGTCAAAGAAACATAGTTAACAGGACATTAAGTGATGGGGGCAAAGGTCAAAGAAACATAGTTAACAGGGCAATAAGTGATGGGGGCAAAGGTCAAAGAAACATAGTTAACAGGGCAATAAGTGATGGGGGCAAAGGTCAAAGAAATATAGTTAACAGGGCATTAAGTGGTGGAGGCAAAGACCAAAGAAACATAGTTAACAGGGTATTAAGTGATGGGGGCAAAGGTCAAAGAAACATAGTTAACAGGGCATTAAGTGATGGGGGTAAAGGTCAAAGAAACATAGTTAACAGGGCATTAAGTGATGGGGGTAAAGGTCAAAGAAACATAGTTAACAGGGTATTAAGTGATGGGGGCAAAGGTCAAAGAAACATAGTTAACAGGGCATTAAGTGGTGGGGGTAAAGGTCAAAGAAACATAGTTAACAGGGTATTAAGTGATGGGGGCAAAGGTCAAAAATAAATAGTTAACAGGGCATTAAGTGGTGGGGGCAAAGGTCAAAGAAACATAGTTAACAGGGTATTAAGTGATGGGGGCAAAGGTCAAAGAAACAGTCAACAGGGCATTAAGTGATGGGGGCAAAGGTCAAAGAAACAGTTAACAGGGCATTAAGTGATGGGGGCAAAGGTCAAAGATAAATAGTTAACAGGGCATTAAGTGATGGGGACAAAGGTTAAATAAAATAGTTAACAGGGAATTAAGTGATGGGGGAAAAGGTCAAAGAAAAAATAGTTCACAGGGCATTAAATTACCCTCGATATTAACAAAATAATATAGAGAGATAAACAAAAAGAGGAATAAAAGAATGACAGGAAAACAGAGATGAACGGACTCATCAATGGCTTACTGTCAGGGTGTGGGCTTTGAAAACTCAAACATACGTGTACATTCACACACGTACACACACACATACACACACACGCAAGCACGCACACAAATACACACACACGCACACACACACACACACACACACACACACACCACACACACACACACACACACACACGTAACAGGTACCTGTCCAGCAGTGATGTCATTGCCAGACTTCAGCAGAAGGACAGACTGGTCAACGGCCAACAGGTAGGCTGTGCACACACACACATACACACACACACACACACACACACACACACACACACACACACACACACACACACACACACACACACACACACACACACGTAACAGGTACCTGTCCAGCAGTGATGTCATTGCCAGACTTCAGAAGCAGGACAGACTGGTCAACGGCCAACAGGTAGGCTGTGGACCGGGGCGTGGCCTTGACCGTCACCGCCACCTTGTCTGTAGGTTCAGCCTGTGTGGTGTTCATGGACACTGACACCTGTGGACATAAGTAAAACCATCCAACTACGATCAAATTTTACTTTCAGTTTCTCAAGACGGCGTCTTCGAGCTCAGAACAAATTCCAGTGCTCTGACCCCACGGATGTCAGGTGATGGAGAATATCCAAAATGATCATGGTACAAGAATATCCAAAATGATCATGGTACAAGAAGATCCAAAATGATCATGGTACAAGAAGATCCAAAATGATCATGGTACAAGAAGATCCAAAATGGTCATGGTACAAGCCTTAAGCCTGCGCATACACTCTACACACTGGCAAGGCCCCGAGCTACTACTCAGCGTATGAGCTGTATATCTACACACCAGCTTGCTCAGTGAAAACAGCACTCCAGTACATCATCATCATCATCATCATCATGTGCCCTGCCGCATGGCGTTGGCGGTCATGGCCCTCCATATGCATCTATCCCTTGTCGCCGCAAGTACATTTCCCATCCTCTCTGTCCTCAGCCACCCTGTAAGTCCGTCCAATATTTTCTCCCTGGGTCTACTTGGTTTTCTCGTTCCCTCCAGCTTTCCTGTTGTGACTAGGTGCTCTAATTCCCCTTTCCTCATAAAATGGCCTATAAATGTTGCCTGTCTTTTCCTAATCTTCCTTATCAATGATCTTCTTGTGTCTGCCTCCATCAAGACTGTCTCGTTTGTTTTCTTTGCTGTCCATGGAACTCTCAACATTCTTCTTAGAAACCACATCTCGGCTGCCTCAATCTTGTTCTGGCTTTGCTTGTTGGCTGACCACGCCTCACAACCGTATAACATTATCGGTTCTATATAACATTCAAGAACTCTCTTCCTGATGTTAATTGATAGGCATTTGTTGACAAGAATTCATGGCCACAACAGTACCCATGCCAAAAATGAAATCATGAAAACTTTCTGGAGTCCAGGTGAGTGAGTGTAGGATGGTCTGTCACTCGCACTTTCGTCACTAGTTTCAGTCCCAAAATGCTGTGTATCATATTCATATTCATATTCGTATTTATATTCATATTTTGTTTCTTTTGGTCACAATGCAGTTATCATGTAAAACTCGGGCTGCTCTCCCGTTTGAGAGCGATTTGCCGCAATGCAGTGCCATCCTTTTTTTTTTCTTGACCAATACTTCAGAAAAGCAAGAAGGCCAATTTGCCTTCAAGGGAAGAGGACCAGGGAAATGAACCTATCTGTTCAATGTTTTATACCAGGGCAGCCAGACATTGGTGTATCTGAAACTCATTCCGAGCGTGGATACGCTGTTCTGAGAATAAATGAAATTCTGAAACTGAAAATGATAGAAGGCCTACAATATTCATGGCACGTTTATTTCGCCTTCGTTTACCCGTTTCTTCACCCATGGGTAGATGGGTAGGTCACCATATATCATTTCTTGATGACTTTTCTCACTGCATAAACTCTATGAGGGGATGAGATCTTGTTGTTACCCCTTACATAAGGTACTAGTGTCCATCTAGTTATTTCAGGTCTATCTCAGACATCTACGTCCATCTCATTGCAGTGATGTTATGTATCTTCAGACTTCGAAACACTTTAATCTATGTCCATCTCATTACAATGATGTTATGTACCTTCAGACTTCAAAACACTTTATTACTCAAGGATGTCAGTATTACATCCCACTGGACCTGTACTACAGTTAGTCCCTGCTACACTACGCATGTAACAGATGCACTAACATACAAAAGCGAAATGTATCTCTTAAAAATCAACAAATAAAAAATAAACTGCTAAAACATTAATTTCAATGCCTCTCTTCAAACTAAAGAAATATAGTAAAAATGAACAGCTAAAACATAAATTTCAGTGCAACTCTTAAAACTAAAGAAATAAGTAAAAATGAATGATAAAAACATCTGTTTCAGTGCATCTCTTCAAACTAAAGAAACAAAGTAAAACTGAACTGCTGAAACAAATTTCAATGCATCTCTTAAAACTAAAGAAATACAATAAAAATGAACTGCTAAAAGAGAAATTTCAAACAGACAAAGGAAACAGAAAAAAAAAACGAAAAAAAGAATCAGAACGCGTATTTAATACAACGAGACAAGACAGGCGCAAATTTTCGGCCAACTGGCCTTTGTCAAGCGTAAGATCACAAACAAACAAACATCAGATACAAAACTTAGGAGAAAAAGACTGAAACTTCCCTGCTGCTCCGTCCAGTGTGAGAAAAAGGAATAATGAAAAGAAAAGCCAGAAAGTACAGATAGTGTTAAAATACTAAACAAACAAGTGATATACATACATCTGTACACATTTCCAATTTAAATCCTATTTTCCCGACTAGGTAGTAACTGTGTGGACACTCTTTGTTCTCGTGCGCACGCGCGCGCGCGTGTGTGTGTGTGTGTGTGTGTGTGTGTGTGTGTGTGGGTCCGTGTGTGTGTGTGTGTGTGTGTGCGTGTCTCTGTGTGTGTGTGTGTGTGTGTGTGTGTGTGTGTGTGTGTGTGTGTGTGTGTGTGTGTGCCTGCGTGTCTGTGTGTGTGTGATGTTATTAGTGTGCAGCGTCACGAGCTCCGGCCCCGTACTGGAGGTTTGCGCTTATAAATGTTCATTATTATTATTATTATTTCAATACCAACGATTCTCCCTTCTCACCTTGTTCTGGAAAGCACCATCCACATCAAAACTGATGGAGTCAGTGACGATCTCGCCGTCGCCTCTGACGTAGTAGACGACGATACGGGCGTTGGGCGCCATGCTGGGCTGGATGTTCAGAGAGAAGGTCTTGCTCCTCGCGCCACTCGCGTGCACACTGCCTGCCGCCACGATGGAGCCACGTGACATCACCTGCACGTGTGGTCATAACGATGTCCATAAGGCCCAACATCTTCATGTACAACTCAAATCAAAGTGAACACTCATCTGTTGTGTCGTTGACAGGACTTACCCTCACTAACGGGAACAACACCTTTAACTGTGCAAATCTGCCATCAGATTACTTAGAAAGTATGTCTGAAGATTTTTAAACCTTTTCTTTTTGATCATTAATTTTCTGCTTCACACCAAACGGTCATCTATTAGACACAATGTGGCAACGAAAAATGACAAACAAACAAACAAAAATTATACACATATGAAAAACAATGTTGACATATGAAGTCTATATAGCATAGAGAATTTACATAATGATATTTTACCACAGGAATTTATGTTAGAAGATAGTGATATGTCTTTTTCTACATCAGAACTGATGTTAACGTGACAAAAATGGCATAAATAGATAAAAGTTCATAAAAGTTCAGACGAGCCTTACAACATGAAATGAGCACTCGCTAGTTTTATCAGGAGACAGAACCACTGCGCTTAAGGCACCGCCAGGTGCAAAGCTTCGCCCCTTTAGGGGAGCCTCTGTGTGTGTGTGTGTGTGTGTGTGGGGGTGTGTGTGTGTGTGTGTGTGTGTGTGTGTGTGTTGTGTGTGTGTTGTGTGTGTGTGTTGTGTGTGTGTGTTTGTGTGTGTGTATTTCTGTGTATGAGTGTGTCTACGTGTGTGTGAACGCGGGCGTGTGTGTGTTTGTCTGTGTGTGTGTGTATGTGTGTGTGTGTATGTGAGTATGTGTGTGTATGCGCGCTTGTGTGTGCAGTATGTGTGTGTATGTCTGTGTATGAGTGTGTCTATGTGTTGGTGAGCGTGCGCTTGTGTGTGTTTGTGTGTGTGTGTTGTGTGTGCGCGTGTGTGTATGAGCGCTTGTGTGTGTATGTATGTGTATGAGTGTGTCTATGTTTGTGTGTGAGAACGCGCACGTAAGTATGTGTGTGTGTGTGTGTGTGTGTGTGTGTGAACGTGCACGTGTGTATATGTGTGTGTGTGTGCGTGTGTATGCGTGTATATATGTGTGCGTGTGTTTGTGTGTTTGTGTGTTTGTGTGTGTGTGTGTGTGTGTGTGTGTGTGTGGTGTGTGTGTGTGTGTGTGGTGTGTGTGTGTGTGTGTGTGTGTGTGTGTGTGACTGAATTAGTCAGTCAGTTAATCGGTCAGCCTGTTGACAGGAAGGTAGGTTGACTGGTGTGTTGGGTCGCTGGCTTGTGAAGTGTTTTGTCAGTTAGTCAGTAAGTTAGTGGACTGATCGGTCGATAAGAATAAAGGCGGGTTGGTGGGTTGGTAGGCTGAAGTTTTGGGGTGTGTGGGTGTGTTGGTGTGTTTGGTGTATCGGTATATTGGTGTGTTAGTGGGTTGACGTGTTTGTGGGTTGATGTGTTAGTGGGTTGGTGTGTTAGTGGGTTGGTGTGTTAGTGGGTTGGTGTGTTAGTGGGTTGACGTGTTAGTGGGTTGGTGTGTTAGTGGGTTGGTGTGTTAGTGGGTTGACGTGTTAGTGGGTTGGTGTGTTAGTGGGTTGGTGTGTTAGTGGGTTGATGTGTTGGTGGGTTGATGTGTTGGTGGGTTGTGTTAGTGGGTTGATGTGTTAGTGGGTTGACGTGTTAGTGGGTTGGTGTGTTAGTGGGTTGACGTGTTAGTGGGTTGATGTGTTAGTGGGTTGACGTGTTAGTGGGTTGATGTGTTAGTGGGTTGATGTGTTAGTGGGTTGATGTGTTAGTGGGTTGATGTGTTGGTGTGTTGGTGTGTTAGTGGGTTGATGTGTTAGTGGATTGATGTGTTAGTGGGTTGACGTGTTAGTGGGTTGATGTGTTAGTGGGTTGATGTGTTAGTGGGTTGATGTGTTAGTGGGTTGATGTGTTGGTGTGTTGGTGTGTTAGTGGGTTGATGTGTTAGTGGATTGATGTGTTAGTGGGTTGATGTGTTAGTCGGTTGACGTGTTAGTGGGTTGATGTGTTAGTGGGTTGATGTGTTAGTGGGTTGGTGTGTTAGTGGGTTGGTGTGTTAGTGGGTTGACGTGTTAGTGGGTTGATGTGTTAGTGGGTTGATGTGTTAGTGGGTTGGTGTGTTAGTGGGTTGATGTGTTGGTGTGTTGGTGTGTTAGTGGGTTGGTGTGTTAGTGGGTTGATGTGTTAGTGGGTTGATGTGTTAGTGGGTTGACGTGTTAGTGGGTTGATGTGTTAGTGGGTTGATGTGTTAGTGGGTTGGTGTGTTAGTGGGTTGGTGTGTTAGTGGGTTGACGTGTTAGTGGGTTGACGTGTTAGTGGGTTGATGTGTTAGTGGGTTGGTGTGTTAGTGGGTTGATTTGTTGGTGAGTTGGTGTGTTAGTGGGTTGGTGTGTTAGTGGGTTGACGTGTTAGTGGGTTGATGTGTTAGTGGGTTGACGTGTTAGTGGGTTGGTGTGTTAGTGGGTTGACGTGTTAGTGGGTTGATATGTTAGTGGACCGGTACCCTGGTGGGTTGGCTGTTTCTTTGGTTTGTGCGTCAAGGAGTTGATGGATTAATGGGTTGGTGGGTTGATAGATTTTTTGATTTATAGATCAAAGAGTTGGCGATTTAGTGGGTCAGTGGGGTTGGTGGGTAGGTGAGTTGGTGGGTTGGTGGATTGATAGATTGGTTGTTTGATCTGTACGAGTCATGGAGTCGGCTGGACCACTAACCTGATACACCAACGTGTTCACACCTTCCGTGGCCTTCATCTCAAAGGACACCAGTCCACCCGCCTGAAAGAAAGGATACAAAATACAACGGTTGTCAGTGGCATCATATTCTGATCGGCAAACCCACCAGTAATGTTTGTCTTGAAGATCAAACTAGCTTCTAATATTCAGATGATAATAAAACGTTTGAATTTGGTTTGAATAATTGAACAGCAACTAATTCATACTTTCAGAGAAACTGACTTCAACTATTCAAACCAAATTCAAACTTTTTATCAGCATCTAAATGGATATAATTTTTAAAATATTCAATCTGAATATGAATAATGACACTGACAATGAATCTACAGTCTTACTACACTGTTCGTTATTTCTTCTAACGTCTAGTGATTTTTGACGGAAAAAAAGTATTAAATGAATGGACAAATGAACAGACATATAAATAGATAAATAATTAATTAAATAAATAAATAAATAAATAAAAAATTCTAAAAATGAATAAATGAATAAATAAACAAATAAATAAATAAACAAATAAATAAATACATGAATAAATAAACAATATAAAGATGACACTACACTGTTTCTGTCTGTTGATGGTCACAGGAGCCAACCGTAAATGTCTATACTTTGTGTACATTATATCTGTCTGTTGATGGTCACAGGAGCCAACAGTTGATGTCTATACTTTGTGTACATTATATCTGTCTGTTGATGGTCACAGGAGCCAACAGTTGATGTCTAAACTTTGTGTACACTATATCTGTCTGTTGATGGTCACAGGAGCCAACAGTTGATGTCTATACTTTGTGTACATTATATCTGTCTGTTGGTGGTCACAGGAGCCAACAGTTGATGTCTATACTTTGTGTACATTATATCTGTCTGTTGATGGTCACAGGAGCCAACAGTTGATGTCTATACTTTGTGTACACTATATCTGCCTGTTGATGGTCACAGGAGCCAACAGTTGATGTCTATACTTTGTGTACATTATATCTGTCTGTTGATGGTCACAGGAGCCAACAGTTGATGTCTATACTTTGTGTACACTATATCTGTCTGTTGGTGGTCACAGGAGCCAACAGTTGATGTCTATACTTTGTGTACACTGTTTCTGTCTGTTGATGGTCACAGGAGCCAACAGTTGATGTCTATACTTTGTGTACACTATATCTGTCTGTTGATGGTCACAGGAGCCAACAGTTGATGTCTATACTTTGTGTACACTGTTTCTGTCTATTGATGGTCACAGGAGCCAACAGTTGATGTCTATACTTTGTGTACACTATATCTGTCTGTTGATGGTCACAGGAGCCAACAGTTGATGTCTATACTTTGTGTACATTAATTTCTGTCTGTTGGTGGTCACAGGAGCCAACAGTTGATGTCTATACTTTGTGTACATTATTTCTGTCTGTTGATGGTCACAGGAGCCAACAGTTGATGTCTATACTTTGTGTACACTATATCTGTCTGTTGATGGTCACAGGAGCCAACAGTTGATGTCTATACTTTGTGTACATTATTTCTGTCTGTTGGTGGTCACAGGAGCCAACAGTTGATGTCTATACTTTGTGTACATTATTTCTGTCTGTTGGTGGTCACAGGAGCCAACAGTTGATGTCTATACTTTGTGTACACTGTTTCTGTCTGTTGATGGTCACAGGAGCCAACAGTTGATGTCTATACTTTGTGTGCATTGTTTCTGTCTGTTGATGGTCACAGGAGCCAACAGTTGATGTCTATACTTTGTGTACACTGTTTCTGTCTGTTGATGGTCACAGGAGCCAACCGTAAATGTCTATACTTTGTGTACATTATATCTGTCTGTTGGTGGTCACAGGAGCCAACAGTTGATGTCTATACTTTGTGTATACTGTTTCTGTCTGTTGATGGTCACAGGAGCCAACAGTTGATGTCTATACTTTGTGTACACTGTTTCTGTCTGTTGATGGTCACAGGAGCCAACAGTTGATGTCTATACTTTGTGTACACTGTTTCTGTCTGTTGATGGTCACAGGAGCCAACAGTTGATGTCTGTACTTTGTGTACACTGTTTCTGTCTGTTGGTGGTCACAGGAGCCAACAGTTGATGTCTATACTTTGTGTACACTGTTTCTGTCTATTGATGGTCACAGGAGCCAACAGTTGATGTCTATACTTTGTGTACACTGTTTCTGTCTATTGATGGTCACAGGAGCCAACAGTTGATGTCTATACTTTGTGTACACTGTTTCTGTCTATTGATGGTCACAAGCCAACAGTTGATGTCTATACTTTGTGTACACTGTTTCTGTCTGTTGATGGTCACAAGCCAACAGTTGATGTCTATCTTTGTGTACACTATATCTGTCTGTTGATGGTCACAGGAGCCAACAGTTGATGTCTATACTTTGTGTACACTGTTTTTATCTGTAGTTGTTAGTGGAGAGTAACTTTTGTCCATACTGATATCTCACGTACACATACACACATGCATTTAGGCCTACACATACACACATACAAACACAAACACGCACACATACACACATGCATATACACATACACGCACAAATTCACAAACACATACTTTTTCTCCATTCTTTCTGTCTCAACATTTGTACACAAATATTCCCCCACTTCGCTTTGTTTTTGTTTGTTTGTTTGTCTTTGTTTGTTTGTTTGTTTGTTTTCTTACTTTTATTTGTTTTTATTTAGAATTACTTGAGTGATTGTGTCTAAAATCACTGAAGTGAACAGACATTAAATTTACAACCACCCCATGTGCATACCTGCAAACGGTTTGAAGATCGCAAGAAAAGCTGCATGTAGTTGTTACTGGGGGAATAACTCTTGTCCACACTGCTGTAAACATTCACTTTCTGTAGCTGCGCCTGGAAAACACACAGAGAACTGAACTGATTAATTACCTCCCCTGACGAGCAAGACTATTTTTTTTAATCATTATTTCAAAATGGAAAAGCAGGTTAAAAACTGGAGTTTTAGTGTCCCTCGCTCCCTTGGATTTCGCACAAAGATGCTATGGCCATAATCGATCCGAACCGTAGCACACAATTAATCTTCAGCTTATTGCGCCAACATGCTGAGACTGCACCAGACCTGTGTCCTTTCCAACCTACATTATGGCTCACAAAGCTGGAGGACGACAGAGAGTGACCGGACCAACATGTCAACCCTCCCCCGATAACGTCGAAGAATCGTATGAATCGTCTGCCCGGCGCCATCTCCAAACAACAACTACCCGCCCAAGAATCAAGTGGGTACTACCGTCACCGAAGAGAGATAGATTGGGTACATAATCCACAGAGAGCAGGGAATGGGTATAACGTCACTAAAGACGATGAGATAGATGGGTACATAATCCACAGAGAGCAGGGTAAGTGTGGGTATAACGTCACTAGAAAGACGATGGAGATAGATTGGGTACATAATCCACAGACAGCAGGGTAAGTGTGGGTAGTAACGTCACTGAAAGACGATGGAGATAGATTGGGTACATAATCCACAGAGAGCAGGGTAAGTGTGGGTATAACGTCACTGAAAGACGATGGAGATAGATTGGGTACATAATCCACAGAAGCAGGTAAGTGTGGTACTAACGTCACCGAAAAACGATGGAGATAGATTGGGTACATAATCCACAGAAAGCAGGGTAAGTGTGGGTACTAACGTCACCGAAAAACGATAGAGATAGATTGGGTACATAATCCGCAGAGAACAGGGTAAGTGTGGGTACTAACGTCACCGAAAAACGATGGAGATAGATTGGGTACATAATCCACAGAGAGCAGGGTAAGTGTGGGTACTAACGTCACCGAAAAACGATGGAGATAGATTGGGTACATAATCCACAGACAGCAGGTAAGTGTGGGTACTAACGTCACCGAAAGACGATGCAGATAGATTGGGTACATAATCCACAGAGAATAGAGTAAGTGTGGTACTAACGTCACTGAAAGACGATGGAGATAGATTGGGTATATCATCCACAGAGAGCTGGGTACCCAGGTACCCTATGTCTATACGATATATGACAGGCAGGACTCACGTGGATTGTTTTTAATTCGTTTTTCTTAAAGGACCCACGTTTATATCTCAATCCATCGTTTTTCACGGCAAAAATGGACAAATAAGACATTGAGAATTCATGAACTGAACATAGTACAGAAGACGATGCAAATGAAACTAATGTATCGATGAATTACATTAACAGTCATATGTACATACTATAAAATAGCAATCAACAGATTCATGTATAAACTCGACTTTGCGACTGAACTGATCAAAATGGTCATTGTATTTTCAATTGTTAATATACAAGCGTTCAGTATAGATCCTCTAACGGTAGAAAGCAATGTCCAGCATTTCAAAAAGTGTATGATGTATTTCAATGATAACTCTTTTTTCTAATAGCTTAGTAAGTAATGTATATTTGGTCTGATTTCATTTACTCTACATCTATAGTTTTCACAAACAAAATAATCGTGTCGAACATCTTATCCGTGTTTGTAGTCTGGTCTGTTGCCAGCAGGACTCACGTGGATGTTGATGTGGGTGGCGTTGTCGGGGATGGTGAGGGTGATGGGCAGCAGACCGTTGGTGGGGAGGGAGGGGGTGAGGTCTGCCAGGTGATAGGTCATGGTGCGAGGGATGTAGTAGAATAAGGGCGTGGTGCCGCTCTCTTTGATCTCTGCCGTCACTGTGGTTTTGATCGTCACCAGCTGACCGGCCGCTGACACCAGGGGGACGCCATCAGGCTGGGACACCTTCAGCTGTAAATGTCATAATATCACGCCGTTAAATTCAACATGAAAGTTGAGGGCTGAAATGAGAAACTTGATGTATGAAGTGACAAAAAATATTCATGGAATTTGGGATCTGAAGAACACGATCATTCATCTAAACTCTCACCTGAACAATACTCACATGATTGAACAGAATATCAGAATTGAAGAGTTTAAGTGAACAGGAAAGTGGAATTAGAGTTTAAAGTACTGAACAGGAAGTGGAATTAGAGTTTAAAGTGACTGAACAGGAAGTGGAATTAGAGTTTAAAGTGTAACAGGAAGTGGAATTAGAGTTTAAGTGAATTAGAGTTTAAAGCCTGAACAGGAAGTGAATTAGATTTTAAAGTGCTGAACAGCAAGTGGAATTAGATTTTAAAGTACTGAACTGGAATCTGGACCGAAACATTTGAATGAAGTTGGAACTTACGAAACAGAAAATAAACTAGAAATGAAGTATGAATTCACAACTGGAATTTACGATATGGAAAATATGCTTGAACTCAAGTTTGCATTTATAATGGAAATTTTTGTTTGATGAAACTGGAGTTCAGAACTGAAGAGTGAAATCAGTTTTCGAAATAGAAGAATATCATGCAAAAAGCAAAGGGTAAACTTTGTCAAATTTCAGGCAGACTGATTGTTTTATTCTTCAATTCTTGATTCTTCCGTTGCATGTTTAATCAGTTATGATTCTTCGTTGCATGCTATATTGAATTTGTTGGTGGCAATGATAACGTAAGGTTTCTGTTTGTATTGTATTCCTTACTCTGACAACTTGGGTCTGTTATGTTGTTGACTTTGAAAATGTTGCAGTTGACTGGTTACTCTATGTTTCGCTCCTTCGTGTGTTTCATTTTGTAATTCTTTATTCCTTGTTTTGCAGGTTTTGATCGTTCTTTAGGATTGAAATGTGTTCGATGTCATATTGTAAATGATTAAACAACACGTGCAATGTAAAAACTAAATAAATGTTTGAGAAATATAAATTTAAATTTTCGTAATTTGAAATCAACCGAACTTGGAAATTAAAAACAAAATTCACGACTAGACTGATACATATACACATGTTAAGAGAGTCAGTCAGTTCGACAGATGGACAGACAGAAATACACACAAACAAGCAAATACACATACATACACATATATGCACGCGCGCACGCCCACATACATACATACTAACATACAACAGACAGATAAACAGACAGTTGTGCAAATGATCAAAAAGGCAAACAAGCACGCACGCAGACACACACACACACACACACACACACACACACACACCTCACGCACACAAACACAAACACACGTGCGCGCGCACACACAAACACACACGCACGCACGCACGCACACACACACACACACACACACACACACACACCACACACATACACGGAAACACACATACAAAGACACACACACACACACACACACACCACACACACACACACACACACACACACACACACACGGAAACACACATACACAGACAGACACACACACACACACACACACACACAGACACGTATTCAACTGAACGCTTTGAAAACGAAATATTGTAAAAACGTTTTATGTATTTGCGGTGAACAATTCACATTGTATCACTGTTTGTTTTACTGCAGAAAGCTTCGTTATTTTTTACCAAAGATGTTTACACAAGGAAACTATCTTGAAAAGCATTTTAAAGAAGTGATATCAGATCAAGTTCTGTTAGTTAAAATTTCAGAATCATTGGTTCACAGTCCTGTTAATGCGTTACTTTAAGGTTATTATTTTAATTATCATTATCTTATTTTGTTTTGTTTTGCTTTTTATGACGATTTTTCTTTTACATTTGATGTTAGCGTTGTTCTAGTTTCATTTCTCTGATCATCCAAATTATTTTTCTAAAGACCTTGCCGATTCCTTTAAATTTTTTTTCCGTCTCTTACTCTCTTCCCTTTTTTCCCCTCCTCCCTCCCTCCCCCCCCCCCCCCAAAAAAAAATCATCCTCCATGCCATTTTTATCCGTCTAATATCACTTATAGTGAAAAGACGTTAAATCAAGGAACGAACACACACACACACACACACACACACACACACACACACACACACACACACACACACACACACACACACAACCCGTCCAACTATCGTTCTACATTTTATTTTGTTCATTTTTTTTTATTCCCCCCTCCCCCCCTCCCCCGTCTAATATCACTTATAGTGAAAAGACGTTAAATCAAAGAACGAACGAAACGAACACACAGACACACACACACACACACACACACACACATACTCACGCACACAAACACACGCGCGCGCGCACACACACGCCCACACACACACACACACACACACACACACACACACACACACACACACACACACACACACACACACACACACACACGCAAGGCAAACAACAACAACAAGAACAAACAAACAAAACAGAAACAACAACAAACAAACAAAAAAAGGTCAATATCACAGAAAATTCAACTCTTCCACTCCCCCTCACCCTATCTACCATCTTCCACCAGTTTCAAAACTAAAACCAAACAAAACCAAAACAACAAAAACTCAATCAGAAACTCAGCCGAAGGCACTCACGTAGCCCACATACTGCAGACCAGGCTTAAAAGTCTTGGGATTGGAAGACAGGAACTCCAGCTTGATGTTCTCTCTGTACACTTTCACGGTGCTGGAGCCAGTGAGGGTGATGCCACTCAGGCTGTCCGTCACGTTGGCCGTGAAGTTCAACACTCTATTCGACAACGACGACGACAGTCGGTGCAGCTCACTGAGGGTGAAGTTGATCACTGCGCTGCCTTGCTTGTCCAACTGTGTGCAGGTGAAAGTGGTTTTTTTAAACATATTCATATTCATAGTCATAGTCATAGTTATAGTCATAGTCACATTCATATTCATAGTCATAGTCATAGTCATATTCACATTCATGTTCATGTTCATGTTCATATTCATATTTACATTTACATTCATATTCATATTCATATTTACATTTACATTCATATTCATGTCATATTCACATTCATGTTCATATTCATATTTATATTCACATTCACATTCATGTCATATTCATGTTCATAGATCATATTCATAGTCATAGTCATAGTCATATTCATATTCACATCATATTCATATTCATATTTGTATGTCATATTCATATTCATAGTCATATTCATATTTATATGCCACAGTCATAGTCATATTCATAGTCATATTCATATTCATAGTCACAGTCATAGTCATAGTCATAGTCATATTCACATTCATATTCACATTCACATTCATATGTCATATTCATATTCATAGATCATATTCATAGTCATAGTCATATTCATATTCACATTCATATTCATATTCATATTTGTATGTCATATTCATATTCATACTTATATGTCATATTCACATTCATATTCATGTCATATTCATATTCATATTCATGTTCACATACTCATATTCATTTCTTTTGTCATAGTGGATTTGCCATGTAAACCTCGGGCTGTTCTCCCCTTTCAGGGCGCGTCGCCGCAGTGCAGCGCCACCAGTTTTTTTAAGCAAGCGTTTAGAAAGGCAAGAAGGCTAACTGGCCTTCAAAGGGGGAGGGGGGGGCCTGGGAAGTCAACCTGTCTCTCCAGTGTTTTATCATTCCAAGGCTGCCTGAAGAACACCCTGCTCTTCATGATTGTCAACTACCGTGGGATCTTTAGCATACGTGTGTGTACACGTACAAAAACACACATGCACACACACTCTGTCTGTCTCTAGCGCACGCGCGCAGGCACACACACACACACACACACACACACACACCACACACACACACGTACAACATATACACGCTCGAAAACACACACACGTACACACACACACATACACGCGCACACAAACGCACATGTACACATACATATCCACACACACTCTCTCTCTCTCAAACACACACAAACACACACACGTACACGCAAGCACTCACGCGCGCACACACACGCATACGCACACAACCATACATACACACATACACACACGAAAGTATGAACACACGCACACACACATACACACACAGACATACACACAATTTCACGCACAGTACACAACACACAGAACACACACACACACACACATACACACACACACACAACACACACACACTGAATACACACACACACACTGAATACACACACAACACACACACATACTAAGCACACACACCCACACGCACGCACAAACACACACACACACACACACACACACACACACACACACACACACACACACAAACACAAACACACACTGAATGCACACACACAACACACACACAGACTAAGCACACACACACGCACGCACAAACACACACACACACACACACATACACACACATACACACACACACACAAACACACACACACACACACACACACACACACACACACAGTGTACCTGTGCAGTACGCTGCACACTGCGGTGGTCACTATGGTAAGGGCTGGTGGTCAGGTGAGACTGTAGCAACACTGACCCGTTCACTGGTTTGCCATACGTGTACCTGACAGACAATAACATTACCTGTAACATGTACCTGACAGACAATAACATTACCTATAACATGACAGACAATAACATTACCTATAACATGTACCTGACAGACAATAACATTACCTATAACATGTACCTGACAGACAATAACATTACCTATAACATGTACCTGACAGACAATAACATTACCTATAACATGTACCTGACAGACAATAACATTACCTATAACATGTACCTGACAGACAATAACATTACCTATAACATGTATCTGACAGACAATAACATTACCTATAACATGTACCTGACAGACAATAACATTACCTATAACATGTACCTGACAGACAATAACATTACCTATAACATGTACCTGACAGACAATAACATTACCTATAACATGTACCTGACAGACAATAATATTACCTATAACATGTACCTGACAGACAATAACATTACCTATAACATGTACCTGACAGACAATAACATTACCTATAACATGTACCTGACAGAAAATAACATTACCTATAACATGTACCTGACAGACAATAACATTACCTATAACATGACAGACAATAACATTACCTATAACTGTACTGACAATACATTACCTATAACATGTACCTGACAGACAATACATTACTATAACATGTACCTGACAATAACATTACCTATAACATGTACCGACAGACAATAACATTACCTATACATGACAGACAATAACATTACCTATAACATGTACCTGACAGACAATAACATTACCTATACATGTACCTGACAGACAATAACATTACCTATAACATGTACCTGACAGACAATAACATTACCTATAAACATGTACCTGACAGACAATAACATTACCTATAACATGTACCTGACAGACAATAACATTACCTATAACATGAACCTGACAGACAATAACATTACCTATAACATGTACCTGAAGACATAACATCACCTATAACATGTACCTGACAGACAATAACATTACCTGTAACACGACAGACAATAACATTACCTATAACATGTACCTGACGATAATAACATTACCTATACATGACAGACAATAACTTAACTAAAATGTGTACCTGACAGACAATAACATTACTTATAACATGACAGACAATAACATTACTTATAACATGACAGACAATAACATTACCTGTAACGTGTACTGACAGACAATAACATTACCTGTAACGTGTACCTGACAGACAATAACATTACCTATAACACGAAAGACAATAACATTACCTATAACATGTACTTGACAGACAATAACATTACCTATTAACATGTACCTGACAGACAATAACATTACCTATAACATGTACCTGACAGACATAACATTACCTATAACATGTACCTGACAGACATGCATTACTTAACAACTGACAGACAATAACATTACTATAACATGTACCTGACAGACAATAACATTACCTATAACATGTACCTGACAGACAATAACATTACCTATAACATGTACCTGACAGACAATAACATTACCTATAACATGTACCTGACAGACAATAACATTACTATAACATGTACTTGACAGACAATAACATTACTATAACATGTACCTGACAGACAATACATTACCTATACATGTACCTGACAGACAATAACATTACCTATAACATGTACCTGACAGACAATAACATTACCTATAACATGTCCCTGAAGACAATAACATTACCTATAACATGTACCTGAAGACAATAACATTACCTATAACATGTACCTGAAGACAATAACATTACCTATAACATGTACCTGACAGACAATAACATTACCTATAACATGTACCTGAAGACAATAACATTACCTATAACATGTACCTGACAGACAATAACATTACCTATAACATGTACCTGACAGACATAACATTACTATACATGTTACCTGACAGACAATAACATTACCTATAACTGTACCTGACAGACATACATTACCTATAATGTACCTGACAGACAATAACATTACCTATAACATGTACCTGACAGACAATAACATTACCTATAACATGTACCTGACAGACAATAACATTACCTATAACATGTACCTGACAGACAATAACATTACCTATAACATGTACCTGACAGACAATAACATTACCTATAACATGTACCTGACAGACAATAACATTACCTATAACATGTACCTGACAGACAATAACATTACCTATAACATGTACCTGACAGACAATAACATTACCTATAACATGTACCTGACAGACATAACATTACCTATAACGTGTACCTGACAGACAATAACATTACCTATAACATGTACCTGACAGACAATAACATTACCTATAACATGTACCTGACAGACATAACATTACCTATAACACGACAGACAATAACATTACCTATAACATGTACCTGACAGACAATAACATTACCTATACACTGACAGACAAAACATTACCTATAACATGTACCTGACAGACAATAACATTACCTATAACATGTACCTGACAGACAAACATTACCTATAACATGTACCTGACAGACAATAACATTACCTATAACATGTACCTGACAGACAATAACATTACATA
>CM060310.1:5498656-5501156 GCA_030674185.1 Monoplex corrugatus | reverse complement strand
CCAGAACCCGTCACGTGAAGCTCGTAGGTACCACTGGCCATGTCTGTCGGCATCTGTCAGGAGACAATAACTTTTTATTCTTTTTCTGTGAGCCTATGGGGGGGGGGGGGGGGGAGATGTGGGAAGGTGCAGTCTAAATGTTACTCACTCTAGCAGAGGTGGTGTAAGGATACACAGCAGAACACCACAACTTCTGACAATACAAAGGCTAGTTAACCCTAACCTTCCCCCTAACCCTCTTCCATTCGGAAAATCTGGATGTAAACCAGCCCGGTTACCACCACATGTGCAGATCAGCAAGTGTCTGAACTTCCTTCGAGTGTATACGCAAACAGACATCAAACTGCCCATACACCCTTAAATCGTGTAAGCCATGTCAACGCTTGGTGACTTATGGAAACACGAAAATAGGCTACCAGGAATGCACGATCCCCAAATGGAGTATGACTACTTTCAAGTTAGTGGCGGGGTTTTAGATAACAACAAAAAGAACAACAACAACAACAACAAACGGTCATACACGTAAAAGTCCACCCTTGCATTCGAGTGCACGTGAGAGTTACAGCCCACAAAACATCAATGGCAACAACAGCAAAAACCCCAACCCTCAGTCTTTGGATAGGCAATCTACTTAGAGAAGCATACCAACCCAAGTATAAGGATTTGCCCTTAGGGACAGGGCACATATCGCTTCATACGGCCTGCTGTGATACTACTTTGATAATGTCACTGCGCGATGGATGGAAGGAAATCCAAAGTGCACTTTTGTACGATGCTAATTGCTATATTCATTAGTCGATTCATGTAGATCCATAACGTCCATTGACTGGTTTGATATTTCGTTATTTTTTGTCACAAACAATTTACCGATTGAAATTTGGGACTTTCTTAGCAAGGAGAGTGCATCTGGTTGTGTTTTCGCCTGTGATAGTAGACTTAATGATTTTGCCTGGGGCAACGTCTTCACTGTTGATTTATTTTGTGTTTGTTTCAATGTTTGTTGTTGTGTTGGGTTTTTTTGTTGTTGTTTGGTTTGTTTTTGTTTTTGTGATCAACTTAGACATTTGCGACTACTCACAGAAAGGGACCTGTGATTCAAATTTAATGATTCTCCATCCTCAAATGACTGATGAAACGTTTTCAGCCTGCTAGGCCGATCATTGATTAGATCTAGACCGTAAATGCTAAGTGATTTAACGATCGCACTATGCTTTACGGGACAAACTATGCGATAGAGACCCACAGTAATTGAGGAAGATATCATGCAAGGTATACTTCATTCGTGAATTACATTTATATGTACTCTAAATGAGTACAGCTTACATGTAGAGTTTATTCATCAATTTACCTCAGCTAGCCTACACCTACAACACGCTTTCGCCGTCATCATTTCATGTCAATTAGAATATTCTCCCTTCATCGGTTATTACAAGTTTAGGATCGTGTTTGTGGGTGGCTAGCGAGATTACCTACGTTGTGTTTACCAGTCACTTCGCACATGTGCCGGTATCTTTATTTTTTCATCAAGCGTTGCACACACGAAAGGGTACACTGTCTTCATTACCACTTAACGTCAAGAAGATAAGGCCTACAAGTTTCTCCCTTACATATGTACGAGTGTGTGAAGCTGAGATCGATGTAACCTGTCTGTGCCTTCGCTAACTAATGGAAGACCTACGTGTCGTTCATCGTTTGTCTACGCAGCTGGCTGCTTTGGCTTAATTGGTTTGCGCGCCGTGGTCTTAACGCAAGGGTCGTGAGTTCGATCCTCAAATGAGCCATAATTTATACAGGGCAGGTTGTTCTTTCAACAGAGCCCTAAATTCATGATCTGATATCTCGAGTTCAATCCCATCTCGCAAACATTAAAAACTGTCCTGTTTACTGCCCATATTAATGATGCTATCATAATTATTCTGATGGTGTCAGCTTAGTGTTTCATAGGTTTCCCCCCCCCCCTCCTTCTCTTTTCAAGACCTTGCAAGCACATAGGTTTTGCGCAGGCTCAGAGAATCTCGGATAAATTGCTGGCAGATTTGGATGGCGCAGATATGGAATTGTCCGAGTGCAATAAGTTCGTTTTGAACAAACTGCAAATTGTAAAGTTCAATTCTATGTTAATGTAGTCACTCTAGTAGATCTGCTATGGTACATTTCAGTCATTCCGTGTTTGTCATTTTGTATATATGTTACAGTCCACACATCCATTCATTTACAACCAAGGCCATAGACTAAATTGTATAGGAGTAAGCTGTATATTATTTTAGTACTATTCCATATATCAAGAGAAAAAAAACACACAAGACATAGGGGAAAGGAAAAAAATACCACTTCAGGGGTAAGCTTGATAGCGGTAGATCTACGCAACTTGTAAGAGCTAAGAGCTGGTGTTCGTTCTTCAGTATATGTCAATTCAGTTTGTTAATTTAATATGAAGCCTGCGTGTGTTTTACTGAGTAGTTTGTTCTGAACATTGCCCTCATACAGTTGATCGAGAGAG
>CM060310.1:5486156-5496156 GCA_030674185.1 Monoplex corrugatus | reverse complement strand
TCTATCCCTTGTTGCCTCAAGCACCTCTTCCACCCTCTTTGTCTTCAGCCACTCTGCAAGTCCGTCCAATAACTTCTCCCTGGGTCTACCTGGTGCTCTGTTTCCCTCCAGCTTTCCTGTTGTGACCAGGTGCTCCAATTCCCCTTTCCTCATAAAATGGCCTATAAATGTTGCCTGTCTTTTCCTAATCTTCTTTATGAGTGATCTTTTTGTGTCTGCCTCTTGTCGCCTACGTATCATACAGAGGTTATCATTACCTTACGTTTCATTGATCACTTTGTCGTCGCTGGTGTTACACGTTATCAGAATCAGAATATGTCTTGCAGCTGATGCTCTTGACATTATACTTATTGACTTCTGTTTAGGGACAGGGTTTAGTTAAAACTGGTGCACTGGGAAAGTAATACAACCCCTTAGCTATGATTATGCTTGTGTCACCCAAGTAGGTTAGTGTTGATTAAGGCGCTGACACCCCTCATTCACACATGCTGAGGGATGGCTTGCTTAACCCTTTGACTCCCGCACCCTGTTCACCAACTACAAAAAACCTAACCCTTTGACACCCGCATCCTGTTCACCAACTGCAAAAACTTAACCCTTTGACTCCCGCACCCTGTTCACCAACTGCAAAAACTTAACCCTTTGACTCCCGCACCCTGCTCACCAACTGCAAAAACTTAATCCTTTGACTCTCTCATCCTATCCGCCAGCTTCCTGCATTGTCAGCCATGCTAGCAAAGCTAAAATGTAACCCTTTGTCTCCCTTACCCTTTCAGAAAGCTGGTAGATAGGGTGAGAGAATCAAAGGGTTGAGTTTTTTCTGTTGGTGGACAGGATGCGGGAGTCAAAGGGTTAAAAAAAATAAAAGGGATTCTCCTCGCTCGTACAATTCTGTATTCGCTCCACTCAAATCTACCAGTGGAACCTGCCATATTCCTTGAACCTACGCAAAACCCTATGTGCTGGCAAGATCTTGAAACGGAAGAGGGAAGCTGGGGAAGGGGGACCTATGAAACACTAAGCTGACACCACCAGAATGATGGAAGCATCGACATGGGCAGCCAACAGGCCAGTTTGTATGTTGCGGGCTGGGATTGAACTCGAGACATCAGAACTGGAGTGCACACAGCACCAGACAACCCGCCATAAACTGTGGCACGTCTCACACACATCAGGTCACAGAAAATCCCAGGCAAGATACCATGTTTGTTAAAGACTAACGAAAATGATTATCTCTCCTTCAATTGATAAACATACAGACAGCAGATTATGAATGGTATAAGAGACTAACCATAAATTTCAAGCTGTTCATTTACAGATAAACATACAGACATACAGATAAACATATAGATAAACATACAGACGTACAGATAAACATACAGACAGTACATTATAAATGGTATAAAAGACTAACCATAAATTTCAAGCTGTTCATTTACAGATAAACATACAGACATACAGATAAACATATAGATAAACATACAGACGTAAAGATAAACATACAGATAAACATACAGACAGTACATTACAAATGGTATAAAAGACTAACCATGAATGTTAAGCTGTTCATTTATAGATAAACATGGTATTCAGACAGCAGATTATGAATGGCATAAAACACTAACCATAAATGTTAAGCTGTTCATTTATAGATAAACATACAGATAAACATACAGATAGTAGATTATAAATGGTATAAAAGACTAACTATAAATGTTAAGTTGTTCATTTATAGACAAACATACAGACACATACCCCCCCCCCCCCACACACACACACACGCACGCAGGCACACACACACACACACACACACACACACACACGCACGCACGCACGTACGTACACACACACACACATACACACACACACACACACACGCAAGACACACATACACACACACACACAACACACACACACACAACACACACACACACACACACACACACACACACACACACAACACACACACACACACACGAGAAATGCAACTATACAGTATCATTTACTGTACTCCCTATTACACAGTTGGCTCAGAGACAAAGAGAAAGATAATCACTGTCTGTATCTAGTGCATATATATCAAACTGTACATATACGTACACGCTGTAAGACAGGTGTAGTGAAACGGCTTCTCTGAATAATGAAGTGTTTTCGAGATCCAAGTTCTAAGATTTTTTAACTGCGGCTCATTATAAGCTCTTTGAACTGTAATAACTGTAATTAAGTGATTCTGTGCTGCCATTAACTGATTTTTAATTACCTGTCTGCAACCCACTATTGACCTGTTACCGTCAGAGGTGAGGTATAATCTACTAAGTACAACTTACCTGTAAGTCAATGGTACTTGGCACACCTGAGGAGAACAAAAAACAGAACAAGTTTGTTGTTAGTAATTTTCAACCAAGTTAAGAATCAGAAGAACACTTAAACAAATCAGAAGGCATATCTCATCATCAAGTGCCTTGCCACATGGCGTTGGCGATCATGGCCTTCCATCTGTTTCTATCCCTTGTGAACGCATATCTAACGTAACAAAACAAGACGGGTGTAAATTTTCGGCCAAGTGGCCTTCGTCAAACGTATACAAAAGACAGCAAAAGGAGAAACGCACAAAAATCAGAATATAAAAACAGATAGAATATTTGATCTTGTAACAATGCGTGCAAAATCGTTTATCTATAAACGTAAAATTGACAAATCTGATCCGAATGCTAAATCTGAGATTAAAACTTGAACAGTATAATGCCAAAATAAACTTTCATTTGTCCATTTTTTATGCTCAGTGGAACAACTATATGCCAACGATCCCTCCTCGCCCCTCCCCCTCCTCCCCCCCCCCCCCCCCCCCCCCCCCCCAAGAAAACGGATTTTTTTCTTTCTTTTTTTTTTAAATCTTGATGTACACAATGAAACCTTCATTGTTTAGAATATTGTCATATACGTTCTGTGTGTTATATGTTGTTCGTATGTCAACAATAAATTGATATCATTTCTGTTGCCACATTGTTCGTTGATGTGTGATTATCCTACAGCAAAAAAAAAGAAATATTTTTTTTAATTGTTGATATGTACTTGGGTCTCGATGTTCACTTTTAAATCTCCAATGTATAAAATATCATTATGTATATTCTGTATGTTGCACGTTTATCATGTGTCAGCAGCACTTTTTCCTATGTATATGAATTGACATCATCTTTTGTTACCACATTGTATGTTGTCTGTTTATTGTGAAACAAAAAAAACAACAGAATTTGAAAGTTTATCAAAACATTAAATACACAAAACTAAATTTTAAAAAACACATTTGTCGTTTTCTCCTGCTCAACGAAACGTCAGAGAAGTCTTACCCTTGTCTTTTCCACCAAATTTTATAGCTGTTCTGTCTGTCTGTTTGTCTGTCTGTCTGTGTCTGTCTGTCTGTCTCTCTCTCTCTCTGCCTGTCTCTCTCTCTCTCTCTCTCTCTCTCTCTCTTTCTGCCTGTCTCTCTGTCTCTGTTTCTGTCTGTCTCTGTCTCTGTCTCTGTCTCTGTCTGTCTGTCTGTCTCTCTCTCTCTCTCTCTCTCTCTCTCTCTCTCTCTCTCATGGTTGGTTGGTTGGTTGGTCTTGTTTTTTTGTTTGTTTTTTGTTTTGTTTTTGTTTAGTCATCTTTTATCTTTGTAATATTCCTTTCAGCGTGACAGGTACACCATACCATACAATTACATACCTTGGTGTAAGGTGGCGGTTTGGGTAGCGTAGCGGTGGTTGTCGTTGGTGCGTAGGACTGAGGCGGTGACACTGACACTCCCGCTAGCTCTCAGGATGTTGACGCTGACGCTGAACTCCATACCAGGCCGCACCTTGGATGGGGCTACCACAATGTAGGAGCTGTGCAGACAGGTGTGTTAATATGATTATCATATGAACTTAGTATTACAAGTTGTTGTTGTTGTTGTTGTCGTTGTTGTTGTTATTGTTGTTGTCGTTGTTGTCGTTGTTGTTGTCGTTGTTGTCGTTGTTGTTGTTGTTGTTGTTGTTGTTGTTGTTGATGATGATGACGACGACGATGATGATGATAATGATGATGCTGATGATGATGATGTTGCTGCTGCTGTTATTGTTATTACTGCTATTGCTGCTGCTGTTGCTGTTGTTATTGGTATTGTTGTTGTTGTTGTATTGTTCTTGTTGTGGACATTGTCATCGTCGTTGTCATCACCATTGCCATCACCTTCGTCGTCGTCAATAACATCTTTTTTTTTCTTCTTCTTCTTCTTTTTCTTCTGTGTTCTTTATCATCGCCACCATCATCGTCATCATTTTTCTCTTACTGTTTCTGTTCATCTTCTACATCATGTCGTCACCAATGCCAATACCATCTTCTTCGTCGTCTGCTTCTTCTTCTTCTTCTTCTTCTTCTTCTTCTTCTTCTTCTTCTTCTTCTTCTTCTTCTCTCATCATCATCATTGTCATCGTCATCGTCTTTCTTTTTATTCTGTTTGTTCTTTTTCCTCATCATCTTGTTACCAGCGCCATTACCATCATCATCGTCATTATCATCATCGTCCTCGTCGTCATCGTCTTCCTCTTATTGTTTCTGTTCGTCTTCTTGGGCAGTTTTTCTTATGATACATGAGAATTGTTATACGCGTGCAAGGCCTGGACAATCAACACTCAAAGCCAAAAGAAGGTTGAGGCAGCTGAAATGTGGTTTCTAAGAAGAATGTTGAGAGTTCCATGGACAGCAAAGAAAACAAACGAAGCAGCCTTGAAAGAAGAAATCACAAGAAGAACATTAATGAAGAATATTACGTAAAGGCAACCAAAATTCATGGAACATTTTATGAGGCAAGAGAAATTTGATCACCTAATCACAACAGGATGGCCGGAGGGGAAAAGAGCACCAAGTAGACCCAGGGAGAAAATATTGTACGGATCTGAGGAGTGGATGAAGACAGAAAGGGCGGAAGATATACTTCATCATCATCATGTGCCCTGCCGCATGGCGTTGGCGATCATGACCCACCATACGAATCTATCCCCTGTCGCTGCAAGTACATCTCCCACCTTCTCTGTACTCAGCCACCCTGCAAGTCCGTCCAATATTTTCTCCCTGGGCCTACCTGGTACTCTCTTTCCCTCCAACTTTCCTGTTGTGACCAGGTGCTCTAATTCCCATTTCCTCATGAAATGTCCCGTAAAAAGATGTACTTGCGGTGACAAAACATAGATTCGTATGGAGGGGCCATGATCTCCAACGCCATGCGACAGGGCACATGATGATGAGGATGATGAATACCACGCCTGTTGTTTATAATTTAAATTCCCATTTCATTTTTTAATCACTGTCGGGTGTCAGCTTGTCTGATAGACTTTTGTCCTGAGGATTTCTGTACTGGGGACATTTTGTTGACACAACACCGTACAGTACTTACTCGTTAGCTGTCACAGCTGCCACCAGGGCAGCTACGAGAAGGAACTTCATCTTGGATCTGAAACACAACCACACACACACACACACACACACACACACACACACACACACACACACACACACACACACACATACATACATATATACATATGCACACACATATACATATACACATGCACAAACACAAACACAAACACACACGCACGCACACACAAACACACACACACATCAACACACACGCACGCACGCGCGCGCGCACACACACACAAGCACACACACACGCATACACATACATACACAAAACACACACACACGCACACAAACATACACAAACACACACACACATATACATACATACATACATGTACATGCATACACACACATCACACACACACGCACACACACACACACACACACACACACACACACACACACACAAACACACAGACACAAACACACACACGCACACACACACATATCACACACACACAAACACACACAAACACACACACACATACACACCACACACACACACACACACACACACACACACACACACACACACACACACACACACACACACACACTTCAATGTTTAATAGATCCTTTAACGCCAGCTGGGGCATGGAGGATAACAGCAAAGAAACACAAACCAAATGGAGTCAACATATAGATCTAACAGCCGTCAGAAAGAAGATAAACCAATCCAACAGACAGACGTACATGTGAAACTGTCTTCCGATAGGGATAGTCAAATTGTACGTGTCTAAACGTGTACGTGTGTGTGTGTGTGTGTGTGTGTGTGTGTGTGTGTGTGTGTGTATTGTGTGTGTGTGTATGTTGTTGTGTGTGTGTGTGTTGTGTGTGTGAGTGTGTGTATGTGTGTGTGTATGTCTGGTGTGTGCGTGTATGTGTGTGTGTGTGTGTTGTGAGAGAGAGAGAGAGAGTGAGTGTGTGTGTGTGTGTGTGTGTTGTGTGTGAGTGAGTGTATATGTGTGTGTGTGTGTGTGTGTGAGTGAGTGTGTGGTGTGTGGGGTGTGTGTGAGATAGAGAGAGTGAGTGAGTGAGTAAGTGTGTGTGTGTGTGTGTGTGTGTGTGTGTGTGTGTGTGTGTGTGTGTGTGTGTGTGTGTGTGTGTATGTGTGTGTGTGATTGTGTGTGATTGTGTATGTGTGTGTGCGTGCTCGCACCCGTGCGTGTGTTTGTGTGTGAATATGTGTCTATCTGTGCTTGTGTCTGCCTATTGAAACTGATTTTCCGCGACGAATTTTTCCATAACATTTTTATTATTATTATTATTATTTTAGAATTGCACAATATCGTTTACAATACAACATCGATCACATACAACCCAAGGGAACAATCTACATCTACAAACCAAGGAACAAAGAAATACAAAATGAAACAAACAAAGGGACAAAACATAGAGAAACCAGTCAGCTGCAACATGTCCAAAACCAACAACATAACAGGCCCATGCTGTCAGAGTAAGGCGTACAATACAAATAGAAACCTTACATCACTGACACCAACAAATTCGACATAGTATGCAGTGTAAACCTTGTGAATACGATAGAAATAGAAAGCAAAGGTAAGGGGTTGGAGCTAAACAGCAAGAAGACTGAACTCATGGTAATCAGTACAAAAACATGAAATCCCCTCATGCAAAATAACAGCAAACGGCACAACCTTGAGACAGGTTGATAAGTTTAAATATCTGGGAACGATCATTTCACCAGACGTCAGATGCACATCAGAAACAGCCAGCAGAATCGGCCAAGCCAAAACAGCATTCAAGAAGATGAAAAGCATTCTTACCAACAAATGCCTATCAATTAACATCAGGAAGAGAGTTCTTGAATGTTAGATAGAACCGATAATGCTATACGGTTGTGATGCGTGGACAGTCAACAAGCAAAGCCAGAAGAAGATTGAGGCAGCCGAGATGTGGTTTCTAAGAAGAATGTTGAGAGTTCCATGGACAGCAAAGAAAAGAAACGAGACAGTCTTGATGGAGGCAGACACAACAGATCATTGATAAGACAGACAGGCCTGGTGGTCATGCGGACGTCAGACATCTAGCTATGAACAACGTCAGTCAGACAAGCCTGGTGGTCATGCGGACGTCAGACATCTAGCTATGAACAACGTCAGTCAGACAGGCCTGGTGGTCATGCGGACGTCAGACATCTAGCTATGAACAACGTCAGTCAGACAGGCCTGGTGGTCATGCGGACGTCAGACATCTAGCTATGAACAACGTCAGTCAGACAGGCCTGGTGGTCATGCGGACGTCAGACATCTAGCTATGAACAACGTCAGTCAGACAGGCCTGGTGGTCATGCGGACGTCAGACATCTAGCTATGAACAACGTCAGACAGACAGGCCTGGTGGTCATGCGGACGTCAGACATCTAGCTATGAACAACGTCAGACAGACAGGCCTGGTGGTCATGCGGACGTCAGACATCTAGCTATGAACAACGTCACACAGACAGGCCTGGTGGTCATGCGGACGTCAGACATCTAGCTATGAACAACGTCACACAGACAGGCCTGGTGGTCATGCGGACGTCAGACATTTAGCTATGAACAACGTCAGACTTGTATCATAATAAAACGTCAGACAGACAGGCCTGATAGTGACGTGGACGTCAGACTTCTAGCTATGAACAACGTCACACAGACAGGCCTGATAGTCACGTGGACATCAGATATCTAGCTATGAACAACGTCACACAGACAGGCCTGATGGTCATGCGGACGTCAGACTTCTAGCTATGAACAACGTCAGACTTGTATCATAAAAACAACGTCACACAGGCAGACCTGATAGTCACGTGGACGTCAGACTTCTAGCTATGAATAACGTCAGACTCGTATCATAAAAACAACGTCAGACAGGCAGGCCTGATATTCACGTGAATGTCAGACATCTAGCTATGAACAACGTCAGACTTGTATCATAAAAACAACGTCACACAGACAGGCCTGATGGTCACGTGGACGTCAGACATCTAGCTATGAACAACGTCAGACTTGTATCATAAAAACAACGTCACACAGACAGGCCTGATGGTCACGTGGACGTCAGACTTCTAGCTATGAACAACGTCAGACTTGTATCATAAAAACAACGTCACACAGACAGGCCTGATAGTCACGCGGACGTCAGACATCTAGCTATAAACAACGTCACACTTATAGCTACAAACGTCACACAGACAGGCCTGATGATCATGTGGACGTCAGACTTCTAGCTATGAACAACGTCAGACTTGTATCATAAAAACAACGTCACACAGACAGGCCTGATGGTCACGTGAACGTCAGACATCTAGCTATGAACAACGTCAGATTTGTATCATAAAAACAACGTCACACAGACAGGCCTGATAGTCACGTGAACGTCAGACATCTAGCTATGAACAACGTCAGACTTGTATCATAAAAACAACGTCACACAGACAGGCCTGATAGTCACGTGGACGTCAGACATCTAGCTATGAACAACGTCAGACTTGTATCATAAAAACAACGTCACACAGACAGGCCTGATGGTCACGTGGACGTCAGACATCTAGCTATGAACAACGTCAGACTTGTATCATAAAAACAACGTCACACAGACAGTCCTGATGGTCACGTGGACGTCAGATATCTAGCTATGAACAACGTCAGACATCTAGCTATGAACAACGTCAGACAGACAGGCCTGATAGTCACGTGGACGTCAGATATCTAGCCATGAACAACGTCAGACTTGTATCATAAAAACAACGTCAGACAGGCAGGCCTGATAGTCACGTGGACGTCAGATATCTAGCCATGAACAACGTCAGACTTGTATCATAAAAACAACGTCACACAGACAGGCCTGATAGTCACGTGGACGTCAGACATCTAGCTATAAACAATGTCAGACTTGTATCATAAAAACAACGTCACACAGACAGTCCTGATGGTCATGCGGACGTCAGACTTCTAGCTATGAACAACGTCAGACTTGTATCATAAAAACAACGTCACACAGACAGGCCTGATAGTCACGTGGACGTCAGATATCTAGCTATGAACAACGTCAGACAGACAGGCCTGATAGTCACGTGAACTCAGATATCCAGCTATGAACAACGTCAGACTTGTATCATAAAAACAACGTCACACAGACAGGCCTGATAGTCACGTGGACGTCAGACTTCCAGTTGGAAGATCTGGTGTTCGATCCTGTCTCGGCATCAATCCTGCATGGTGGGTAAAAGGTGAGAATTTTTCCGACCTCACAATTGGACGTGTATGCGGACCTCCTAATGCCTAGGTCCCCTCCGTGTACACACGTGTTCAGAATATGGAACATGCTTAGATTTGATTTTATCAAGATTTTGCGCTATATAAATATTGTAATTATTATTATTATTATTATAAAGATCCTGTAAGTCATCTCAGTGGCCGGTGGCTTATGGAAACGTGAAAACAACAAGCATGCACACCTGGCGACGACAGGGTACACACACTATGCAGCAAAATGCTGCCTGCGTAGTGTGGATATAGCAAAACTACCGTGTATCCGAGAAAACTTGGAATGCTAG
>CM060310.1:5468656-5471156 GCA_030674185.1 Monoplex corrugatus | reverse complement strand
CCATACCTATTCTCTGAACTGCTCCATACCTATTCTCTGAGCTGCTCCATACCTATTCTCTGAGCTGCTCCATACCTATTCTCTGAACTGCTCCATACCTATTCTCTGAACTGCTCCATACCTATTCTCTGAGCTGCTCCATACCTATTCTCTGAGCTGCTCCATACCTATTCTCTGAGCTGCTCCATACCTATTCTCTGAACTGCTCCATACCTATTCTCTGAACTGCTCCATGCCTATTCTCTGAACTGCTCCATGCCTATTCTCTGAACTGCTCCATGCCTATTCTCTGAACTGCTCCATGCCTGTTCTCTGAACTGCTCCATGCCTATTCTCTGAACTGCTCCATGCCTATTCTCTGAACTGCTCCATGCCTATTCTCTGAACTGCTCCATGCCTATTCTCTGAACTGCTCCATGCCTATTCTCTGAACTGCTCCATACCTATTCTCTGAATTGCTCCATACTTATTCTCCTTCCTGTACTCTTCGCTCTTCTTCTGATATTCCACTGTTCAAAATCTTTCGATACAGACACAAGGACTCATGCTTTCTGATCTTTTACCCATTTTGGACCTTTTCTGGAATAATATGCACTTTGATCCGAGAAATTTGCCTAACCTTTCCTTTTTTTTATAAGATCCAACTTAAAACTCATCTTTTCTCCTCCTTCCCGTACCACGCGCACAGTGACTCGACGCAATCTCAAATCTATTGACCTCTCCACATTTTCATCTGATGCCTCCCGCCTCCTTTCTGAAAAGTCACACAACCTTGCCGATGAATTCTATACTACTCTCCACCATCTTCTGGACACTCATGCTCCAGCCACAACCCGTCTTTTACCTGACCGCCCCCCTATCCCCTGGCTCACTCATGAGATTGCCTGTGCAAAACGTGCCCGCCGCAGAGCAGAGCGCCGCTGGCGTAAATCCAAACTCACTGTACATAGGCAACTTTTCCAAGCCTCTAAAACAAAAGTATCCACCCTCATTGCATCTGCAAAAACAAGCTATTTCCAAACCAAAATCCTGAATGCCTCTTCTTCAAGAGAACTCTTTACAACCATGAATCATCTCCTTGGCACACGAAAAGATTTACCTCTCCCAACAAAACACACAAATGAAGAACTCCCATCTGTATTCTCCAAGTATTTCACCACCAAAATACAAACTCTTCGTGACAGGCTTGACAGGACACCCTGTCAACCATGCCCACCTGACCCTTCCTTCTCTGGCACACTTCTTACTACTTTTACCCCAGTCTCACAAGAAGAAATTCTCAAACACAATCAGATCCATGTCGTTCAAAACCTGCGAACTGGATCCTCTTCCAGGTTCTTTCTACTCTGACTGTCTCCCTACTCTCCTCCCATTCATCACTGACATCATCAACACTTCTCTTCAAACTGGAACTGTCCCAGATTCTTTCAAGTCTGCTATTGTTCACCCTCTCCTCAAGAAATACAATTTAGACCCAAATGAACTGAAAAATTACCGGCCTATCTCTAATCTCTCTTTCTTGTCAAAACTCATCGAAAAAATTGTCCTCAACCAACTGAACTCTCACCTGTCTGCCAACAATCTTCTCAATCCTTTCCAGTCAGCCTACCGCCAGTGCCATAGCACTGAAACTGCCCTGCTACACATTCTCAACAATCTCCTCCTTGCAACTGATACTGGCAAAGTCTCTCTCCTCACACTCCTTGATCTGTCTGCAGCCTTTGATACCATTCATCATGGTATTCTCCTTTCTAGACTTCATCATACTTTTGGCATCTCTGACATTGCTCTCTCCTGGTTCACTTCATATCTGTCAAACAGAAAACAAACTGTTCTCATTAATGGCACTTACTCTCAACCTGCATGCCTGACCTGTGGTGTTCCACAAGGATCTGTCCTTGGCCCTGTTCTTTTCACTCTTTACACCTCCCCCCTGTCCACCATCATCAACTCCCACTCTATAAAACACCACTTCTATGCTGATGACACCCAACTTCTAGACAGTGACACACCAGACAATATACAGCGCCTCTTGACTCGCACCACTGAGTGTTACTCGGACATTAAGAACTGGATGACGTTCAACAAACTTCAGCTTAATGACGACAAGACAGAAGCTATCCTCATTGGCACCCGTCAGAAACTTTCTCAGCTGCCTCCTCTTTCTCTCCCATTATGTAACACATCAGTCCCAATTTCTGATTCAGCTAAAAACCTTGGTGTCTGCATTGACTCTACCCTCTCCATGAACAACTTTGTTTCTCAAACTGCCAGATCTTGCTACTATCACCTCCATCGTATAAGCCTGATCAGGAAGTATCTCTCTGTCGAAACAACTGCAAAACTCGTTCTTTCTACTTCATAATGTCTCGCATTAACTCCTGTCTGGTCTTCCTGCCTCCACCATTCACATCCTACAGCGCATTCAAAACAATGCTGCACGCCTTGTACTCAAAAAGAAAAAAGCTGACCACATATCTCCTCTCCTGGCACAACTTCA
>CM060310.1:5419003-5468556 GCA_030674185.1 Monoplex corrugatus | reverse complement strand
TTAACTTATAGGGTCACACAGGATACCTTCTTTGCAAATTAGTACAGTTGACAGGTCGAAACCTGCCCTTTCCCAATTTCCCTTTAAATATTTATTTTATTAAATTTTTAAGTTTGTAGCCCTTCTGAATGTTGGAATATTGGCAAACTTTGAAGAATATCTGAAGACCTCCTTGATATATTAGATCGCGTCCGCGGATGCGCAAACAGCTTATTTTTTGCTAAATTTAACCGTTTACGGAACTATGAGATGTGACCTGTACCGGATATGCGCAAGCCTCCGAAGAGCGAATATCCGTGATCTGCCATTTTAGCATTATGGGAACCTCGAATCATGGCGGCCTTCAAAGCGATCACTGAAAGTCCAGTCAACGAATTTCTACCTGTGATCGTCAAGCTGAAAGACAAACGTAGTAAACATCGACTGATTTTTCATTAAAATTGACTTAGAAGTTTGATTCAGTGAATTGTTTTTAATGTTTCTCTTTATTTAGAAAGATTTTAAAAGAAATCCGCGGCAGGTATAGCCTGCATAAGCAAAGAATAGAAAGTTCAAAGTACGATCTGCGGTTTGATGTTTTATCGCCAAGGGATTTTTTTAAGTGACCTGGAACTAGTAGAAGCAAAACTGTGTGAAGCGACTGCTTTCCAAAGGTGTTTGTATTGCCAGTATTTAATGAATACAATGGAATTTTGTTTTTAATACATCGAAATCATATTTGTGCTAGTACTCGGCCAGAAATTCAAACCGGAAGTTGGTCGGCGAGTGAATGTAGTCTATCGGATCAGATTCGACAATTTTTATCATCGCAAAGAAGCAGCAAATAACGGTTTTGCACAGTCACACACGCGCGCACGCAGGTACGCACACATTATCAGAACACTATATAGCATCAGGCAAACACGGACACATAGCTCCACAAAGTCCAATGAGCCTTTCTAATTGCAAACATAATATTTTACTCTCAAAAGTAATAGCTGGCACAAATTAAAGAAAACACTTGAGAAGAAATTATGTATTTGTTTTCAAGGCAATGATGATTTTTTGTGGATGAAATTAACCATCACTGCCACCAAAACTTCAACAGCAGACACTCACTAATAAACTTAAAACTACTTCTACAGTTTGAGAACTGAGTGTGATAAGTCGCAGAGAACATGGCTCAGAAGACAAAAACTGAGACAGTTTTAAAAGAAGCGGAGAGATTTTCAGTAGACAGACCAGACATTGAACATTTCTTTGTCTGTGGATATGGGAAGATGCATGTTACTGCGAAATAACTGATGAAAATAACTTATTGATAAACATTAGGAATGAGCATAGAAATGGCTGTAAGTCATATACTGCATTGCCAGGCATGTATCTTCTGCTGTTACACATTTTAGTTTCATTAAGTTATTGAGAAGGATGTCTTTCTGTGCTAGTATGATACAAAGTCATCTGTGGATCACATTGCTTGACCACTACTGCCTCTTACCTGGAAATCTCATCATTCTAGGTGACATCAATGTCCACTATGACAACACTCACCGTTATGACAAGACATATCATCAATTCTCTGTCCAATCACAATATGACTCAACACATTTCTGAACCAACCCATCAAAAAGGTCACATTCTTGACTGGATCATTTCTCGTGATCACCACAATTCCGCTACTGACAACTGCTTAGTTCTTTCTACCCGTCTAACTTCAGCCCTTCCATCTGACCACTCTGCAATTCTCTGTTCTCTCGACATTTCTCTTCCTTCCCGTACCATGCGCACAGTGACTCGACGCAATCTCAAATCTATCGACCTCTCCACATTTTCATCTGATGCCTCCCGTCTCCTTTCTGAAAAGTCACATAACCTTGCCGATGAATTCTATACTACTCTCCACCATCTTCTGGACACTCATGCTCCAGCCACAACCCGTCTTTTACCTGACCGCCCCCCTACCCCCTGGCTCACTCATGAGATTGCCTGTGCAAAACGTGCCCGCCGCAGAGCAGAGCGCCGTTGGGGCAAATCAAACTCACTGTACACAGGCAACTTTTCCAAGCCTCTAAAACAAAAGTATCCACCCTCATTGCATCAGCAAAAACAAGCTATTTCCAAGCCAAAATCCTGAATGCCTCTTCTTCAAAAGAACTCTTTACAACCATGAATCATCTCCTTGGCACACGAAAAGATTTACCTCTCCCAACAAAACATACAAATGAAGAACTCCCATCTGTATTCTCCAACTATTTCACCACCAAAATACAAACTCTTCGTGACAGGCTTGACAGGACACCCTGTCAACCATGCCCACCTGACCCTTCCTTCTCTGGCACACCTCTTACTACTTTTACCCCAGTCTCACAAGAAGAAATTTTCAACACAATCAGATCCATGTCGTTCAAAACCTGCGAACTGGATCCTCTTCCAGGTTCTCTCTACTCCGACTGTCTCCCTACTCTCCTCCCATTCATCACTGACATCATCAACACTTCTCTTCAAACTGGAACTGTCCAGATTCTTTCAAGTCTGCTATTGTTCACCCTCTCCTCAAGAAACACAATTTAGACCCAAATGAACTGAAAAATTACCGGCCTATCTCTAATCTCTCTTTCTTGTCAAAACTCCTTGAAAAAGTCGTCCTCAACCAGCTGAACTCTCACCTGTCTGCCAACAATCTCCTCAATCCTTTCCAGTCAGCCTACCGCCAGTGCCATAGCACTGAAACTGCCCTACTACACATTCTCAACAATCTCCTCCTTGCAACTGATACTGGCAAAGTCTCTCTCCTCACACTCCTTGATCTGTCTGCAGCCTTTGATACCATTGACCATGGTATTCTCCTTTCTAGACTTCATCATACTTTTGGCATCTCTGACATTGCTCTCTCCTTTTTCACTTCGTATTTATCAAACAGAAAACAAACTGTTCTCATCAATGGCACTTACTCTCAACCTGCATACCTGACCTGTGGTGTTCCACAAGGATCTGTCCTTGGCCCTGTTCTTTTCACTCTTTACACCTCCCCCCTGTCCACCATCATCAACTCCCACTCTACAAAACACCACTTCTATGCTGATGACACCCAACTTCAAGACAGTGACTCACCTGATAATATACAGCGCCTGTTGACTCGCACCACTGAGTGTTACTCGGACATTAAGAACTGGATGACGTTCAACACAAACTTCAGCTTAATGACGACAAGACAGAAGCTATCCTCATTGGCACCCGTCAGAAACTTTCTCAGCTGCCTCCTCTTTCTCTCCCATTATGTAACACATCAGTCCCAATTTCTGATTCAGCTAAAAACCTTGGTGTCTGCATTGACTTTACCCTCTCCATGAACAACTTTGTTTCTCAAACTGCCAGATCTTGCTACTATCATCTCCATCGTATAAGCCTGATCAGGAAGTATCTCTCTGTCGAAACAACTGCAAAACTCGTTCTCTCCTTCATAATGTCTCGCATTGACTATTGCAATTCACTCCTTTCTGGTCTTCCTGCCTCCACCATTCACATCCTACAGCGCATTCAAAACAATGCTGTACGCCTTGTACTCAAAAAGAAAAAAGCTGACCACATATCTCCTCTCCTGGCACAACTTCACTGGCTCCCTGTATCAAAGCGCATACAGTACAAACTAGACACCATGTGCTACAAAAGCCTCAATAAGGCAACCCCCGATTACCTGTCAAGCCTACTTGAGATCTATGTTCCCTCACGTACCCTCCACTCTGCCTCCGATCCTCTGACTTTTCGCTTTCCACGCACTAAGCTCAATACCTATGGTCCACGAGCCTTCTCTGTTTCTGGTCCACTCTCCTGGAACAAACTTCCTCTCTCAGTCCGTCAGCAACCTACTTTTGTCTCCTTCAAGTCCGCTCTCAAAACTCACCTTTTCTCCTCCGCATAAAATCCTAACCTCACTCAACCCACCCCCCCCCCTCCCCCCTCTGCAGCCTGTCTCCGCTCGGAGGGGAATCACATGGTTATAATATATAATTGTATATGCTATGCTCTCTATAATTTTCCATTGCTTTTATTCTTGCTTTTATTGCTTTTATTTTTTTTCCCCATTTATAGCCATGTGTGTGTGTGTGTGTGTGTGTGTGTGTGTGTGTGTGTGTGTGTGTGTGTGTGTGTGTGTGTGTGTGTGTTGTGTGTGTGTGTGTGTGTGTGTGTGCGTGCGTGTGGTGCATGCGTGCGTGCGTGCGTGCGTGCGTGCGTGTCTGCTTCAGCGCTTAGATTTGATTTTATCAAGATTTTGCGCTATATAAATATTGTAATTATTATTATTATTATTGTTTCAGACTAAATCAGTACATGCGTACAGAATCTTAAAATCTCGTATATTAGCAACATTTGCCTGTGAAGAGTGAAGCTGTAGCTTTTATTTGATTCACATGCAAAATTTCAGGAGATTCCATCAAGACATAATGTGAGTTATGTCTGTTTTAAGTTGGCCTGACACATGGGCCCTCACATTACTTGGGTGCAAATGCATACAAAATATCTGACATCTTGAATATAACTAAGCTTGTAAATAATTTACTGGTAGCTTTCTGTCCGATTCACATGCAAAATTTAAAGGAAATCCATCAAAAAATAAGTGAAATATGTGCGTTTTTAATTTGGTCTGGTACGTGAACCGTGCTTTTTCCATCATTCAAATGAGATATTTTGCCATTTTTGGAGCCATATAACTCATGACTTTGTCACTTTATGCTGCCTCCAAAAATTTAAGTTTCATACAATACCATTGTTTCTGAGAAAAAAGTGAACTCTAGCCAATTCTGTCTTCTTATTTTTGTGTAATGGGGGTGCAAAAATGGCTTGTCATACAATTTTGAACATTGACAAAAAGGTATATTTATGAAGTTTGCAGCACTGCTGTGTAAATGTATGAACAGATCTGCTTGTATGCTTGCTTTTTTATGTAGTTTATGTTGTTAAGAATTAAAATCAGGAATGACATTCTCTGTCTGAGGACTTCTGGAAAATTTAGGTTCCTGCAAACTTGCTACATTTCACAATTGGCGAAAACGTACGTAAACTGCCGTTTTCAAAGTGTGTTATCTCTGGACCTAATACAGGTAGAGACTTACTTTTTTTTGCATTGTGCTTATTTTTTCTTGTACTTTTCAGAAATATAGTGTTAATAACCTTTCAGAAGTTTAATTTTTGACTGCCAGTACCTACTTTAAACCAGGGTCTTCTTCTAGGTTTCTCATTATGTTTTCGCTGTAAAGTGAAAACAGATCTGGTGACAAAACACAGCCTTGTCTGACTACTCTTTTGATATTTTGGAAAGAGCTTATATCGTTTTCTATTCTCACTGCAGCTGTGTGTTCCCAATACATATTTCTGATTATTCGTAGATTTCCATCAATATTGTCGAGTCTTTCTAGTTGGTTGATCAATTCTTCAGGTCTTACCCGATCGAAAAGCCTTGGTATAATCAACAAAGCATAAATGTAAATCTTTATTCATCTCGATTGACCTCTCTATGGTAGTTCTTAGGATGTATATGGCATTCACAGTTCCTTTCCCTTCCACAAATCCACTGTTCTTTTGCTATTTATCTTTTGATTCTATTCCTTGTCTTCATCATGGTTATTCTTAATAGGATTTTTGTTACAAGACTCATTAAACTGATTGTGTGATGGAGTTCGCATTCTATAGCCCCTGTCTTCTTTGGAAGTGCAATGAAGATTGATTTTGACATATCTCTGGGGATTTTCCCAGTGTCATAAATCTCATTTAGGAGGACTTATTTTTTCAATACCAAATTCCTCCAGGGCTTCAATCATCTCTGTAGTAATGTTGTCTGGTCTTGGGGCTTTTCCTGGTTTCACATTTTTCAGTGCTGCTCTAACTTCATCTTTCATTATGGGTCGTCCTTCAACGTTCTTTCTTATAATGTGTTCTTCATTTCTGTCATCTTCAAAAAGGTCTTCAATGTACTCTCCCCATCTGTCTAATATTTTGTCTTTTGCATTTTAAGCAACCAGTTGATGTGCATGTATTTTTCCTGTGGACAATTTCTTCAATTCTTCTGTACATACCCTGAGGATCTGTTTTGAATCGGTCTTCCATTTCTTTGCATTTTGTTTTCAGCCAAGCTTCCTTAGCTCCATTGCACCTATTCCTGATCTCCTTGTTTACCTTCCTGTATATCTCCTCCTTTCTGTTTGTCTTCCTCCATTCCTCCATCAAGCCTAGAATTTCTTTGGTCATCCAGTTCTTTTTTGCTTTCTTTTTTGCTTTTCTATCTCCGAGGAAGAGAAACTCTCACCATCGCCACATGGAATGTTAGAACACTTGCACAGCCAGGCAAATTGCACGAACTTACGCATGAGCTGGAAAGATATTCCTGGCATGTAGTTGGACTGAGCGAAGTCAGGTGGAAAGATCATGGAGAACACCAAACTGAGGAAGGACATGTATTGTACTACAGTGGAGACTTGAAAAAACACATCCACGGCGTAGGATTTCTTGTCAACAAGAACGTCAAGAACTCAATACTCGGGTGCCGCCCAATATCCAACAGGCTCATTTCCATCCGCCTCCGAGCAGCACCATTCAACATCACAGCGATACAAACCTATGCACCGACAACAGACTATGATGATGAGGATGTGGAGGAATTCTACACACAACTTCAAGAAATCATTGACGAGGTTGACAAAAAAGACATCCTTATCATTCAGGGAGACTGGAATGCTAAAGTGGGCGCTGATGCATTATAAGACTGGAAGAACCATTGTGGGCCCCTCCTGTAATGCAATTTCCAATGAGCGAGGACTGCGCCTACTTGAGTTCGCCGGATACAACAACATGACACTGGCTAACACCCTTGGTGAACACAAGGCGTCACGATGCTGGACTTGGCATGCACCAAATGGGACCAACCACCAGATCGACTACATCTTGGTCCCAATCCGTTTTAGATCTGGAATCTGCAGAGCCAAGATGCGAACATTTCTAGGTGCAGATGTGGGTAGTGACCATGACCTGGTGATAATGAACTTCAAGGTCAGGCTGAAGAAGATCAAGAAGCCCAAGAACACCAGACTGAAGTTCAACTTGGACAGACTCAAGGACCCCTCCATTGCAGAGTCCTTCCAAGCAACAATAGGCGGAAAGTTTCCAGCATTGAGCACACAAGAAGAAACTGCGGAGGAAATGACCACCAAGTTTAACACAGTGATGACAGAGACTGCAAATGACCTCTTAGGAAAACAACGCCGGAAAACCCAACCCTGGATTACAGACGAAATCCTTGAAATGTGTGACAAAAGAAGAGAAATCAAGAAAGTCAAAAATACAACAGACGGAGCCCTAGCCTACAGAAACATCAACAAAGAAATCAGAAAAGGCATGAGGGAGGCCAAAGAAGGATGGATACAAAATAAATGCACAGAAATAGAAGACAGCCTAAACAAGAACAACAGCATAAAGGCGTACAAAGTGGTGAAAGAACTCACCACACAGAGACAGGCAAGGATCAGTACCATTCAAGACAAACAAGGAAAGTGCCTGACAGAAGATAAAGAAATCATCCATAGATGGACAGAATACTGCTCTGAACTCTACAACCACCAGACACAGGGTGACTCAACTGTCCTTACATGCCAGGAATCAACAAATGACGATGACCACCCTATTCTACGCGAAGAAGTCGAAACAGCAATACGATCGCTGAAAGATGGAAAAGCTGCTGGAGTGGACAACATCCCAGCAGAACTGATCAGGCATGGAGGGGAGGCAGTGACTGACATCCTCTGGAAAATCTGCAACAAAATCTGGCAGACGGGAGAATGGCCGACACCTTGGACCCAGTCACTAATCATCACACTTTCCAAGAAAGGCAATTTACAACTATGCCAGAATTACAGAACGATCAGACTTATCAGCCATGCTAGCAAAGTGATGCTGAAAGTCATTTTGAACAGACTGAAACCACAGGCAGAGGAGATCATTGCCGAAGAACAAGCGGGATTTCGCAGTGGTAGAAGCACAACAGAACAAATATTCAATCTCAGAGTCCTATGCGAAAAATACAGCCAACACCAACAGGACATCTACCACGTTTTTATCGACTTCAAAAAGGCATTTGACAGAGTATGGCATGAAGCACTGTGGGCCACCATGAGGAAGTACAACATGGGAAGGAAGCTTATTGACACCATCACACAGCTATACGCAAAAGCGAGCAGCGCAATGCTTGTTGGGGGCACAGTGGGGGACTGGTTTCACACATCAGTTGGAGTTCGCCAGGGCTGTCTCCTCTCTCCAACCTTGTTCAACATCTTCCTTGAGCGCATTATGACGGATGCCCTTGAAAACCATCACGGCTCAGTCAGTATTGGAGGAAGGACAATCACCAACTTGAGATTTGCCGACGACATCGATGGGTTGGCTGGAAATGAAGACGAACTTGCCAACCTGGTGAAACACCTGGACGAGACATCATCCAGATATGGCATGGAGATCAGTGCCGAAAAGACAAAGTTGATGACAAACAGCACAAAACCAATAGAAAAGAAGATTACAGTCAGCGGGAGTGAGCTGGAAACCGTGGCTCAGTTCAAATATCTCGGAGCCATTATCAGTGAACAGGGATCGAAAACCGAAGTTCTTGCAAGAGCAGCACAGACAACAGCAGCACTAGCCAAGCTGAAGCCCATCTGGAGGGACAAAAACATCGCCCTCACTTCCAAACTGAAGCTAATGCACGCATTGGTCCTGTCAATCTTTCTCTACGCGTGCGAGTCATGGACACTAACAGCAGAACTGCAAAAGAAGATCCTGGCAGTAGAAATGAGATGCTTTAGAAGAGTGCTTGGCATCTCATACAAAGACCACATTACCAATGAGGAAGTACGAAGAACAATTTCACAGCATGTCAAAAACTATGAAAACCTTCTGACAAGAGTAAGAAAAAGGAAACTTCGGTGGTATGGTCACGTGACAAGAACTAACGGACTATCAAAAACAATACTCCAAGGAACAGTTCAGGGGGGAAGAAAAAGAGGCAGACAGAGAAAAAGGTGGATGGACAATATTGACGAATGGACAGGAAAAAGCTTTGCCACGACCCAGACCCTTGCTCATGACAGACAGAGGTGGAGACAGACGGTGCAACGTTCATCCATGTGGAGCCCCCACGACCCTGGATAGGGTTAAGGGACAGGAAGGAAGGAAGGATCTACTTTAGGGATTTCTTCACAAGCTTCATTTATCGAATTTCTCAACTTTGTCCACTGTTCCTCACTGTCACCACCGTCTTCCAGAGCACAGAATTTGTTTTGAACATGTACGTTAAATTTTTTACATATCACTTCATCTGTCTTTAAGAGTCCAAGGTTTAGTTTGATGTTGCTTTTGGTCTGTTTCCTTTTCCTTAATTTCAGCCTAAATCTTCCCACTACAGGATTGTGGTTGCTGTTGCAGTCTGCGACTGGTAGTGTTTTTGCTATCAGTAAAGAATTTCTAAATCTTCTACTGATCAGGATGTAGTAAATCTGATTTTTGGTATTATCTCCTGGACTCATCCAAAGTCCATTTTCTTCTATTAGGCTGCTCAAACCAGGTGTTTTCTACTTGGAACTCATTCATGTGCCCATTCTACAAGTTTCCCTCCCGTTTCATTTTGTGTACCAAGGCCATGACGTCCAAATATATCCTCCACCCTATCCTGTCCCACTTCAGAATTAAAAATCTCCCATTATTACTGTAACTTCTTGTGATTTACATTGGGCCTTTGCCACCTCTAATACTTTGTAAAAGTTGCCAATTTCGTCCTGAGTACTTGCAGATGTTGGTGCATACACCTGAATGATATTGATATCAAATGGCCTGCCACCCTATTTAACCAGCAAAACTCTGTTGGACATAGCCCAGTATCCCCTCACTGCTTTTGATTTGTCCCTGTCCATTACGATGCCTACTCCTCTTTCATGAACTTAAGTAGCATGGATGAACAAGCTTGGTTACTGAATATTAACCCTTTGACTCCCGCACCCTGTCCACCAGCATCCTGCATTGTCAACCATGCTAGCAAAGCAAAAACTTAACCCTTTGACTCCCTCACCTTATCCACCAGCTTCCTGCAGGAAGCTGGTGGATAGGGTGAAGGAGTCAAAGAGTTAAGTTTTTGCATTTGATGGATGGGGTGCGGGAGTCAAAGGGTTAAGGCAACAAATGTGTTGACACAGTCTTACCTCCAGCAGAGTGTCAGGAGAGGTTTCCCCATGATCCACAGGGCCAGCTTTGCGTCCATCTGTTGTAACAGGTACAGTATCAAAAATTATGGGACTTGGTAACAGCTAGACACACAAAAACAGGAATTCATCAGTAACAACCAATATAAACAAGGACACACAAAAACAGGAATTCATCAGTAACAGGAATTCATCAGTAACAACCAATGTACACAAGGGCACACAAAAACAGGAATTCATCAGTAACAACCAATATAAACAAGGGCACACAAAAACAGGAATTCATCAGTAACAACCAATATAAACAAGGACACACAAAAACAGGAATTCATCAGTAACAACCACTATAAACAAGGACACACAAAAACAGGAATCCATCAGTAACAACCAATATAAACACGGACACACAAAAACAGGAAATCATCAGTAACAACCAATATAAACAAGGCACACAAAAACAGGAATCCATCAGTAACAACCACTATAAACAAGGACACACAAAAACAGGAATTCATCAGTAACAACCAATATAAACAAGGGCACACAAAAACAGGAATTCATCATTAAACAACCAACTATAAACAAGGACACACAAAAACAGGAATCCAACCAGTAACAACCAATATAAAACAAGGCACACAAAAACAGGAATTCATCAGTAACAACCAATATAAACAAGGGCACACAAAAACAGGAATCATCAGTAACAACCAATATAAACAAGGGCACACAAAAACAGGAATTCATCAGTAACAACCATAAACAAGGACACACAAAAACAGGAATCTCATCAGTAACCAACCAACTATAAACAAGGGACACACAAAAACAGGAATTCATCAGTAATCAACCACTATAAACCAAGGACACACAAAAACAGGAATTCATCAGTAACAACCACTATAAACACGGACACACAAAAACAGGAATTCATCAGTAACAACCACTATAAACAGGACACACAAAAACAGGATCATATTTCATCAGTAACAACCAATATAAACAAGGACACACAAAAACAGGAATTCATCAGTAACAACCAATATAAACAAGGACACACAAAAACAGGAATTCATCAGTAACAACCACTATAAACAGGACACACAAAAACAGGAATTCATCAGTAACAACCACTATAAACACGGACACACAAAAACAGGAATTCAATATTATTCACGTAACAACCACTATAAACAAGGACACACAAAAACAGGAATTCAATATATATCAATCAGTAAACAAACCACTATAAACAAAAACACACAAAAAACAGGAAATCATCAGTAACAACCACTATAAACACGGACACACAAAAACAGGAATTCATCAGTAACAACCAATATAAACAACGGACACACAAAAACAGGAATTCATCAGTAACAACCAATATAAACAAGGACACACAAAAACAGGAATCCATCAGTAACAACCAATATAAACAAGGACACACAAAAACAGGAATCATCAGTAACAACCAATATAAACAAGGGCACACAAAAACAGGAAATTCATCAGTAACAACCATATAAACAAGGGCACACAAAAACAGGAATCCATCAGTAACAACCAATATAAACAAGGGCACACAAAAACAGGAATTCATCAGTAACAACCAATATAAACAAGGGCACACAAAAACAGGAATTCATCAGTAACAACCAATATAAACAAGGACACACAAAAACAGGAATCCATCAGTAACAACCAATATAAACAAGGACACACAAAAACAGGAATTCATCAGTAACAACCACTATAAACAAGGACACACAAAAACAGGAATTCATCAGTAACAACCACTATAAACACGGACACACAAAAACAGGAATTCAATATTATTCATCGGTAACACACCACTATAAACAAGGACACACAAAAACAGGAATTCAATATATTCATCAGTAACAACCACTATAAACAAAGACACACAAAAACAGGAAATCATCAGTAACAACCACTATAAACACGGACACACAAAAACAGGAATTCATCAGTAACAAACCAATATAAACACGGACACACAAAAACAGGAATTCATCAGTAACAACCAATATAAACAAGGACACACAAAAACAGGAATCCATCAGTAACAACCAATATAAACAAGGACACACAAAAACAGGAATTCATCAGTAACAACCAATATAAACAAGGGCACACAAAAACAGGAAATCATCAGTAACAACCACTATAAACAAAGGGACACACAAAAACAGGAATTCATCAGTAACAACCACTATAAACACGGAACACAACAAAAACAGGAAAATCATCAGTAACAACCACTATAAACAAAGACACACAAAAACAGGAATTCATCAGTAACAACCACTATAAACAAAGACACACAAAAACAGGAATCCATCAGTAACAACCACTATAAACACGGACACACAAAAACAGGAATTCAATATTATTCATCGGTAACAACCACTATAAACAAGGACACACAAAAACAGGAATTCATCAGTAACAACCAATATAAACACGGACACACAAAAACAGGAATTCATCAGTAACAACCAATATAAACACGGACACACAAAAACAGGAATTCATCAGTAACAACCAATATAAACACGGACACACAAAAAACAGGAATTCATCAGTAACAACCAATATAAACACGGACACACAAAAACAGGAAATCATCAGTAACAACCACTATAAACAAGGACACACAAAAACAGGAAATCATCAGTAACAACCACTATAAACAAGGGCACACAAAAACAGGAAATCATCAGTAACAACCAATATAAACAAGGACACACAAAAACAGGAAATCATCAGTAACAACCACTATAAACAAGGACACACAAAAACAGGAATTCATCAGTAACAACCACTATAAACAAGGACACACAAAAACAGGAAATCATCAGTAACAACCACTATAAACAAGGACACACAAAAACAGGAAATCATCAGTAACAACCACTATAAACAAGGGCACACAAAAACAGGAAATCATCAGTAACAACCAATATAAACAAGGACACACAAAAACAGGAATTCATCAGTAACAACCAATATAAACAAGGACACACAAAAACAGGAAATCATCAGTAACAACCACTATAAACAAGGGCACACAAAAACAGGAAATCATCAGTAACAACCACTATAAACAAGGACACACAAAAACAGGAAATCATCAGTAACAACCAATATAAACAAGGACACACAAAAACAGGAAATCATCAGTAACAACCACTATAAACAAGGGCACACAAAAACAGGAAATCATCAGTAACAACCACTATAAACAAGGACACACAAAAACAGGAAATCATCAGTAACAACCAATATAAACAAGGACACACAAAAACAGGAAATCATCAGTAACAACCACTATAAACAAGGACACACAAAAACAGGAATCCATCAGTAACAACCACTATAAACAAAGACACACAAAAACAGGAATTCATCAGTAACAACCAATATAAACAAGGACACACAAAAACAGGAATTCATCAGTAACAACCACTATAAACAAGGACACACAAAAACAGGAATTCATCAGTAACAACCAATGTACACAAGGGCACACAAAGCCAGGAATCAATCATAAATTTCCCATTTACCTCCCCTGCCATGACACCACCTATTATTGTGGATTCCTACTAGCGCCACCTGAAAAATCCAACCCATCACACAGGGGATTCAAAAAACATACCTGAATACAAATTTAAACTAAGGACACTAAAACACATATAAAAACAGGCCTAAATCACCCAAAACTGCCTCCGCACATCACTCCTTCCCAGAGCCAAAAATGCACTCAATACATGCACCCAATCATCAATCCTAAGAGAAAGTATGCAAGACTTTACCAAACACATACAGGTTAATGGATCAGAAAGCCAGAAAATGAACGAGCCCCAAGCATTCTCAAGGAGTAGGGGTGGGGATACAGGGGGATCTCTATCACCAAGTGGTACCCTGACAAAATACATTCAATGCTGGGGTCCAAGTTCACACCAAATCAGGATTTTTTGAGAGCACTTTGGAAGGGGAAAAAAAACTTACCCATTTCATACAGTTTTCCCTTGCATTCCACGAGGGTGATAAAGTGTGGCTTGACGGTGGTGTCTCTGGATGGTGCCTGGTCACACACCCAACACAACATCACAACACCGGTACAGAGAAATATGTACACTATTTACAGACAAAGCAGGCACACAACTGCAAGTTTCCATGAAATCAGTCACACACACGCACACACAGAGCACACTCACACACACACACACACTCACAAACACACACACACACACACACACACACACTCACACACATACATACACACACACACACACATACATACACACACACACACACACATACATACACACACACATACATACACACACACACACACACACACACATACATACACACACACACACACACACACACATAGACATATACACACACACACTCACACACACACACACACTCACACACACATACACACACACACACCACATAAACACACACACACACACACACACACACACACATAAACACACTCACACACACACACACACACACTCACACACACATACACACACACACACACACACACTCACACACACACACAAACACACACACTCACACACACACACACATACACACACACATACACACACACACACACACACACACACACTCACTCTCTCTCTCTCTCTCACACACACACACACACAAACACAAACGCACACACACACACAAACACACACTCACACACACACACACACACACACACACACACACACACACACACACACACACACACACACACACACACACACACACACACACACACATTGATGTAACCCACCCTGGACAGCAACACATTTGAAACATCACAACACATCAGCACCACACCATCCATACAGGTACATAGGTACAACCAGAGAAACCCAACCAAACAAAGGTCAGACAGAAATGAGAAAAAGAGAGAGACACTGACACACTGAGAATTTAACCCTTTCACTTCCGCACCCTGCCCACTTGCATCCTGCATTGTCAACCATATTCGCAAAGCAAAAACTTAACCTTATGATTTCCTCATCCTATCCATGAGCTTCCTGTAGATAGGGTAAGGGATTCAAAGGGTCAAGTTTTTGCTGTTGGTGGATAAGGTGCAGGTGTCAAAGGGTTAATGAGAAAGTCACCAGCACATACACAAACATGATTCCCTATCATGGAATAAGGCATAAATTCCCTGGCAAAGTGCCAGAGATAAAAATCAGAGGGTAGGTGAGGCTTTGTCCACTTCAGGCTTTTGATTGAAAATGACTCAAAAATCAAATCTCTATTTGTTCCATAAACACAACAAAAATTAACTGGTGCTCTCTTTCTCTCCAGCTTTCCTGTTGTGACTAGGAATTCCAATTTCTCTTGCCTTATAAAATGTCCTATAATGAGTATAAATGTTGCTGGTCTTTTCCTCATCTTCTTCATAAATGTTCTTTTTGTGTCTGCCTCCTTCAAGATGCCTCGTTTGTTTTCTTTGCTGTCCATGGAACTTTCAACATTCTTCTCAAAAACCACATTTCTGCTGCCTCAATCTTGTTCTGTTACTAGTATATTTTTTGAAAACTCATTCACCGCAAATATAAACTGTGCTGACTGTGACTGGTTACAGTTAAACATAACAGCCTGAGCAGCTAAATGACCATTTCACAGGTTATGATTATGAAGAAGGAACCAGAAAAAAACACGAAAGAAGAATAAGAATGCGTATTTAATACAACAAGACAAGACAGGCGCAAATTTTCGGCCAACTGGCCTTTGCCAAGCTTAAGACTACAAACAAACAAACACCAGATACAAAAATTAGGAGAAAAAGACTGGTATGTGTGTGTTTGTGATCTTACGCTTGACAAAGGCCAGTTGGCCGAAAATGTGCGCCTGTCTTATCTTGTACTATTTACGCATTCTTATTCTTCTTTCCTGTTTTTTCTGGTTCCTGTTTCCTTGAATGCGGGCAGTCACACTTGTTTTGGGTTTTGATTATGAAGAAGTTGAGCTTTTTGCAACATATTCATTATAACAAATTATTTGTGAACATTACAAACATGTATACCGGTAATTATGACAGCAATCTGTTCTTTATCAATGCGTGTCTTCATAAAAGATTTTTTTTTAGTAATTTCAAACACAAACCGCCACAGCAACAAACCATAACAAAAATATAAACAGCTACACAGATCACACTGTTTACTGTCCTATTAACAAGGAAATCTCTTCCACAGCCATACACAATACCTATACAATATCAAATGTAAAATCAAAACAAATGAGAATGGTTAACCCTTTGACTCCCGCACCCTATCTACCAGCATGCTAGCAAAGCAAATACATGACCCTTTGACTGCCGCACCCTATCTATCAGCATGCTAGCAAAGCAAATACATGACCCTTCGACTCCTGCACCCTATCTACCAGCATGCTAGCAAAGCAAATACATGACCCTTTGACTCCCGCACCCTATCTACCAGCATGCTAGCAAAGCAAATACATGACCCTTTGACTCCTGCACCCTATCTACCAGCATGCTAGCAAAGCAAATACATGACCCTTTGACTCCTGCACCCTATCTACCAGCATGCTAGCAAAGCAAATACATGACCCTTTGACTCCTGCACCCTATCTACCAGCATGCTAGCAAAGCAAATACATGACCCTTTGACTCCTGCACCCTATCTACCAGCATGCTAGCAAAGCAAATACATGACCCTTTGACTCCCGCACCCTATCTACCAGCATGCTAGCAAAGCAAATACATGACCCTTTGACTCCCGCACCCTATCTACCAGCATGCTAGCAAAGCAAATACATGACCCTTTGACTCCCGCACCCTATCTATCAGCATGCTAGCAAAGCAAATACATGACCCTTTGACTCCCGCACCCTATCTATCAGCATGCTAGCAAAGCAAATACATGACCCTTTGACTCCCGCACCCTATCTACCAGCATGCTAGCAAAGCAAATACATGACCCTTTGACTCCCGCACCCTATCTACCAGCATGCTAGCAAAGCAAATACATGACCCTTTGACTCCCGCACCCTATCTACCAGCATGCTAGCAAAGCAAATACATGACCCTTTGACTCCTGCACCCTATCTACCAGCATGCTAGCAAAGCAAATACATGACCCTTTGACTGCCACACCCTATCTACCAGCATGCTAGCAAAGCAAATACATGACCTTTGACTCCTGCACCCTATCTACCAGCATGCTAGCAAAGCAAATACATGACCCTTTGACTGCCACACCCTATCTACCAGCATGCTAGCAAAGCAAATACATGACCTTTGACTTCTGCACCCTAAGGTGATGGCATTAAAGGTTTTAAGTTTTTGCAGTTGGTATATAGGGTGCAGCAGTCAAAGAGTTAACCACACACACACACACAACAGAAACTATTCAACATTTTGGAAGAAAAATTTGGAATGTTAAAGTTTTGGTGAACTGCTATTTGTGAAAATATTCACTTAGATTGACATATGGCTGCTAAATAAAGTTCAGCACTTAAGTATGCAAATGTTTGCAGTTATTTTGCTATTTTTGTTTAAACCCCAGCCAAACGTGTACAGCCATCTCAGGGCTGTAACTATTTCAAAATATACACAATACTTCACCAGTTAAAAAAGGAAAAGAAAATTAAAGTACACACATCAATGCAATTGTGCACATAATCTAAGGGCATGACTCTGGCGTTTACCACTCCATCCAATTCATCACCACAGGATTTAAAAACATACCTGAATACAAATTTAAAAATAATTAAGGACACTAAAACATAAAAACAGGCCTAAATTACCTAAAATCATTTCCGCATATCTCATTTCCCCACTTCCAAAAATGCACTTAATACATGTACCCAACTGTCAACCTTAAATACGTAAAACTTTATTGAACACATACAGGTGAATGGACCAGCGAGGCAGAAAATGATAGGTAGAAATGACAGAAACCAAAGGAACAAGGCAGAAACAAAGAGAGTGACAGAAAAGAGGAAATTTCTAGCACAGAATTTCCAGAAAATGGGGATACTATTTATACTGAAAGAGTCCCCGGCAGTCCCACAGGTAGGGGGGGGGGAGTGTTTGCACTTGACTTTCTCAAAACAGCAGTTTAAAGATGTAGTATCATGTGCAAATCCCTGTAATTAACAGTCATTTAAAAACGATTTGCACCACAAGAAAGAGCTGAAAACGTGCTTTCAAAAAAAGCCAACAAGATGCCCACTGAAAGTTTACATCTGAGAGCTCAATCTGTACTGGATATTCACAAATGATAGGGGAGGGGGGAGGGGGGTCACAAGAGGACTTCACGGTATTCACAGGATGAGAGAGGGATAGAAAGCGTCACAGACCTGTGTGTCTCCTTCGTTGGCACTCTCCTCATGTGCTGCTGACATCGCCTGCACACAGTCAATACAGCTGTCATACTTGTACACTTCACGCTACATCAACACTACATTTTTCACAACATATAACATATGCAGTCACAGTTCATCCGTGAGGCCTTCAGTGAATGACCATCACCCCATAACTGGCTATGTGCATAGTCACAGCTCATCTGTGAGGCCTTCGGTGAATGACCATCACCCCATAACTGTCTATGTGCATAGTCACAGCTCATCTGTGAGGCCTTCAGTGAATGACCATCACTCCATAACTGTCTATGTGCATAGTCACAGCTCATCTGTGAGGCCCTTGGTGAATTGTTATTGTTGTTGTTGTTGTTTAAAGTCCATCCCACTGCGTAGAGCTATATGAGGGCTATACCCAGCTCAAAACACACACAATACTTTGGCAGGAAAAAAAAGAAAAGAAAATTAACTACACTGGCACTGACCATTCCGTCCAATTAATCGCACAAGGGATATAAAAAACGTAGCTGAATACAAATTTAAACATAAATAAGGACAATAAAACATATATAAAAACGGGCCCAAATTGCCAAAAATTGTTTCTGTATATCTGTTATACCTAGAGCCAAAAATGCACTCCGACACATGTACCCAATCATCAATCCTAAGAGAAAATACCCAAGACTTTATGACACATACAGGTGAATGGACCTGCAAGGCAGAAAATGATAGGAAGAAATGACTGAAAGCAAAGGAGGAAGATAGAAACAAAGAGAGTGACAGAAAAGAGGACATTTCTAGCACAGTATTTCCAGAAGATGGGGATACTATTTATATTGAAAGAGCCCCTGGCATCCCCACAGGGGGGGACCCTTGGTGAATGATACGACCACCAACGTGTAGTCATCGCTATACTTCCTGGCAGCATCCTCCGCCAATCTCTGTCACCTCATTGCCATACAGCTCTGTCATAGCTGATGACTAAATGCCTTGTGCTTAACCCTTTGACCCCCGCACCCTACCCACCACTTTCAAAAACTTAATCCTTTGATTCCCTCACCCTATCCATCAGCTTCCTGCAAGAAGCTGGTGGATAGGCTGAGGGAGTCAAAGGATCATGTCTTTGCTATACTATCATTTGATGACAATGCAGGATGCTAGTGGACAGGATGAGGGAGTGAAAGGATTAACCAGCACAGGGAAATCTAAAGTGTGGACAGGATGTGTAATCTTCTCCCTGCTCTCTCACCTACAGAAGCTCGTAGTTGCACAGGGGTGGTGACAGCCATGTGTATAATGACTTCAGCAGGTTCATATACATATCGGCAGAATTAACCCAATCTACACTGGCCAGTTGCTTTCTCCATTCTCTCTTAACTAGCCAATGGTACAGGTTACAAAAAAAAAAAAAAAAAAAATGTGGAAATGGAATGGGCTGGTGTGTGCTCACAGTGGATATTCACTTTTGAGCCAGTGTCAATGTCACTGTCACATGTAACTGACATACAACATTACACAACATCTACACACACATCACCCCACACACACACACACACACCACACACACCACACACACACACACAACACACACACACACACACACACACACACACCACACACACACACACACACACACACACACACACACACACACACACACACACACCACACACACCCCACACACACACACACACACACACACACACACACACACACCACACACACACCAAACACAACATCCACACACACACACACACACACACACACACACACACACAACACACACACACACACACACACACACACACACACAGCATATGTGCTATATTCGCTGTAAGTATAGCATTCATGCACAAAGTACTCAAAGAAAGGCATTCACAGTCAGTCAAAGGGTACATTTGCCCTTCAGGATGATTGTCAAACAGTGATACACCGCTTATTTCGCACACAATCTTTCAACCAATCACCCACAATTTTCAAAGTCCAGGTATGCTAAAGCACACTTCAGTAACAAACAGATAAGCATATGAGGTACACCACAAGGTATCTCAGGAGAGAAAATAGTAAAAAATGCCAGAAAAAACACGAGAGAAGAAATTAAAACCAATGCTACAACATTACTAAGTTAACACACCTCATCAGTCTCAAGGTGTGCCCCCTTTTCTTCAGGACTCAATGCGCTGGTTTCCTTCAGGAACTTACTGAAAGGCTTGTCACCTGCAATATGATGTAGTAACTGTTAAAAAGACAATCTGTGACAGTTTAGAAGTTTTCACTGCAGGCAGCCATTGTTATTGTTATTTTGGTTTTTTAATTTTTATACTTTAAAGCATTCTCGACTGCATAGAGCTATATCTGGGTTATAACCGTTTCAAAACATACACAATACTTCAACTGGGGAAAAAAAAAGGAAAAGAAAATTAAAGTACACAAATCAATGCATTTGCGTCCATGATCTGAGGAGATGCCCCCGGCGTTGACCACTCCATCCAATTTATCGTACAGGGGATTTAAAAAACACACATGAATTCAAACATAAGGACACTAAACTATACAAAACAGGCCTAAATTACCTAAAATTGCTTCTGCATATCTTATTTTCACAGAACCAAAAATGCACTTAATACATGCACCCAATTACAAATCCAAAGAGAAAGTATGTAAGGCTTTATTGAACACATACAGGTGAAAGGACCAGCAAGGCAGAAAATGATGGGAAGAAATGACAGAAAGCAAAGAAACAAGGTAGATACAACGAGAGTGACAAAAACGAGGAAATTTCTAGCACAAAATTTCCAGAAGGTGGGGATACCATTTACACTGAGAGAGCCCCCAGCTTCCCCACAGGAGTTCTGCAGGAAGCTGGTGGATAGGGTGAGGCAATGAAACCATTAAATAGGAGAAAAAATAAACAACAACAACACTTTCCAGTATTGAACAATGCAAACATAATACAAAAGTAGCCAATAGAGGCAAGAGGTTTTCATATCCCTAAATAAACTTTTCAGGGAGTTGGGGGGGGGGGGGGGGGGGGGTTCATACTCCTTAGTAAATTTCATGGAAGTTTTCAGTCTCACTCTTACGCCTGCATTTTGTACATTCACAGAAGATAGGAAGTTAGGAACTACTACTACTACTACTAATAATAATAATAATAATAATGATGACGACGATAAAAAATCATTCTTGTACATCACTAGTCTCAAACATTATTTGGACTCACTGAGCATCATTCATTCTACAAGGCACACAGAATCATATATACAAAAGCACTAACGTATCACACATACATATATCAAAAGATACATTAATAAACATGAATATGAATACATAACCAACATGAACAAATGAATATGTTACCAACAACAATCACCATACATATTATAGGTATATACATGGTCATAGGAACACACTCAGATGACACAGCAAGACTGGTATTCTTCAGCAATAACGGTAACTGTTTTGCCTACAGAAATGGGAAACAAAAGAGATTGCCCACATACACAGAAATGTTTTGCCTACAGAAATGGGAAACAAAAGAGATTGCCTACACACACAGAAATGTTTTGCCTACAGAAATGGGAAACAAAAGAGATTGCCCACATACACAGAAATGTTTTGCCTACAGAAATGGGAAACAAAAGAGATTGCCCACATACACAGAAATGTTTTGCCTACAGAAATGGGAAACAAAAGAGATTGCCCACATACACAGAAATGTTTTGCCTACAGAAATGGGAAACAAAAGAGATTGCCCACATACACAGAAATGTTTTGCCTAAAGAAATGGGAAACAAAAAAGATTGCCCACACACACAGAAATGTTTTGCCTACAGAAATGGGAAACAAAAGAGATTGCCCACATACACAGAAATGTTTTGCCTACAGAAATGGGAAGACAAAAGAGATTGCCACACACACAGAAATGTTTTGCCTACAGAAATGGGAAACAAAAGAGATTGCCCACATACACAGAAATGTTTTGCCTACAAAATGGGAAACAAAAAGATTGCCCACATACACAGAAATGTTTTGCCTACAGAAATGGGAAACAAAAGAGATTGTCCACATACACAGAAATGTTTTGCCTACAGAAATGGGAAACAAAAGAGATTGCCCACATACACAGAAATGTTTTGCCTACAGAAATGGGAAGACAAAAGAGATTGCCCACACACACAGAAATGTTTTGCCTACAGAAACAGGAAGACAAAAGAAATTGCCCACATACACAGAAATGTTTTGCCTACAGAAATGGGAGACAAAAGAGATTGCCCACATACACAGAAATGTTTTGCCTACAGAAATGGGAAGACAAAAGAGATTGCCCACATACACAGAAATGTTTTGCCTACAGAAATGGGAAGACAAAAGAGATTGCCCACATACACACAAATGTTTTGCCTACAGAAATGGGAAGACAAAAGAGATTGCCCACATACACAGAAATGTTTTGCCTACAGAAATGGGAGACAAAAGAGATTGCCCACATACACAGAAATGTTTTGCCTACAGAAATGGGAAACAAAAGAGATTGCCCACATACACAGAAATGTTTTGCCTACAGAAATGGGAAACAAAAGAGATTGTCCACATACACAGAAATGTTTTGCCTACAGAAATGGGAAGACAAAAGAGATTGCCCACACACACAGAAATGTTTTGCCTACAGAAATGGGAAACAAAAAGATTGCCCACACACACAGAAATGTTTTGCCTACAGAATGGGAAACAAAAGAGATTGCCCACATACACAGAAATGTTTTGCCTACAGAAACAGGAAGACAAAAGAGATTGCCCACACACACAGAAATGTTTTGCCTACAGAAATGGGAAACAAAAGAGATTGCCCACATACACAGAAATGTTTTGCCTACAGAAATGGGAAACAAAAAAGATTGCCCACATACCACAGAAATGTTTTGCCTACAGAAATGGGAAACAAAAGAGATTGTCCACATACACAGAAATGTTTTGCCTACAGAAATGGGAAACAAAAGAGATTGCCCACATACACAGAAATGTTTTGCCTACAGAAATGGGAAGACAAAAGAGATTGCCCACACACACAGAAATGTTTTGCCTACAGAAACAGGAAGACAAAAGAAATTGCCCACATACACAGAAATGTTTTGCCTACAGAAATGGGAGACAAAAGAGATTGCCCACATACACAGAAATGTTTTGCCTACAGAAATGGGAGACAAAAGAGATTGCCCACATACACAGAAATGTTTTGCCTACAGAAATGGGAAACAAAAGAGATTGCCCACATACACAGAAATGTTTTGCCTACAGAAATGGGAAACAAAAGAGATTGCCCACATACACAGAAATGTTTTGCCTACAGAAGCAGGAAGACAAAAGAGATTGTCCACATACACAGAAATGTTTTGCCTACAGAAATGGGAAACAAAAGAGATTGCCCACATACACAGAAATGTTTTGCCTACAGAAATGGGAAACAAAAGAGATTGCCCACATACACAGAAATGTTTTGCCTACAGAAACAGGAAGACAAAAGAGATTGTCCACATACACAGAAATGTTTTGCCTACAGAAATGGGAAGACAAAAGAGATTGCCCACACACACAGAAATGTTTTGCCTACAGAAATGGGAAACAAAAAAGATTGCCCACATACACAGAAATGTTTTGCCTACAGAAATGGGAAACAAAAAAGATTGCCCACATACACAGAAATGTTTTGCCTACAGAAATGGGAAACAAAAGAGATTGCCCACATACACAGAAATGTTTTGGCTACAGAAATGGGAAACAAAAGAGATTGCCCACATACACAGAAATGTTTTGCCTACAGAAATGGGAAGACAAAAGAGATTGCCCACTACAGAAATGGGAAACAAAAGAGATTGCCCACATACACAGAAATGTTTTGCCCACAGAAATGGGAAGGCAAAAAAGATTGCCCACTACAGAAATGGGAAACAAAAGAGATTGCCCACATACACAGATATGCTTTGCCTACAGAAATGGGACAGGGAGTGGTGCTCTGATGTGTAAGCACCCATCTTGTTCGGCATATTTTGTTGTATTTGTGTGTGGAAACAAGCATGACTTTCATAAGTGCAGGGGTGCCATTTAAATGGTTGTGTCATTTACAGGGGTGATAGCAACTCATGTCTTCAATAATGTATAGCACACAGATGGCAGTGTGTATAGTCTTATTATTTAAATTAAAGCCCAGTCGACTGCACAGAGCCATATCAGGCCTACAACCATTTCAAAACATACCTAACATCTACTTCTGGAAAGGGGGGGGGGGGGGGGATGGACAAGAAAATTCAGTATATGTATCAATACATGCAAGCAATAAGCTAAGGATATGCCCCTGGCACTGACCATTCCATCCAATTTATCACTAAGGGATTTCAAAAAACAAACCCGACTACAGATGTGAACGTAAGTAAGGACACTAAAGCAACATAAAAAATGGTCTAAATGACCTAAAATTGCTCCTGCACTGCACGTTTCCTCAGAGCCAAACATGCATGCAGTCAATACATGTACCCACTTACCAACCCTAAGAGAAAGTATGTAAGGCTTTATAAAATGCATACAGGTGAATGGACCAGCAAGGCAGAAATTGATAGGAAGACATGACAGAAAGCATAAAAGGAAAGAAGAAACAAAGAGTGATAGAAAGGAGGAATTTCTAGCACAGAATTTCCAGAAGGTGGGGATATTATTTATACTGAGAGATCCCCCAGTATCCCCATGGGGGATGGTGCGTATATGTTGTTGGGGCTTTCAGATAATTTTGTAAGTGAATCTTTTGTTTATGATTATGGTGACAGGATAATCTTGTATAGTTGAGTAGCGGTTATATGAGCACTGTTACCAGAGCTGAGTGCTAGGCATGCAGCAGTATTCCAAACCTGTACGTTCTAAGAATATTAACTACTATGCATTTGTAAGGTTATTGCTGTGACAACCGACGACACGGACAACGAGATACAAAGATAGTTTCATACCCAAAGCCATATTATCTTTTAACAACGCTTATACTCGTAATTTTATTTGAAATCTTTATGCTTAACCTGCACTCTATTTTTACTATTTTAATGTTTATTGTGATAATTGGCGCTTGGTCTATGTGAGAGCAGCGCGCTGTGATATGCGAGAGTATGTGATATTATAATGTATGTGATAATATTAATTGTTTGTTTTTAATGCCTTTATAATTTATAATGTATAATTTTTATGTCTAATTTGTAATGTGATTGGCAACGTAATTTCCTTCGGGACAAATAAACTATCTTGTATCTTGTAAAAATAATGTTTTAAAATGTTAACTCGTAGATGTTTTACTGTGGTATTTAGTTTTTTTTTTTAAAAAAGGAATCTCTTTCCTGTGAAGAGACCAATTCATTGACTCTAAAATTAAAATTTAAGGGCTACAATCATAGCCAAATTGATTGATAGCAATTCATTAAGTATATAGGCTGTTATGGAAAAAAAAGCAAAAGGAAGTTTCTGGCAGACGCTGATGTGCTTGTCATATTCAGATTTCCTTCAATACAGCAGTTTATGGCATAAAGAAGACATGGTTGGTGAAACAGAATATACAATGAGTTTCTAACATAGGTATGGCTCAGATCCTTAGATCACATGAGATAGGTGTCCAGCCTTTGAGCCGAGCATGTAGTAATGTATCATACCATTTAAACATGCCATGGAACTTATGTACAGAGCTATGCTTTTCTGTAAATAATTCCTATCTCAGCTATCGCAGCGAAGTTGAAAAAACGAAAACATGATGTCAGGTTAATTTCCCTTAGCTGATATATCTCGCACATACAAACTAAATATGTGAAACATTAACCCTTTGACTCCCTCACCCTGTCAGCATCCCACATTGTCAGCCTTGATAGCAAACCAAAAACTTAACCCTTTCACTCCCTCCCCTATCCACCAGCTTCCTGTTGGAAGCTGGTGGATAGGGTGAGGGAGTAAAAGGGTTAAGTTTTTGCAGTCTATGTGCAGGCTGTGGGAGTGAAAGGGTTAAACATAGGTTTTCACTCAGGAATATGGAGGGGACAGTAATGGAGTTATGCTAGGCATACACTGCAAGGTGACACAGAAACAGCTGCAGTCTCTCTCGCATTGGTCTGTACAGTCACAGGCGACGCTGCTTGGACCAAGCAGACAGCCCATCTAGACATTAGAACGGATGTACTTTGTCCATGGTCAGTCATGACCGAAGGAGGCCTACTACTACTACACTGCAAGGTGACACAGAAACAGCTGCAGTCTGTAAGTGTCATCATCTTGGATCATGCAGTGGACATCCTGACAGATGAACCCAAGTGTGTTGTGTGTATGAAGGTGCAAGACAAGAGTTCCTGTCCTAGTTATTGTTGTTCAAAGCCCAGCAGACCGCATGGAACCCATATCAGGGCTATAACCCCCTCAAAATACACGAAACTTCTACAAGAAAAAAAGAAAAGAAAATTAAGCACACATATCAATGCATCAGTGCACATAATCTGAGGACGTGCCCCCCTAGCATTGACCATTCCATCCAATGTATCACACAGGGGATTTAAAAAACACACTGAATACAAACTTAAGCATACCTAAGGACACCAAAACATTTAAAAACGGGCATAAGTTACCTAAAATTGCTTCCATATATCACCTCCCTAGAGCCAAAAATGCACTTAATACATGTATCCAATTATCAATCCTAAGAAAAAGTACATAAGACTTTATCAAACACATACAGGTGAATGGACCAGCAAGGCAGAAAATGATAGGAAGAATTGACAGAAACCAAAGGAGGAAGAAAGAAACAAAGAGAGAGACAGAAAAGAGGAAATTTCTAGCACAGAATTTCCAGAAGGTGGGGATACTATTTATACTGAAAGAGCCCCCACATCCCCATGTGGGAGTCCTGTCCTAATGAGCTGAGGAAGAACAACTGTTTTATCACAAGTTGTAGTGTCGGAAAAAAACTAAAAGATGGGAGGCTAGAAGTGAGAACAAATAGTAAAAACAACATTGTAAATCATACACTGAAATACAAACTGAACTGATAAAACCATGGACTGTGTCAAAAATCATAAAAACCATAAACTTGTCAAAAACAAATTTTAAAAATACAACCGTAAATCATAAAAGTAGAATACTAACCAAGAAATGACAGTACAATAGGTTGTGTTACAATTCATATCATCATAAACTTGTGAAAACAAATAAAAAATTAAAACTGTATAAATCATGAACTAAAATATAAACCCAGAATTGACAATGAGTTGTGTCACACACAAAAAAAAAACTAGGAAAAAAGTACAAAATAAAATCAAAACTGAAATATAACTGATGAGTTGACAATACAGAGGGTAGGGTTACCACTTGAAGTAAAACCTGAGAAAATGTAAAGTAAAAATTATAAAACATAAATCATGAAATTATCAAAGTCCATACTGAACAACTGTGAAACCATGTGGGCTCAAATTACGAGTAAGTCACAAAACTACCGAATGTGAAGACTATGAAATTGTGAGAAAAGCCAGAAAACTGGGCTGCTCTCCTTAGGGACAGCACAATGCAACAAACACTATCACTATTCAGTTTAGACATTGTTATTTCTTATGTGTCCAAGTATTTTTTTATGACCTAACACAATTCTCTCCGTTTTTTAACCTATGAAAGTTGATTTTCTACAGAATTTCGCAAAGACAACTCCCTTGCTCCTGTGGAGCCCTCTAAATGCACTAATTTGACTGAATGTCCAGACCCTGGTTCATCATCTTGTCCAATAATCAACACCTTGATTGTTAGTGTTGCTTACAGCCCAGTGACTGCGCTGAGCTCCATCAGGGCTATGACCATCTCAAAAAGTACACCACGCCTCACTAGAGAAGGAAAAAAAAACACCTGGAAAAGAAAATTATGTATGCGTATCAGCGCATTTGCGAAAATAATCTAAGGAGATGCCCCCGGCAATGACCACTCCGTCCAATTCATCACCAAGGATTTAAAAACTCAAACCTTAATACAAATATAAACATGACTAAGGACACTAAAACATACACAAAAACAGGCCATAATTACCTAAAACTCTTCTGCACATCATATTTCCTCTGAGCCAAAAATGCACTTAATACATGTACCCAATTATCAATCTAAGAGAGCCAAAAATGCACTTAATACATGTACCCAATTATCAATCCTAAGAGAGCCAAAAATGCACTTAATACATGTACCCAATTATCAATCCTAAGAGAGCCAAAAATGCACTTAATACATGTACCCAATTATCAATCCTAAGAGAGCCAAAAATGCACTTAATACATGTACCCAATTATCAATCCTAAGAGAAAGTATGCAGGCATTATAAACCACATACACATGAAAGTACAGCAGGGCAGAAAATGACATGAAGAAATAACAGAAAGTGTGGATACTATTTATAATGAAAGTGCCCCTTGCATCGCATAGAGGACAGCACTTTGATTACCATTCAAGATGTAATGGAAATGTGAAAAATCCATGTCCACTGGGAATTACACCTGAGATTTTTCCTATCCTAAGTGGGCACTTTCAGTGCTAAGCCACCACTGAATGAAAGGTAACAGATGCACGAGTAGACAGAACCATTCTGTTTTTTAGCTGTCACAGAATCAGTTCCCTTTTATCTCAAATTAACCCTTTGACTCCCGCACCCTATCCATAAATTGCAAACACTTAACCTTTTGTCTAAGGGTTAGGTTTTTGCTTTGCTAGCATAGTTGAGATGTGGTTTCTCAGAAGAATGTTGAGAGTACCATGGACAGCAAAGAAAACAAACGAGACAGTCTTGATGGAGGCAGACACAAGTCGATCACTGATAAGGAAGATTAGGAAAAGACAAGCAACATTTATAGGCCATTTTATGAGGAAGGGGGATTTGGAGCACCTGGTCACAACGGGAAAGCTGGAGGGAAAGAGAGCAACGGGTAGACCCAGGGAGAGAATGCTGGACGGACTTGCAAGGTGGCTGAGGATGAAGAGGGTGGGGGAGATGCTGGGGGCAACGAGAGATAGAGATGGTTGGAAGTCCATGGTCGCCAACGCCATGCGGCAGGGCACCTGATGATGATGATGATGAGCATAGTTGACAATGCAGGATGCTTGTGGACAGGATATGGTAGCCAAAGGGTTAAAGATAATATCAAGATCTCAAGAGACCACAAGTATGACACCACACACATACACACACACACAGATAGATACATATATATATTTGAACATGTACTAGTGTCAATCAATTCAATGACATACAGAAGAATTTATACAAGAAAATTTGACAAATAAAGCACTTATGCAAAAATTTTCCTTCAGTGAATCAGCAAAACAACTTAAGCCTCAGCACATTCGCAGTGTAATAATTCATGTGTTTATAATGAGAACAGCTTGGAGATATTCGTTCCTTCAACAAAAGGAAATTTTCCTTCTAAAATTACGTTTAATCTAACATACTTACCGTGGCTCACCGATGCAATAAGCGGCAGCGATTTGCCATTCCTGCCTCATAAACAATAAAGTCCGAAAGGACCGTAACTCTGAGAGTATCCTGTCTTACGCTTGCGCATGCGCATGTGGACTTTATTGTTTATGAGGCAGGAATGGCAAATCGCTGCCGCTTATTGCATCAGTGAGCCACGGTACAGTATGTGTAATTAAATAGGCTTGTTTTGATTTATCTTCGGTGACAGACGTCTGACAGCGCTTGCAATGAAACCTCTTTTTTTGTCTAAATCAGAAATAAATTTCCTCCCCATCTGCACATGTTCTTATCTAAGTTGACGTCCAGTTTCTTTCCCTCTTTTCATCTTCGTATCACTTGTTTACTCATTTTGGGGAGAGAAGATTTGATTTGTTTGCCACAGGCCCTGACACATCTTATCAGAAACACCACACAAGAGGCAGACATGCAATGTAATTAATTTTTGACTATAACAAATAAGCAAACGCTCTGCACAATCTCAAAATCTCAAACAGAAAGAAGTAACCCAGCTGCCGAGTCTAGCAGGCAACACTAACCCTACATGAGTGTTGCCAAAGCTAACATGGTGATGTCAGCAGATGCATAACATATCCGACAGCTTCAATTCAATCAAAAATTATTGCACCAAGTTAATTTTCCCCCCCTTCTTCTGGTCTAAGTTTTGTAGGTTGCTGGCTGGGCTAACTGGACCGTACATTTAGGTAGCTTGATATAACCTGACTGGCCAACAGCTACCAGGAAAGTGCAGCCCTGTAAATGAGGCAAGAATCTTACCAGAAAAGAAAGTCACCTGTGTGATAGAGTGTGAAAGACAGATGAAACTTACTATCAAAGGGGATCTTGTCTTCATTGCTAGCCAGGGCATGTACCAAAGCCACCGTTCCACAGGCATTGCGAATTGACTGGTGCATGAAGTATAAGTTGTCAATAGATTCCTTTTCCACTGTGCCAATCTCTATATCCTTTACCTGACATCACAAAACACACAATGAATAGTTGTTATCTTTCTGTACCATGGTAATCATATGAGGACGACAGGTATCCACACCGCTTATGAATTAAATCTGAACATGCTACCAACAAATGGGACCAAGTTTGTGACATTATCAAAATCATATTATAAACGTTTATATCATCAAATCATATTGTAAAAGTTTATACATCAAATCATATTGTAAAAGTTATACCATCAATCATGTAGTAGCTACTCCAAACAGCGTGCGTCAGGCGGAAAGTCTGCAGATTTGACCTACTTTTTGATGTTTTTCAACTCGTCATATTTTGCGATGTGTGAAAGAAAATGTAATAAAATCTACAGCAATAAAAATATTGGTGTTTCGTTGTTTGAATGATGTACTTGTTTAGACTAATACTCATTTTCGTGTACGTTTTATTACATGTTCATTCGCCCTACCCTAGCGAGTTCGGCCAGCTATTTTGACGTAACGCCGATTGCCCTCTGTTTACATTACCCTTACTTATTGCTCTGTCGCATCGCGTGAGTGGCTAGAATCGCCCAATAAAATGAAAGAAGACATCCAGATCCTTATCTCATGCCCGTTTCGTCATGATCCATGCGGTCAATGTGTAAAAATTCAAGCAATAAAATGTTCAAAGTAGAATTTCTACTATAAAGACGTGATTGCACACGCTCATAATACATCAGTTTGTAGATCAGACTTCCCTCTACAATATTTGTCCAAAATGTTGTTTCATTATCATTTCCACGCGAAGCGGCAAGCGATCAAAAAGACCGAAGTGTACCGCTCGTCGCGAACATTGTTAGCCGCCATGGCCAACGCGCACGCTGAATTGTCGGACACCAGTAGTGACCGAAATGCGACACCGACTGCTTCAGCATCGCAGTCAGGTCAACTGTTCGCGCATGTTGGTAAGTTAGTTCTTTATTGTTTTTGATTTTATGAATAAAACCCTATTACGATCACTAAACATATTTTCAACACAGCAAAAAAGGCAGTTTCAAAAATTATTCTAAAGGCTAAATCTCTCTTCTATCTAAACGAAATCGCCTCCGCTACAAGCCAAAGAAATTGTTCAATGTCTGTGACAGATTGCTAGGCCGCAGCAAAAAATCTCTACTTCCCAACACATACCCTTTAAATGACCTACCTTCAGTGTTTAATAAGTATTTCCTCGACAAAGTAAAAAACATCAGAAAAGAATTAGATCAGGCCACGTTGTCCCCTTTGGTAAAAAGACCTACCTCCACCACCCCCACTTCAACCTTCTGCATGTTTAACCCTGTTACTGAGTCTGAACTTAAAACCATCATTCTCAAATCAAAACCCACTTCATGTTCCCTCGATCCCATTCCTACCCCTCTGTTTCTCCAGTTTCTTGATGATCTGCTCCCAACTCTCACTGTAATCATCAACTCCTCTCTTTCTTCCGGTATATTTCCATCAAGTCTTAAAATAGCTGTTGTAAAACCTCTCCTCAAGAAACAATCCTTGGACCCAAACAACTTGAAAAATTACAGACCGGTTTCTAACCTATCATTCTTTTCCAAAATTCTTGAAAAAGTCGTTCTCCAACAATTACTTACATATCTTAATAACTACGACCTCTTCTCTCCTTCTCAGTCTGCTTATCGTCCTCATCACAGTACTGAAACTGCGCTCCTCAAAATTTCTAATGACATCCTTTTAGCTCTTGACTCTGGAAACGTTTCTCTACTAACTTTATTGGACCTCTCAGCTGCTTTTGATACAATAGACCATACAATTTTGCTTAACAGACTCCAATACAGTTACGGCATTTCTCACACCGCTCTTTCCTGGTTCCGTTCATACCTCACAGAAAGAACACAATCAGTCTTTGTCAATAACCTCAACTCTACATCTGAAGAACTATTGAACGGGGTCCCACAGGGATCTGTGTTGGGCCCCGTGCTCTTTGTCCTCTATACACAACCACTTGCCGGCCTGATACAGTCTCACTCTCCTGAACATCAATCATTTGCAGATGACACTCAACTTGAACTCTCTACTCCTCCTGAGAACATAAACCCAGCCATTTCCTCTCTCGAACTTTGTATCACCGACATACGAATCTGGATGCTCGAAAACAAGCTAAAACTAAATGACAAGAAAACTGAAGCTGTCCTCTGTTCTTCCTCTTTTAAGTCTCTGCCGTCTACCACTCCTACATCTCTTACCGTTGGATCAACAGATATTCCCTTTTCCTCTACCGCTCGAAATCTTGGCTTCCACTTCAGCAAAGACATGAGTATCTCAACACATGTACAGACAGTCTGCCGCAAAGCATACATTGACCTTAGACGCATTAGTTATATTCGCCATTTACTTTCAGAAGACGCTACCAAAACATTTCTTCCTGCCTTTGTTCTCTCCAAATTAGACTACTGTAACTCCCTCTTTTCTGGCTGTCCTCAAAATCAATTAGACAAACTTCAAAAAGTACAAAACTCTGCCGCTAAACTTGTTTCTCGTTCCCGCAAGCATGATCATGTCACACCTATTCTCAAATCCCTTCACTGGTTGCCTGTTCAAGCTCGCATTGACTATAACTATAAGCTTGCCTCACTATGCCACTCTTTTTTCTCTGATCTCTCTCCTCGCTACATGGCTGATCTTCTCTCTGTGTACACTCCTTCTAGAAATCTCCGCTCCATTGCTGATATCAGATTGCTCCGTGTTCCACGCGTGCGCACAAAAACATTTGGACATCGCTCTTTCTCCTTCGCAGCCCCCACTATCTGGAACTCTTCCCTTTGAAATCCGACACCTAAAATCGACTTCTTCTTTCAAAACAGCTCTAAAAACTCACCTCTTTCAAAAATATTATCAGTAAGTTCAACCTCATTTCCCCCCAGCCTAATAGTAGAAAAGGTGTGTTAGTGTGTGTGTATGTTATAGTAGGTAGGTGGGGGGTGGGGGTGGGTGATTATAGAGCCCAATGTGCCTCACAGTACTTTGGGGTATAGCCGTGGGGGTTGTGGGGTGCATTTGGACTTGCGTGAGAATCTGTGTATGATTGTAGCATATGTAGTATTTTTATGGATTTATTCTATTACTTTGTATTGTGTATTTAGTGTATGTATGTGAGGTCTGAGAGATTGAAATATTGTGAGTGAATGATTGTAAAGCGTCATAAGCTCCGCCGTAGGCAGAGATGTGCGCTTATAAATGGTCTCTTATTATTATTATTATTATTATATTTTGTTGTTCTGTGAACTTTTTATGAGCCGACGCTGTTTGAAACAAGATGGTGTAGAAGCGTGCCAACAACACAAACTCGACGTTGTGGGCTGGTCCGAAAAATGACTGACTTATTTAAATTTATTGGTGCTAACTCACCTTCATGATAAAAGTATTACGAGAAAGAGACTTTTCACTTATTTCAATCATATATTTAGTAAAGAAAAGCATTCATTTCAAGGATTGAAGGGTTTTTATTTGGTCACGTGACCTGAGCTTGTGCAGTACTTTCGGTTTCACAGTTCTTCCAATGTGGTCGCAATTTCATCAGATGAATCAGTTAAGCTTCAACAAAACAAAACTATAGGTCTACATATATAATTAGATCTATACTCACATTTTGTTCAGAATTTCTTACAATTATATGAATGTGCACTGTGAAATAAATGTGTAATCACAAAATTTGTTGCCAGTAAATGAATAACAAACTGAACACATTCTCTTATTGATTCAACTTGTAAGCTGAAAATTTAGCGATGTGACAATACTGGACAATTACTGAATTTGTCTGCAAACTGGTTGACATAGAAACATGACTTAGAGAACAATAACAACAGGAAATGTGGCTGTTTTCAGCTGATGAAACCTACAACCGACTGAGGAGAAGCTTTCTGCCTGGAAGGGAAGACCACCATTGTTGCCAGCAGTACGCATGACTAACCGTCTCCTGCTGCAGTTAAGAGGACTTCAGTTGGAAGGAAAGAAGTATTCAAAACAGTACTGCAATTCTGCCTCTAGGATTACATGGGTTGTCAGCAAATTAAAAAAAGGCTGTCTAAAACTGACAGGGTTTTTGGATGATCTCAGGCTAGTTCTTCAACACCATCTTCTCACAGAAAGACCTATCCCTTCTGCAGACTGTCTTGTGGCTGCCTGTTCTGCTACTGCAACTCATCCTGAAGGAGATATATCTGCTGCTGACATGAATGAAGACACTGTTGAACTTGAAGCAGCCCTATTTCAGTTCACCAAGCAGGGCCAGTGGATAGCTGTTTATTTTGTAGAAAGATTCTATTATTGGACAGGTGTTGGAGTCAAAGGAGAATGGCAGCTGGGCGTCAGTCCGGTACCTGAACAGGTCAGGGGTCACACAGACTGTTTCTGCTGGCCTTCACGGGAGGATATTTTTGAAAACACACATGCTGAAGATGTTTTCTATTGGGACTTTGATTGTCTTCCAGTTAGCAATGATGGTCAAATCTGGCGAGCAGATGATGTGGAGGAAATCACCGCTGCATACACAAAAGTGTCATCCGTCTACTGCGAGTTAGGAAACTGCCACAAAGCAAGCGGTATGGCTGACATACGTGCAACCATCCATGTTATTGCAAAAGCACCAAGTATCACTTGTTGATTCCTGGGATTCTGACCTGTTAATTGCAAGTGACAGATCTCAGCTAGTTACCGTATATCACACTTTGTCAGTTAAGACTCAGACTAGTTATTACTTCAGAGCACAGTGGCCAGAATTGTTGTCTAGTCTGCTCACATTTATTCTGTTTCAGTGAATTCCCAAGTACAAAACAAAAATGTTACTTAGTTGAAGCTACAGCAAGTCCATCTGAAACTGTGGTTTATCCATCTAAAGTGCAGTGGCTACAACAGCGTCACCTTGCCATGTTGTGATGAATCCTGTGTACTGTTAATGGAAATTTTGGGGCTTTTTAGTCCACACACATTCATTACATGGATGATCTGTGGACAGGAACAATGACAGCCATGCTACATGTAATTGTGATATTGATCATCTGCTGCTTTAGATATTGACAGGCACTTGCAAAACACTATCCAGATGGGTGACTGAGTTTTGTGATTTGTGAGTATTAAGAAAATTATTAACCCTTTGACTCCCGACTTCCTCACCCTATCCACCAACTTCTTGTAGGAAGCTGGTGGATGGGGTGAGGAATTCAAAGGGTTAAGTTTTTGATTTGATATCTCTGGTGACGATACAGAATGCTAGTGGGTAGGGTGAGGGAGTCAAAGGGTTAATCAATGTCAAATAAATGTGTTTTTTTTCATTTTTACAGTTTTGAAAGTGTGCTGGTTGAGTGTGTCTTTTTTTGCTGAATCCAGTGATACCAAAAGCATTTTTCTAGCTCAATGGAAAGCAAAGTTATGAAAATCTGTCTCCGCATGCTTTCGTGTTAAATACTTTGTATCAGTTGGGCATTGGCAAAAACCCTGATAAAGTGATATTTCTGGTTTTTGATAGCAAATTTTATCACTTTCCCTGTATAAGAACTACCTGAAAAAAATCAGACATCATCTATGCATCAGGAATGTCAAGAAAAATGCAAAACTGATCAGAAAATACACATCAGTTCTGTTGTATAGCCTGCTGAAAATGACAATTTTGTTGATTTGCGCTTTGGCGCAGAAATGCGCGTGAAAATTAAATCTTTAAAAATTCATAATTTTTTTCCTAATTGAGATACAGAAATGCTGTTGGTATCATTAGAATCACAATAAAAAGATCTGTGTATTGGTAATAGTTTAAAAAATCTATAGGTAAATCTCAAAATCTGTTTGGAGTAGCTACATGTAGTAAAAGTTTATACCATCAAACTGATATTGTAAATTTTTATACCATCAAAATCTTATTGTAAAAGTTCATATCATCAAATTCATATTGTAAAAGTTTATACTATCAAACTCATATTGTAAAAGTTCATATCAGCAAACCATATTGTAAAAGTTTATACCACCATAATCATAATGTAAAAGTTTATACCTTGTCACAGATTATAAGTTTGTGAATGTGAACTGATGGCTCACTCTGCCATGTTCTGTATAAAGGAGACCCCATTCTAAGTTCAGACTCTGTCGGGCAGAGTGGTTCACTGTGTGGCAAGTCTGGCAAGTCTGTTTTGGATCAACGATGTTTACTTCTTGTGAATGCTAGCTATATTCTGTTTGACATCTCAAATCCCATGTCTGTTTAAAGATGGCCAACCTCCACAATTTCCAGTGCTTCTATAATGTACCAAACAGCCAATTACTTAGCCTAACCACAGTCCTAAAAACAAGCACAAATCTTGCTTCCACAGCAGATGAGTAATTCCGAGTATCTAAATCAGTCATCATAGTGTAGTGGTTAGCTCAACAGACCATCTACTGGAAGGTTGATGGTTCAAATCCCATCAATCCCTTCATTTTTTGCCCCTACCCAGAGCTGAGGGTGCTATGGGCTCACTGGGAAGACGAGGACCACACAGTCAAGTCTGTCTCATCCACTTCATGGATGTGTCATTCAGGGTGCTGTTCAAATCTTCTGACCAACACCACAGGTGTCTATCTCTCAGGCCCGCCTAGCCTGGCTGATGCCAGGATACATTATAATAGCAAACAAAGAGTACAGCCCTGTCACCCAGTTTCAATCCTAGATGGAACTCCATGACATCATGATTATCCTCATCATCATCATCACATTGTAAAAACTGTACTAGCATCTCTGACCACTAACCTCTTAAGTGCCGTCGATGTATAATTTATGGAGCTTTCGGAGCCTTCTGTGGAGCCTACAAACGTAAAATTTACTGAGGTAGTTTGACACACGTTTCAGCCTAATGTAAATGGGAGAGAAGCACTGACTGATGTTGTCTGTCTCAGCGAGGGTTCATGAAAGTGAACGGCTTCCCTTACATGACTTTTTGACCTATGCAACCCTCATCAGATTGGTTCTATTTATCTGAAAAGAGAAACTGGTTTTCAACAAAATGCTGACACCAGAACAGTCTTGCAATGCTGCATGTTTTCAGCCTTTGAAAGCATGTGAGCTGAGTCAAGAATTTATAAATGACTGTAGGATGATTCAGAAGACAATTCTGACACAAGAAGAGGTTGAAAACAGCAGTAGTTACTCGCTGTTGGTATGAAATGTGCATCAGACAGACCCAACACGAAAAGTATGATTTTCCGAGCACATGACACAAAGGATTTGTGGCCACAGGCAATACTGGCAGCTCACCAACACTTCACACCATTCAGACAGACAGGACCACATTTTAGAATAAGCCAACACTGTAAGTGAGTAGTATTACAAGTGGCAAGGGGAAGACTAGGGTGATGAAGTGGATTGGGGGTGGGGGGCATGCGGCAGTGGACGACTTGACCCGGTCAAGCCACTCAGAGCACTAGCACACTGTGACTCTTTGTAGCTCATCAGCTGTCAGTGATCTGTCAGTAAGAGATCAACGAAAGTCTGAATACTTTTAGATTTCATCAGGAGGGTCATATCTTCTTTTTTTCCCTTTGTTTTTGTTTCTATCGCGAGCAGTTATGAGTTTCTTACAGGAATTTCAACAAAATATCATAAATATGTAGTAATTTCAAGAAAATACAACATAAATCATCTGAAAATGCATTTAGTCATGTCTAATGCACCATTCTGTGTAATTTCATTCATAGCTTCCCATAAATATGGAAGCAACAGTTGTTTTAATGTACATGGTAGCGATGCAACATTTTTTCCCTGGCACATGGAAAACACTGGATGTCAAAAAACGTCGGCACACAAGGGGCTAGGGCAACATAGAAAATGGGACCAACAAAAATATTAAAGTATATCTTTTGTACAATATATTACATTGTCATACAAATGTTGCTCTGATCCATACAATTTCCCATCCTTCACTGGTGTTAGGGCATACAACTACCTTGTAGTAGGTACTCCAAACTGATGCCATTGGGCTGTCCGCTTACCAGACTGACCTACTTTTTCACCCGTCTTTCCTCATCAATATCTTCACAACCATTACATTAAATCAAATAAAGTTATTACAACAAATAGTTTGTCCATTATCAAATATGTGTGTGTAGTAATTTAAATCTGAAATGATTACGTGCGGTAATAAAACGATCTCGGAGCGGCAACAGTAACGCCGCACCAAGCTGCGGCTGGAAATTTCACCTGCAACTGACGGTAACACTATGTGTCTGAAAGCTCTCTTGGTTCGCGTGAGACTTGTTTAGCTAAACATAACCTTGACCAATCAAAAGAGGGGATTCCGAGCCTCGTTCTCATGCCAAATTCATTCGTCAACATGTCAGCTTTGTTTAAAAAATTGTGTTTGGAAATGTTTGGAGCAGATTTTTACACAGTATACCTGAAGCAATCAGCTCAATAAATACACGTTTTGAAGATCAAAGATCGGTCTGTTTAATGGTGGGAATACTTTTCTGCATAGAGACTTTCACGCGAACCAAGCGATATTTGAATCGCGACAACTGATTCGATTTTGTGCCACGCGCTCAATCCACCATGATTGAGGCAAGCGTGAAGTCGTCGTCTACACCGTCGGACAACCAGTCCGGTCCATCGGTATTTGTGTGCTTCCGATTTATGGTTGAATCGACTTATTGGTAAGTTTAACCTCTAGTTATTCTATTTTTTTAAGTTTAGTAATGGGAATTTAGTGTTTACAAGCAAAGCACTAATGTAACATACTGGCTTCGGCAATGAAAACAAAGCTTTGAAAGCTGGCGTTTCCGGTTAGGTGGGTGAGGTTGTATAAAGGTCTTGTGACTCACAATCAGTTATATTTGTGAGAGAACTATAATTTTTGGTTTGATGGCAAGTCTTTATGGTTCTCAGGATATTTTTTATGAGTTATTATGCGTATATTTTACAAAAAATGGAGAAATAGGGAAGTCACGTGACTAGTCAAACTGACTTAATTTTTGATGAATGCTAAAATTGTGACACTGTCACTGTGTGACTGTCGAATTGTATAGCACAATGTACCGCAATCGACAATATTATGTTAGTAACATGACAAGACTGTTTAAAAGTAAAACATCAACATGTGAAAAATTGCTGACAGCCAATGCAATGAAATATCTATCACTTTAAAAAATCTTAAGCTTTCTAGTCTTTTAGTATCTGTTTTAGGTGTACTTTCACTTTCACATTGTTTTTTATCCCTCCATATGCCATCACTCTGAATTATGCAGGCTGTCACATATAACAGTTAATACACATGGTACACAAAAATAGATAATCTCACACATATACACACACATGTGTGCATGTATACACACATACACACACAAAAACACACACACACACACACACACACACACACACACACACACACACACACACACCACACACAACACAACCTCTTCTAGTCGGGACTGTTTAGAACGGTTATATGTCTATTTGCAAGCTGAACACGATGATGTCTATGAAGAACTCAGGAGAAGCGTCCTACCACAGGGAAAAGGCAGACAACCTGATCCACCTAAAGTGGATCTCACCAACAGATTGTTGCTACTACTCACACCTCTTCCACTTCTCCTCCACCCCTTCCACTTTTACTGTTTTAATTAGGTTATTTTTTTAATGCCATTTTTCAGCACAATGTGTTTAAAACAATTCAAACGTTATTCCAGATTAGATAAATAAACTTGGAACACGCAAACCACATGGTCTTAACGACAAACCATGAGTAACAAAATTCAGACATGCCGTTTCATGTCTCTTCCTGTTCCCACGCCTACCAGATTCTTGGCACCGGGCACAATCTACTCCCTTATCTCTTGGCTCTTGCCCTGTGCCTTCTTCAGAACAGGGCTATACCGATATAGCATGGCCACTTCTCAAAATTGCAGAACTTATCTCACTTCCCTTTTGACATCACAGTTGCCTCCCCTCTCCCCTTTTCTTACTACTGCTCATGATGACATGGGCATTCCATCTCTTACCCACTGGACGAGGCGGCAGGGAAGTTTTTAATCCCGTTTTTATTATCCATTGTTTGGTGTCTGTGATTTGTCTGTGACCGTGCGTTCGCGCTTGACAAAGGCTAGTTGGCCGAAAATTTGCGCTTGTTTTGTCTTGTTGGAGACGCGCTTACATTGGTTTTCTTGTTCTTCTGGTTTGTGTTTGCTTGGGCGCGGGCAGTCACTCTTGTTTTGGACCAGATTAGATGTTATATTTCTGTAGAAATTATGACTTTATTCAAAACGAAGAGTATTTTTTGCATCGTTATTTTACACTTAAATTGGAAAAAAAAAAAAAATAGTTTGAATTCTCTCTCCCTCTTGCTTTCTGTCTCTCTCTCACTCTCTTACAGTTACACACACACACATTCTCACTAATATGTGCATGCATGTGTGTGTGTGTGTGTGTGTGTGTGTGTGTGTGTGTGTGTGTGTGTGTGTGTGTGTGTGTGTGTGTGTGTGTGTGTGTGTGTGTGTGTGTTGTGTGTGTGTGTGTGCGCGCGCGCGCGCGTGTGTGTGCTGCAGGTTGCTGGTTGGTTTGAAAAAATGTTTCATTCTGTCAGATATCCAGCAAGCCGTCTGAGTGGCATAATGGACCGCCTCTTTAAAAGAATCAAGGACATGGGTGAAGGTGGTTCACAGGAGAAAGAACTTCATTCTTTTCTGCAAACTTCTGTCAACTTTGACTTTGTGTCATTGTCTTTGAGCAAGGGTGGACTCAAACAAGGACAACTTATTTCCCATGATATAACAAATTTGACACAGTCATCCGAACCACCAGGTCTTACACAGGAAATTATTGTGGATTAAGAACACTTCTATAGCAGAGAAAAATTGAGAAGACAAGAACACATTGTCCATTTAAAAATAAAACAAAATTTACTTGAAAACAAGAGACTGAAGCAGTTGAAGGAGGCCAAATTGGCACAGAAGAAGGCAGATCTCATCAGGCTTGTCATAGCACATGGTGGGCCATGTCACAGAAGAAATGATGTCATCCACCTTATCAGAAGACATAAAAGAATTGGAGAATCTATTGCCAAAGTGGAAAAAAATTGTCAAGAGATGAAATTCGCCACCAAAAATCTGTTGTTATGAAAAAGAAACATTGAAGCTGACTGGCACCCTAAAACATTTGCAAAATCACTTGAAAGCCATCTTTCACTGCCTGAAGATACTGCTCCTGTTGAAATCGGACTGATGTTGGAAGACTCTGAAAAGGAAATATCCGTTACTGGTCCCAGTGCTTTGGAACAAGTTGAAGACTCTTCTGGGACTGATGAAGACAAGCAACCATCAGAGTTGCAACCCTTTCATTTCACTACTCAAGGTCTGTGGGTTGACGTTTTCTGCAGTGAAAATTGCTTCATTGGTCAAATCCTAGAGGTGAAGAAGAATGGTGAGGAAGGTACTGTCCAGTTCATGGAACAGATGCATGGCCAAAAAGACCTTTTACAGATGGCCAAGACGTGAAGACGTGGCTGATGTGTGTGCTCAGTACATATTCCAGTGGGACTTTGATAACCTACCGGTCAGCAATGATAACAGAATTTGGCAGGTGGCTGACATCTACACCACTGCTTCGGCCTACGCCAGAATTTCCCAACATTAACTTCCACCACAGCATCCATATATATAGTTTGATCATCTGTGAAGGCATATATTTCAATTCTACTTGTTCTGCAGATTCCATTGATATAAAATACTTTTCTGTGGGTCAATTCTGAGCTGACATATGAATGTTTCATGATTTACCCAATTAACATTTACACACTTTATGAAATTGTGGGTGCAATTTAGCACTTTTTTTACACTTTTGATATGCTCATCAATTGGCTATAAATGGTATGACATGTCTGGAAAAAAATTCAGCTAATAATATATGTTATAGTGAACAGATTTCTAGCAAGAACGTTAAACTTTGTGCTTTATATTCAATTATTCAGATGTGTAACCATAGACATTTATGCAAATTTGAGAGGTGTATGAAAATGTGTACCAAAAATAAAGTTTTCAAAAATTCATAACTTGCTTATAAATTGTCATACAAGAAAAATAATTATATCACTGGAATCAGAAAAAAAAAGTTCTGTAAGAATACACAATTTTTATTTTTACTTTCTACAACTTCAAAAATCAGTTTGGAGTACCTACTTGTAGTAGGACTCAACTTTGCAGCAGTGTGACAGAATGACTAGTATCAGGACTTTCTTTTGGGGGAGGGGTCTGAGGCAGTGGTCCCTTTGGGTCGTCACAGTTGTGACAGTTGTTGTTGGATGGTTACTTGTTTCTTGCATGTTGGTGTACAGATCAGTCTTACCTTGTCATTAAGCGGGTAAAGCAGCATGACAGCAGCCACAGGCCGAGGCACCATCATCAGTAGGTCTGGTTCCAGCCCATAGAGCTCCACCAACTTCCACTTCTCATCAACTCCTAAATTGGTCATGTACTGAAAATGGCCATACAAGCGTACTCAATCAGAAAGCAAAAGTAATTAAAAGGAACTAAAGGAAATTATAACTGTTATCAAAACCAAGGCAGGAATCTAATACTGTTATTTTGTTAAAGCTTTGATAACATACACAAACATTACAATAATTTTGTTAACGTACAAAAACATTACAATAATTAACAGTTGTTGACTTTCATAGAAAAAAAAATTGCAAATTTCTTTTCCTTTAAAGATGATGAACTTTCTTAAGTTCTAAAATTCATTTTAGCAACAACAAAAAATTGCAAACTTCTCTTCCTTGAAAGATGATAAACTTTCTTAAGTTCTAAAATTCGTTTTAGCATTTTTTTGCCAGTGCTATGATGTCTCCATGAACAATTACATGTAGAACTGTTTGTAGTATCTTCAAGAAGGATTCGCTACACTCAGAAAATTCCATATGTGCTCCACCCAAATCTGCCAGTACTTATCTGACAGACTTCTGATACCTGCATAAAACCCTATGCGTTGGCAATGTCTTGAATACATGTAGAATTGTAGTCTATAACACTCAGCTGTATTTTCAGTGTGAAACAGTATAACTATAAGTATAACTATGTATGGCTGACCGTTTTTGCACCCCTACTACGCTTCACTCGACAAACTAGACATGGAATTATAGTCAGTACAGCCCCATGCCTGACTTTCAGTATAGGCTTTAACAAGTTTCATGCACAATAAAGTATGTGACATGGTTCATTACTGATTTTGTGCAGATTGTTCTCACTTATATCAAGAGATGGCAAGTTCACTGGAGAACGGAGATTACTGCAACCAATCATCTCAATATATACACATATTAACCATCTTTACTTTTCTATGGAAATGAAGTGGAAAAAAAATGAATCATTAACATGCTACAGGTTTTAATGCACTGTTTCAACTTCAATAAGCCCTTCATTACAAAAGTTACAATTTTAAAAAAAACAACAGTCAGTCATTAAAACACTGCATGAATCAATGTACTGTTTCAACTCTAGTAATCAATGTCCTATTCAACAATGTACTGTTTCAACTCTGGTAATCAATGTCCTCTTCAACAATGTACTGTTTCAACTCTGATCATCAATGTACTGTTTCAACTCTAGTAATCAATGTCCTAGTCAACAATGTACTGTTTCAACTCTAGTAATCAATGTCCTCTTCAACAATGTACTGTTTCAACTCTGATCATGTCCTGTTCAACAATGTACTGTTTCAACTCTTGATCATCAACGCACTCTTTCAACTCTGATAATGTACTGTTTCAACTCTGATCATCAATGTAATGTTTCAACTCTGATCATCAATGTAATGGTTTAACTCTGATCATCAACGTACTGTTTCAATTCTGATCATCAATGTACTTTTTCAACTCTGATCATCAATGTACTGTTTCAACTCTGATCATCAATGTACTGTTTCAATTCTGATCATCAATGTACTGTTTCAACTCTGATCATCAATGTACAGTTTCAACTCTGATCATCAATGTACTGTTCCAACTCTGATCATCAATGTACTGTTTCAACTCTGATCATCAATGTACTGTTTCAACTCTGATCATCAATGTACTGTTTCAACTCTGATCATCAATGTACTGTTTCAATTCTGATCATCAATGTACTGTTTCAACTCTGATCATCAATGTACAGTTTCAACTCTGATCATCAATGTACTGTTTCAATTCTGATCATCAATGTAATGTTTCAATTCTGATCATCAATGTACTGTTTCAATTCTGATCATCAATGTACTGTTTCAATTCTGATCATCAATGTACTGTTTCAACTCTGATCATCAATGTAATGGTTTAACTCTGATCATCAACGTACTGTTCCAACTCTGATCATCAATGTACTGTTTCAACTCTGATCATCAATGTACTGTTTCAATTCTGATCATCAATGTACTGTTTCAATTCTGATCATCAATGTAATGTTTCAACTCTGATCATCAATATACTGTTTCAACTCTGATCATCAATGTACTGTTTCAACTCTGATCATCAACGTACTGTTTCAACTCTGATCATCAATGTACTGTTTCAATTCTGATCATCAACGTACTGTTTCAACTCTGATCATCAATGTACTGTTTCAACTCTGATCATCAATGTACTGTTTCAACTCTGATCATCATTGTACTGTTTCAACTCTGATCATCAATGTACTGTTTCAACTCTGATCATCAATGTACAGTTTCAACTCTGATCATCAATGTAATGTTTCAACTCTGATCATCAATGTACTGTTCCAACTCTGATCATCAATGTACTGTTTCAACTCTGATCATCAATGTACTGTTTCAACTCTGATCATCAATGTACTGTTTCAACTCTGATCATCAATGTAATGTTTCAACTCTGATCATCAATGTACTGTTCCAACTCTGATCATCAATGTACTGTTCCAACTCTGATCATCAATGTAATGGTATAACTCTGATAATCAATGTACTGTTCCAACTCTGATCATCAATGTAATGTTTCAACTCTGATCATCAATGTAATGGTTTAACTCTGATAACCAATACAGTATCAACTCTGATAATCAATGTACTGTTCCAACTCTGATAATCAATGTACTGTTCCAACTCTGATCATCAATGTACTGTTTCAACTCTGATCATCAATGTAATGGTTTAACTCTGATAATCAATACAGTATCAACTCTGATAATCAATGTATTGTTTCAACTCTGGTAAGTACTTTCATCACAAAATTTACAATTTAAATGCATACACGAGGTTCGAAATTACTGATCTGGCATATATTCTATCTGTAGTCCATCTATGTTTTCAAACCAGGGCCCTGTAACAAGAGAGAAAACGCCTGTCTGTGAGGCCTGTCACCTACAGACACTTGTGGCACGTCCCATGAGAGTCCCTTCCTCACACAGTCATACCGTTTACAATAGTTAACACATAAATGGAATAACAGATTGAAAAACTACATTAATCTGTATCCACATGTTCAGATTTTATAATCAGTGAGATGACCTGTGATAAAAAGGCTGTCAATGATGACCGAGGCACAGAGAGAGAGAATATATGTGTGTGTGTGTGTGTGTGTGTGTGTGTGTGTGTGTGTGTGTGTGTGTGTGTGTTGTGTGTGTGTGTGTGTGTGTGTGTGTGTGTGTATGTGTGTGTGTGTGTGTGTATGATTATGCATGCACCTATAAGTACACTTACATTAACAATTGTTTTTGTCTGCTCTATACAGACATGTAAAATGTGTGTTTCAAGTTTATGTACAGTAACACACCTACATTCATTCTAACCTCACACAATCAGAATGTCACACAGATCATTCAATTAAATCTCACCAGAGTAGCTAGGACTAGATATTTAGCAATGGGGCTCTGTAATTTATGTATCATTGTCCACTTTGGAAATAACAGTGTTCCATAATTAACCAGTACTGTACCTACCTTATACTATATAGCACATTACTGAAATGTGAAACCATTACCACTGCAATGGCCTGTTTAAATGAATAGCATGGCTTGATAAGTTGATTCATGTTCAGACTAACAGGTAATACTTTTGCACTGTGCCAGCGCACAGGAAATTAAGAATTTGAAGTTCCTGTCAATATGTTTTATGACAATTGTCAGCAGTCAGCTCATCATGCGCTTTCTCTTTAGTCTTGATAAATAAATGAGACATAAGCCTTACATTTTTTTTGTTTTTGTTTTTGTTTCTACTTAAAAATGGAAGGCTTGTGCATAACTAAGATCTAAAAGCTGTTGCCAGCTTGATATCATTCATGGTTAACAGTGCTGAAAACACACACACACACAGACACTACACAGACATGCACACAGACGTGTACACAAACACACACACACAAACACACACACTTATAAATACATATACACACATAGACATAATGCTGAATATACTGACATTAACTAGCACCCTGGAAAATTCATTACAATAATATCTTAGGTATGTAATGACCGGTTTACAACAACAACAAAATAATGGAAGATAATCTGATAATCGGAAATATGGTAGAAACTGCCAGTTTACATCATAACCAAGTAAAACGTGAAGTTTAAAGTAAAACAAGTAAATTCAAGACAGTTTAGTATGCTATCTGGAGCTTTATAGTTACAACTGACTCACAAATATGTGACTCCTTTTTCACAAATGGGTACAAAAAAGACACAGTCTCTAGAAGGTAAGTGAGGGTCTATTTCTGTGAAACTGAGATTTTATTTCTAAGTTGCCCTATAGGCTTTCCTCAAGGTATACGATACGTTTCACAGTGAAATGCCCTCATTTAAAAAAAATTCAAAAAATTCTGGTGATACCCTTTGTCAAAATTTGTAGTTTTCACACCACCAACACAAATCAGCCCCTTACAAAACCCGAACATTTCATAAATCTTTTAAGTTTAAAATGTCAAGTTCTCAGCCCAGCATATTATATGGTAATTCAAAATAACTTATTAAGCCAAAATATATTTTGATCATGGTGCATGCTAAAGAAAACCTGTCAGTGAAAGTTCTCAAACTTTCTTTACCTTCTGTTTTCTCAAGAGGACAGTGCACATCCCACATTTCAGTTGGACACAGGTTTTTCAGAGTTTGTATTAGTACTATTACAGACTTCATTTACATGGATATTCCATGCCCTGTTGATTGATTCCAACAACTTGATATCACCAAAAGTTGGTTTACTTCCTCTTCTATGAAAATGGAAAGAAACCAGTGAATACTTTTATTTATTCACGCACACTGCATTTCTGGTTTTGATCCTCCTTTTCTTACTCCTTGTAAAATGGATGGGGTGGGTGGAACTTGTCTGTCTAAAACTAGATTAACAGGCCTATTATGGAAAGACAGATGAATACTAAAACTGTAAACAGTGTAAGACCTATGTCTACAGAATTAATTTCACTTGTGGTCCATTAATATATTACTTATTATAACAATATAGAGAGATAAATACTAAAACCGTAAGATCTACATCTACTGAGATGGGTAATCACTAAACCTGAACAGGTCCATTAATATATTACTTATTATAACAATATTATAAGAGATAAATACTAAAACCGTAAGATCTACATCTACCGAGATGGGTAATCACTAAACCAGAACAGGCCTATATGACTCATGGCCTATTGATATATATTATATGGCCTATAGCCAGTATAGGCCTATATATTTATTTCTTAGATTGACTCAGACTGGTCTAATATTAATAAATTAAACTGTTACATCGCGTTGTTTCTATTGATTCTGCCAACCAATTGCACTAAGATGTTTTAAGTTTAATAAGCTCAAACAAAACAAAACGAAAAACGACAGATATCTTCGCCAATCTCATTTTCTAGGAGACAGTAACATCACGTGAGGTCTTGTTCATATGCAGCAGACGCCGCAATGCGCAGACAGTCACAGTGAGACAAGCCAAGGCGACGAATAAAATTTACCTTGTTCAGCACCTGAAACAAACAACATAGAGAAAATTTGTCTTTTTCGAAAAGAAATTTATCAACTAAAACAGATAAACAAAAATGCCATGCACTAAAAAGGAAGCACACGTCTCTATTTAATGTCAAACTTACACTTGGGTTCGACTCCAAGGGAATCCAACGTTGAGTCGCCATTGTGATTTCGGAATGAGAAAACACGCAGCCTTTAGCTTACTTCCGGTAATTATGTACACGTTGCGCAAGACTCAACTTTCGGTTTTAGTCCACTATAGAAAGGATTAACATGGGCGTTTTAGGAAAAGCGGAAGTGAGATGGAAGGGGGCAGGCATGATAACATCTGGAGAGCATACAGTAATAATATTCTGGTGGAAACTCACATGAAAGAGGAGTAGGCATCGTAATGGACACGGACAAATCAAAAGCAGCTAAGGGGTACTGGGCTGTGTCCGACAGAGTTTTTCTGTTTAAATTGGGTGGCAGGCCATTTGACATTAACATCATTCAGGTATATTCACCAACATCCGCAAGTACTCAGGAAGACAT
>CM060310.1:5296503-5414003 GCA_030674185.1 Monoplex corrugatus | reverse complement strand
GGAATGGGGAGAGGGACCTATACAACACTAAGCTGACACCACTAAAATGGTGGAAGCGTTAAAATGAACAGCGAGCAGGCCAGTCAGTTAGTTAGGATTGAATTTGAGATATCAGATCATTAGTGTTTCGTAAATCCTGCCTCCCGTCCCACTCCCATTTCACAATGTTACTGGTGCATGGACAGCAAAGAAAACAAACGAGACAGTCTTGATGGAGGCAGACACAAGTAGATCACTCATAAGGAAGATTAGGAAAAGACAGGCAACATTTATAGGTCATTTTATGAGGAAGGGGGATTTGGAGCACCTGGTCACAACGGGAAAGCTGGAGGGAAAGAGAGCACCAGGTAGACCCAGGGAGAAAATGCTAGACGGACTTGCGGAGTGGCTGAAGACGAGAAGGGTGGAGGAGATGCTTGGGGCAACAAGAGATAGAGATAGATGGAAGTCCATGATCGCCAACGCCATGCGGCAGGGCACCTGATGATGATAATGATGATGACTGGTGCATTGGGTCTTAGCTTGCGCAGGCTCAAGGATTATGCCACATAACAGAGGTGGGTGACTGGGTGGAGCGTTTTGTGATGGTGTGACCAATTCCTCTTAAGCTCTAAACTTCATGTGTCTTTCCTTTGTTGGCGGTGGTGGTGGTGGTGGTGGCCATCATGCTGAATGGGTATGAGTGTATATGTATGAGTGCGTGTGTGTATGTGTATGTGCGTGTGTGTGTGTGTGTGTGTGTGTGTGTGTGTGTGTGTGTGTGTGTGTGTGTGTGTGTGTGTGTGTGTGTGTGTGTGTGTGTGTGTGTGTGTGTGTGTGTTTTAACTGATTACCATACTTCAGTCTCCTTACTACATGCATTTAGTTCTAGCCCTTTATTTCTGCTTTCTATTATATTCACAGGATTTTGTAGGTCTTTTACATTTTCTAGAATTAGAATGTTATCTGTATAGCACAGCTTATTTATCATTTTTCCTTCAACTTTTATCCCAGGGTATTCATCTAGGCTACAGCGAAACCAAATCTGTGTATTTAGTTCTAGCACTTTATTTCTGCTTTCTATTATATTCACAGGATTTTGTAGGTCTTGTATATTTTCTAGAATTAGAATAATGTCATCTGTATAACAAAGATTATCTATCATTTTTCTTTCAACTTTTATCCCAGGGCATTCATCTAGGCTACAGCGAAACCAAATCTGGTGACAAAACACATCCCTCTCTAACCCCTCTTTTGATATTTTAAAAAAGAATTCGTATAATTTTTCTACTCTCATTGCTGTCTTTTTGCTGCCAATACATATTCCTTATTCTTCTTAGATCTTTTCCATCAGTATTCAGCGTTTCTAGTTGGATGATAAATTCTTCATGTCTTACCTAAACAAAAGCCTTGGTATAATCAACAGAACATAAACATAGATCCTTACTCAACTCAGCTGATCTTTGTACAAGAGTTTTTAGGATACATATGGTATTAACAGTTCCTTCCCCTTCAACAAATCCACTTTGTTCTTCTGCTATATTATCTGGTTTGATTCTATTTCTTGTCCTCATCCTGATCATTCTTTATAAAATGTTTTGCCATATGACTCATCAGGCTGATTTTACGATAGAGTTTGCATTCAGTAGCCCCTGCTTTCTTTGCAAGTGCTATGAAAACTGACTGACATATTTGTAGGGATTTTCCCGGCATTATAGATTTTATTTAGGAGGACTTTTACTTTTTCAATACCAAATTGATCTAGTGCCTAAATCATTTCTATAGTAATATGTCTAGTCCTGGAGCTTTCCTTGTTTAATCTTTTTCATCACTGCTTTAACTTCATCTGTCATGAGTGGTGGTCCTTCACAGTTCTTTCTAATGATTGTTCCTGCCTTCGTCAAAGAGGTCTTCGATGTACTCTGACCACCTACCTAATGTTTTGTCTTTTTTTCCATTATAATCGTACCATTTTTTTTGTTTTTGTTTTGTTTTAAACAACCCGGTCATGTGCATGTCTTTTTCATGTGATGAATTTCTTCAGTATTTCTGTACGTAAACTTAGGGTTTGTCTTCCGTTTCTTTGCACTTTGTTTCTAGACAAGCTTCCTTAGCTTTATTACACTTATTCCCGATTTCTTTCTCTTTTTGCATTCTTCCTCTTTTTCTTTCCCTTTCTTAGTTTATCCATCAAGCCTAAAATTTCTTTTGTCATCCAATTCTTCTTTGCCTTTCCTTCAACTCTAGGGATGTCTTCATAATCCGCATTGACTGAGTTTTTCAAATTTGTCCATTGTTCCTCGCTGTCCACAATACTTTCTAGAGCATTGAATTTGTTTTGAACAGATTCGCCAAATGTGGCATGAGTTGATTTACATGTCTCTAAAGAGTCCAAGATTTAGTTTGATGTTATTTCTGGTTGGTTCGTTTTCTTCTCTTCAATTTCAGCATAAATCTTCCTAATACAGTATTGTGGTCACTGTTGCTGTCTGCGCTGGGTAATGTTTTTGCTATCAGTAAAAAAAATTCTAAATCTATTATTTATTAGGCTGTAATCATTTTGATGTCTTGTGTGTCTCCTGGATTCACCCATGTCCATTTTCTTTTGTTAGGATATTCAAACCAAGTGTTTCCTATCATGGATTCATTAATTTGTGCCTATTCAAGATTCTCTCCCCTTTCATTTTGTGTGCCAAGGCCATGAGGTCCAACTATGTCATATACTTTTTCCTGTCCCACTTTAGCATTAAAATCTCCCATTATGATTGTAAAATCCTGTTATTTACACTCAGCCTTGGCTGTCTCTAATTCTATACAGGAGTTGTCAATCTCTTCCTCAGTACTTGTAGATGTTGATGCATCGAGCCTACTTGGATGACGCTGATATCAGATGGCTTGCCCTCCAATCTAACTAGTGAAATGCAGTTTGATAAATGATGGCCCAGTATCTTTTGATAGACTTTGACTTTGTCACTGTCCATTATGATACCTACCTAAAACATGGTCTGATATGGCCCAATATCTTTTGATAGACTTTGACTTTGTCACTGTCCATTATGATACCTACCTAAAACATGGTCTGATATGGCCCAATATCTTTTGATAGACTTTGACTTTGTCACTGTCCATTATGATACCTACCTAAAACATGGTCTGATATGGCCCAATATCTTTTGATAGACTTTGACTTTGTCACTGTCCATTATGATACCTACCTAAAACATGGTCTGATATGGCCCAGTATCTTTTGATAGACTTTGACTTTGTCACTGTCCATTATGATACCTACCTAAAACATGGTCTGATATGGCCCAGTATCTTTTGATAGACTTTGACTTTGTCACTGTCCATTATGATACCTACCTAAAACATGGTCTGATATGGCCCAGTATCTTTTGATAGACTTTGACTTTGTCACTGTCCATTATGATACCTACCTAAAACATGGTCTGATATGGCCCAGTATCTTTTGATAGACTTTGACTTTGTCACTGTCCATTATGATACCTACCTAAAACATGGTCTGATATGGCCCAGTATCTTTTGATAGACTTTGACTTTGTCACTGTCCATTATGATACCTACCTAAAACATGGTCTGATATGGCCCAGTATCTTTTGATAGACTTTGACTTTGTCACTGTCCATTATGATACCTACCTAAAACATGGTCTGATATGGCCCAGTATCTTTTGATAGACTTTGACTTTGTCACTGTCCATTATGATACCTACCTAAAACATGGTCTGATATGGCCCAGTATCTTTTGATAGACTTTGACTTTGTCACTGTCCATTATGATACCTACCTAAAACATGGTCTGATATGGCCCAGTATCTTTTGATAGACTTTGACTTTGTCACTGTCCATTATGATACCTACCTAAAACATGGTCTGATATGGCCCAGTATCTTTTGATAGACTTTGACTTTGTCACTGTCCATTATGATACCTACCTAAAACATGGTCTGATATGGCCCAGTATCTTTTGATAGACTTTGACTTTGTCACTGTCCATTATGATACCTACCTAAAACATGGTCTGATATGGCCCAATATCTTTTGATAGACTTTGACTTTGTCACTGTCCATTATGATACCTACCTAAAACATGGTCTGATATGGCCCAGTATCTTTTGATAGACTTTGACTTTGTCACTGTCCATTATGATACCTACCTAAAACATGGTCTGATATGGCCCAGTATCTTTTGATAGACTTTGACTTTGTCACTGTCCATTATGATACCTACCTAAAACATGGTCTGATATGGCCCAGTATCTTTTGATAGACTTTGACTTTGTCACTGTCCATTATGATACCTACCTAAAACATGGTCTGATATGGCCCAATATCTTTTGATAGACTTTGACTTTGTCACTGTCCATTATGATACCTACCTAAAACATGGTCTGATATGGCCCAGTATCTTTTGATAGACTTTGACTTGTTCATTGGCCATCATGATACCGAGTCCTATTTCATGTGTGTCTCCTCCAAAATGTATAGTTTTATGCTTGCCCGATGTTATCATGCCTGTTCCCTTCCGTCTGACCTCTCCTAGTCCTAAAATACCGATGTTCATTCTTTCACATTTCCCAGTTTTCCCATCTTGAGCATTTTGTTCTAACATTCCAAGGTGCAATTCTTATATCTTTTAATCTAACAGCAGTAGCTTGATCACAGTCTGGTGTCACCTGTTTCACATGACTTCCCCTACCAAGTGAAGGTGCTCCATTCATGTCATTCATTTTTTCTCGTTCATACTTTTGAGGAATGACATTCTTCAGAGAACATGGTTGTATTTTCCTGTCACCATCCGTCAGTTATTGTACAAACTCTCCGCTAGACTTTGTCATTCCCACGACTACCCACAAGGGACTGGGGCTGTAAGCAGGTTTTATGGCGCCTCCCTTCACCGAGATGATCCTTTCCAGCATATCTGTGCCACCAAATATACTCCATGCTCCCCACAATCGCCACCATTTATTTTGCCACTGCTATGCTGCTAACCGCCATATCTGGACGTCTTACCTTATCCACACCTGGAGGTGCGCTGGTTGGGTATAGTAGCCCACAATATAACTATAGTGACCCCCAGACATCACCTAGCCTAAATAACTAACATATCATCCAGTGAAGGTAAGAGCAAGTATTTGGAAGAAGGTTAAAAAAAATTTTTAAAAAGGGGGGGGGGAGGGGGAGAGAGAAGGGTTAAATCTAGGGAAGCAGTCTCGTGTGCTTCAGTCCTATAACAAGAATTTTGTATAACTGCCAGAGGCTACATTTGCAAGTCAAGTAAAGGCAGGCCTGTTTTTACAGCCTCATGAGAGGCGGGTAAAGTTGTCTTCCTTGCAATGGTATGTAAGCACAAAATGATAAAGACAAGAAAACAAAGCAAACCTTTTACTCAAAGAATAAACTGCATGAACTGAAACACACACACACACACACACACACACACACACACACACACACACACACACACACACACACACACATACACACACACGCACACATACACACACACACGCACACACCACACACACACACACACACACACACACACACACACACACACACACACACACACACACACACACACACACACACACACTCGTCTAAAAGCACATATGTGAATAGACGTTAAAAGAAATAACGAACGAACGAACGAACGAACGAACGAACGAACGAACACACACACACACACACACACACACACACACACACACACACACACACACTCACACACACACACACACACACACACACACACACACACACACACACACACACACACACACACACACACACACACACACACACACTTGAAACTTGATGCATTCAAAACAAAATACACCAGGAATATAGTGTGTCTGTGTGGAAAGAAGATAACGCATAGTCATATTCTTTCATGTGTTCGGGTAACACGACATATTCCTACACTCTCTACGAAGACAATTTCGGACATATTTGCCTCACCATCATTAACACATGAATTTTTCGTTAGCCTGTCAAAAAGTCCTATAGCGAATTATCTTTAAAATGTTATTTCACTTGTTCACCGTAGTGGTTAGTCGATTCTTAGTTTTTCTTTTATTCATTTATTCCAGATATTTATTAATTTTGTTTGTTAGATAATTTGTTTAAATCGTTACTTATGACAACATTATTTGTTAGCTTTACCTTCCCCTCCTCGAAATAGTTGTTTTCTGGATACTCTTTTCTCAAGACCAAAATTAACAATCTTCAGATATCCTCTTTACTCCTCCTCTATCCCCCTAAAATCACTTTAGTGAATAGATATTAAATAGAAGACCACTACCACACACACACACACACACACACACACACACACACACACACACACACACACACACACACACACACACATGAATAGATATAAATAGAAGACCACTACCACACACACACACACACACACACACACACACACACACACACATACACACACACCGGCACGAAAGACTTTCGTTTTCTTTCTATAAGTACTAAACCACTAGCTTTCCACTTTTTTGAACCTTAAATTTTCCTCAGAATTGTTTCTACTTGAAACGAAACGATCATAAATGCTAAATGCCAACCTGCGTTTTGATTTTTCTTTTTCGTTCTTTCTTTTTTTTTTTCATACCCCATCTTGCTATACATCTAGAGAGAAAAAAAGATGTTTCCCCTTGCTTGTTTGTTTGTTTTTAGCTTTAATCATAGAATTGGATTGCTGCAAAGGCTGAAAATACGAAATCATCTTTTGATCCAAAACAAGTGCGACTGCCCGTGCCCAAGCAAACAGGAACCAGAAGAACAAGCAAACCAAAGCAAGCACGTATTCAACACAAGACAAGACAAGCGCAAATTTTCGTTCAACTGGCCTTTGTCAAGCGCGAATGCACGGTCACAAACAGACCACAAACAACGGATAATAAAAAGAGGACTAAAAACTTCCCTGCCGCCTCGTCCAGTGGATAAAAAGGGACCCTGTTTGTGACCGTGCATTCGCGCTTGACAAAGGCCGGTTGGCCGAAAATTTGCGCTTGTCTTGTCTTGTTGTGTTGAATACGCGCTTGCTTTGGTCTTCTTGTTCTTATGGTTCATCTTTTGATCACCGGTGATCGATTTCTATAGGAAAGAACCAAGAATATCTTGCCAGCTTGCAGCTGTTCATTTGAAATCTAACATGTTACATCATAACATGGCATCTGTGGTATATGGAATTTATTCCAAGTGCGGGGACTCTATCTGGAGAATCTGAAAAATCTCCACCCTTGGTTTTACTTACTGGACGATACCCAGACATAGTCAAACCAAAGAATACGAGTGATTTCTTTGGTCGAACATCGATGGTCAATGTTCAATCACGCCCATCAGTCAAATGAACAAAACGACAAATGGTAATGTACACAAAAAGCTTAATTCCGGAAGAGTGCAATATGCGAGATGCACAATTCTCACTTGGGAATGGATAGCGTAGGATCTGTAACACAGACGTCTAAGTCGGCAACAGTCGAACAGACGTAAGTTAACAAGAAAAGACAGGCGCAAATTTTCGGCCAACTGAATGGCCTTTGTCAAGCGTGATTGTAACATCACAAACAAACACCTAATATAAAAATTAGGAGAAAAAGACTGAAACTTCAATGCTGCTTCGTCCTCTTCTCCCACTGGACAAAGCGGAAGGGAAGTTTCAGTCTTTTTCTCTTAATTTTTGTATTTGCCGATTTGGTGTTTGTTTGCGATCTTACATTTCACACTTGACAAAGGCCAGTTGGCCGAAAATTTGCGCCTGTCTTATTATTATATTGTATTAAATACGCGTTCTGATTATATTTTCGTGTTTTTCTGGTTCCTGTTTGCTTGAACGCGGGCAGTCGCACTTGTTTTGGAAGACGCAAGTTGGATTTTGCCTGGAGATTTTGTCTTTGTTTTTTTTTATTTGGGGAAACTCGTGTACGAAGGCAAACTAGACGTTATGTTGTTTCATGACAGGCGAGAGCAGAGGTTAAGGTAATATATTTTTTTTTAATCAGTTTCATCAGATTGTTGTTCATGTAAAATGTTGCCCTTTGGATCAGCTTGATATCTCCCGCCATCTCGTATCGTCAGATCCCCTGCCCCATATTTCTCATGCTCGTTACTGTCCATGCTCGATTGTTGTGCTAAATGTTTGTTGCTGTGCACCGCCACGTTGGCTAGATAATTTATTTTATACATGATTATGATAGAATTAACTCACTCACTACTGGGCGATTTGGAATTTAACATTCCTCTGTGTACTGGGCGTTTGTATAGGTTTTAAAAAAAATCATTAAAAAATAATGGCCTGACACATATTCTTCCAATTTTGATAGGCTACATGTTTATCATATATGATGATCATATTGAACAAGCATTTTACAAAGTTTCAAAGTTGTAACCTATATGGTACTCTTTTTGTTGCCAGTTGTGAAACAAGGTACAGTTTTATGGTAATAAAAATGAGGGTGATCGCAAGAGCATATAACTTATAAGGGAAGTTTTCACTGCTCTTGAAAAGAGGACTGTTTTCCACATAGGCTAAATCACATTGGAAATACCAGTAGAGAGTAAACAATAACTGATTGAGAGTTTCTACTCTCTACAAGTAAACTAAAATCAATAAGATATTACTGATAACTTGTCGATTTGGTCATTACACATTCTCCTGTATACAGGTGGTTTGTACAGGTGTTTAAAAAAGTCAAAAAAATAATGAGGAAATGCACACTCTTGAAATTTGCACACATGGTTATTGTTTGATTGAATAAGCACATTACAGAGTTTCAAAGCTGTAACTTTTATAGTTCTCTTTTTGTAGGGGGTGATGAGAGAAAGTACGTTTTTGTGACAACAAAATTAAGGGTGGCTGCAATTGGATAGTGGTAAAGTTCACACTGCTCCTGAAAAGTGGACAGTTTTCCACATAATCACATTGAAAATCCCAGTAGAGAGTGAGCAATGGCTACCTGAGATTTCTACTTTGTACAATTCAGCTAAAGTTAGCAAAATGCTGCTGGCTACTTGGCGATTTGTAGTCAGCTTCAGTACACCAAATGCTTGAATAGAGTTGGAAAAAAATCATGAAAAAATATTAACATATGATTATTGTTTGACTAAATAAGCACAGTACAAGGTTTCAAAACTATAACCTCAACACACAGACACACACACCCAGACACACATACACCCATATCCATACACACACACCATACAAACACATTCATACATACAACACATACACAGAGTGCACACACACAGTACAAACGTCCACATACAGTACGAACATCCATATGCACATACACATACACACACACACACATAGACATACACACACACACACACACACACACACACACACACACACACACACACACACACACACGCACACATGCACACACACGCACATAGTGACATACACACACACACACACATCACACACTATGAGTATGAGTATGACTGTATCACTATCAAAAGAACCTACCAGCATGTGTTCATTTTTTGTTATACCATGGTTAAACCCATAAACCCTTTGTTCTGAGCATGGTGCTGGAACAGCTGATCTAGTGGTCCTTTAAAGAGACCAAAAGAATATTGTGATACCAGATCAGGGTACTGTTCCATGTAGGTATGTTACAGACTCAAATAATTATATTGATTATGGGCCTCAGTAATTCCCATCACTCAAAGAGCACTTTAAAAATATCACACATAAAACTACAATAGTACAAAGAACAAACACTCACACATGCACCAAAAACAAATGATAACAACAACAATGAAAAAAAATACAGCAAAACAAAAAATAAAAAACAAAACCCATTAGAATGGTTGGCCCTATATGATGTTCTTCTATTGGTTCATGTTGTTCATGACAAAAGTTACGATATTTTTTAGATCAAGACTCAACATGTGTAACATTTTCTTGCATCAGATTAAATAACAGAAAGTGTTATGTGTTTTCTTTTCAAAAAGCATCATAGCTTGAGAATGACAGAACCAGTCAAGGGAAACAGTATTGTTGAACAGGCTTTTTTATTTGCCCAAGGTGACTGTAGCCTTCATGAAATGCTGGAACTAAGCGCAAATTTGTAATTTGTAAGGGCTTTCTGGACTGGTCCCAATTACCCATCAGTTTTTCTTCTTTTCCTTTTTCGTTTTGAAAATTTTTTGGTTTCTTTTGTGTGTGTGTGTGTGTGTGTGTGTGTGTTTGTGTGTGTGTGTGCCCAGTCAGTCTTTGTTCTTTTCCATTTTTCCCTTTCGAAATTTTTGTATTTATTTGGTGTGAGTGTGTTAATGTGTGTGTGTGTATGTCACATACTATTTGTCATTGTGTGTGTGTGTGTGTGTGTGCATGTGCATGTGCGTGCGTGTGCGCTTATGTGTGTGTTGTCTTCCTTAAAGTAGGTACCGGCAGGCTCAGTTTGCAACTGACAACTATGCTGCTCTGCCCGGAAATGGCCACTTTTCCCCACATGTTTTCATTAAAACCAAACATTTTTCATCAAAGTGATGTATGTGACATTAAAGATCATTCTTTTGTCTTTTCAATGATGTCTTTCTTTTGTATGAGTGATGAATGTGTGATTTTTTACGATTTTTTGAAAACGGTCGAGTTTGCCGATTTCCTACCACCGTGACCGACTTTCTCGAAAACGTTATTTTGGGTCACTCGCTTCGCGTTCCACGCAGGGATTCCCCTTGCACGGAACATGTATAATGAAAACAGGAAATGCTTAGCGAGATCTTAAGCTTTATTTTGATACCAAAAAGTTTATAAATTATTAAAATTAAGGGTCCAAAATCAAGGAAAGAAGATTTCAAAGTCATTTTTTCCACACTAAACGTAAAAAAAAAACTGTCATCGAGGTATTCAAACGAAAGAGAGAAGTGTCCTCTTTCGTTTGGTATGCAAATTAACTCGGTGACGTCAACTGGGAAATCCTGCTGACCAATGAAAAGCAGTCACCCATAAGCGTCTCGCATTCCCATACACTCGCCCAGTGCAACAATGGCAGCTAGTAGCGGCAAGACGAACGCGGTCAATTTTCTCAAACAACATCGAAGCTATATCGGTAAACAATGCCTTAGAATTACTTCAATCGACTTTTAAGACAGTACTGTATTATTTTAAAGCAGTAGGTATGGCTAGATTGAACAAGAAAGATCAAAATATCGATCGACATGTCAAAGGTTGGAACGTTTTGTTACTGATGGACTCGCGATCTTGAAAGTTCACACGAAGTGTGTGATTTGAAGTAAAATCTTTGACGGTTGCTCTTCATTTGCTTTGTAACTTTACAATCATATCAATCAAACATTCGTTCAGACTCTAATTTAATTATATGTGTGATAGTTAAGCGAAAGGGTGGAAAAACTTTGCTAAATTTCGAGATGCATTTTTGACAAGGGAGGTAATCGCTAATATTGACATCAGTTGATGTGTGTAACTTTCGTTCTGATAACGCAGGTATTGCACTGATTATTGTTTTCTTGTTAGTTTTGAGCTATTTTCTTTTCTTTTTGTATTAAAAAACATTTGGAATGAAGATTAAAAAGGATTTCTGCTTAGATTTTTTTTTTTTATTTACAGATGTAGGCCTACTGTTTGCAGTTAATTGTTGTGTGTGTGTGTGTGTGTGTGTGTGTTTTAAACAAATATTTGAGGCTTGTTTGTGTTCATACTGACATACTAGTACAACACACAGAGGATAATACGAATTTTATAATCAATAGTTAAGAAATACAATAGATTATGAATATGCTATTTGAAAAATAAAGGAAAATAAAATTGAAATTTTTAAGAATAATAATAAAAGTGAAGATTACAAATTCATTTGAAGTTAGTAATTAGAACATGATTTAATACAGTAGAACACTGATATAAAATTATAAAGAACAACCCCAGGCAAAAAAAATAGTTCTTTATATCAGTAGTTCTTTATTTGTCAAACCTTTACACACACATTTTATCCCTCACACAACCCCCCCCCCCCCCTTCCCACTGTTTATCCACGTCCCCAAAGCCATTATACATTCATCTAGAGTCCTAATTTCTTGCCCATGGGTGAAAAAAATGATGTAATGTCAGTTTGTTTTTTTCCCTTTTCGCTCGATTCAAGAATGAATTTCTCCCATGTCCCCTAAAGTGTCAAAAAAGGTTTCTCCGCCATTCACAATACAAAAGTCCCTAAGAGTTTTCAAACACTGTTTGGCTTCTGCAGAGCTCACAGCCTTGAGCTGCTCTGCAGGTGCCTTGTCCTCTTCTTCAGGAGGCACAGAACTGGAACCAGCAGCTTTGACTTGGTCCACAATTTCCTGGTCCAAATGCCATCGATCGATAATCTATTTTTAGATCGCCGTCATGAATAGGCGCGGGCAAGCGAGGCATTGTGCGATAGTGACCACCGTCCGTGACCAGGCGAATGTGGCCAGGGGTTCGTTATTCCCGTCAATTCGTTTCAAGCGTGTTCGTTATAAGTGTGCTCTACTGTACTTTATCATTCTTTGAACCACAGCTAAATTCATATAATTGCTATTCTATCTCTTCAGAGGCTGCTTCTCACTACGAAGACCTGCAGGCAGCATTCCTTGCTACTGGTCGAGGCAGGAGAAAGAGTATTGCTAGAACCCCGATCAGTAACATAGTATTGCTTCAAGTTTTTTTGCTGAAAGAAGATGGAAACAAGGGGAAGTTGATCCCACAACAGCTGTTGTCAGTTTTATGGCCAGGTGTAAAAATGTAGGGACATTGTGTTGAGGATGGGAGATGGCTAACTTGCAGGTGGGTATGAAAGGGGGTGGGGCAAAAGTGAAAAAAATTAATATTGCTCTAAATAGTGCATTCATGCACCCCATTTGAAAGATCTTTACAAAATATGAAAGTTACAATTTAAATCATTCAAATCGGACAAAAAATGCTCGAACAGCATGCAAAAGAAGTTTTGCGCTCACGGACGCCCCTCATTTTGGCACGATAGTCCATGTTTGGCTCAAGTTTACACATAAACTAGTTCACCAAGATGCCTGGAAAAAAATAGGCTCTCATAACTTGTTGCTAGTAAGCATTCTGCCAATTTTGAGCTGTCTATATAAGATAGTTTTCAGATGACAAGCATCCAAAGTAGGGCTTGTGTGAAAAATGCCAATTTTCCCCGAAAATGATATAATTTTTAACGTCACGTTTTATGCAATATCTCAGGTTCTAATGAAGATAGAGATCTAATTTTTTTTGCACTGTGTTCAGTTTCGTGCTCTCTTTCCACCTATGTTAATTTAATTAATCAATGTATTTTTAATTTTGGCCTGCCGGTACCTACTTAAAGGTTTGTGGTTCATTTTATGTTTTCATTTTTAGACTAGACAGCTTATTTTATTGAGTCTCACCTGTCGGCGTCACTGTGTTCAGTGTTGGCTGCTGCACTTTGTGACACAGTCACCCTCTTCCAAATGACTCTGTCCTGACTTTTGTGGACAAAAAACGTTTTGAAATTTAGGCCACTGATGCTGTTTATGTTCTCAGTGTATGAAATTGGAGGTCTGCCTTTCTTCCTTTTTGCCTATGTTTTTCCTTGAAAAATGGTTGCCATAAGGTCTGTTCTTGCTATGTGACACATGGCCAATGTATTTTACTATTTTTAGTCTTCTTTTGTTGATGTCTGATAGTAATTTTCTGCTGGTATCGAGTTCTTCCAGGACATTTTACGTCTTGGTTTGTATGTAAATTGTGATATATGATATGCGAATAGTTTATAATTTGTGAGGTAATTTTGATTGTCAAGGTGTTAATTTTGTAATACTGAAGTTATAATGTTTTTCCTGTATATGAATTAGAATTTTTCTGTGTTTTTATCTTCATTCAAAATATTGATTATGATTTTATGTACAACTATTGCATGCACAAAACACACACACACACACGCATGCAAACATAGCACACGCACACACACACACACACACACACACACACACACACACACACACACACACACACACACACACATGCGCGCGCACAGCAACGCACACACACACACACACACACACACACACACACACACACACACACACACACACACACACACACACACACACACACATACACACACACACACACACACACACACACACGTACGCAAGCACACACAATATATATACACAATATGCACGCAATATATAAACACAGTATGCCTCTTTATTCATATGAAAAATCTGTTAATCTTTTTTCTTTACATAAGTCACTCAGTGTTTAAATTTTAATATTCTGTGGTTTCTTATGTGTCTCTTACTTGTATAGCTTTAGTTTAATGTTTGTTGTTATCTTATTGTGTATGTAATTGTGAACATTTTTTATCACCATTTGCCTTTTTTTTGCGAAATGTAAAGCGCTGGTGAACATGTTTTTATATGGAATATGCGCTATACAAATAAACATTATTATTATTATATTATTATTATTATTATTATTATTATTATTACATCTCGCGTCCATTTCAAAAGGATCGTGTAGCATTCTGCACTGACAGGTCTGACTGCACTGGTTCAAATGGTTCTCAACCATACGGGTGAAATGACTCATGTTTCAGCTCCTTTATAACTTAGATGGATTAATCAAACAAAAATTTAATTACAGTCATTTGTACTGTACGGTGTCTCACTGATGCAGTAGATAGCAGCATTTGGCTTTCTCATCCTGTACCAATACTTGTCCTGGTGAAGTGGAAATCTAATATCCAAAAGACATGAAGGGCATGTCCTGTAACTTCCTCTTTTTCCAGCAGCCATTTTATTCTGTCCTCACACCTGTTTCAACGGAGTGATTTTTTTTCTCACTCTTGTTTTTCCAGTCTGTCATTTGTCTTCTTGTCCATTTTTGATTATTTCCTCCTCTAAGGGAAAGTCATATATCTTAACGTTTCCCTCTTTTTTATTTGTTTACTTGAATAAGTGTACCCAGTAGAAGAGTCAGAGGTCAAAAGCGGTAGGTGTTTTTCTTGTTTGTATGAATTATGTTCAAGTCCTAAGATGTAGGCCTACAATACATTTCCTTTGGCTTTTCATCGACTATTTCTCATCTCACCAGCAGTCACTAATAATATTTTTCTTAACTAGAAAATATATATTGAAATTGCACTGAAAAACATCCCCTTTCTTTAATCATAATGATTTATTTAATCAGTTTTTTGGTGAAACGGGAAAACAGATACAGGAGAAAAAGACTGAAGATGGGCATTTAATTTAAGTTTAATCATTTGTCAGAGATCATTATTAATTATGTTATATTGAAAAGATATAAAAAGTTCACCAGTTGTAATAATAACCATAATCCAACATCATATCTGCAGAAAAATCATCACAACTGATTCTGGTTCTGCTGTTATAACATGTGAAAGCCTCAGAATTATTTCTAACAGCAAATCACCAAAACTAGTACAAAACAACACAAAATAATAAATTGTAGAGAATACTTTTCTGTAACTGAAATCTGAATTACGAGTCTATCACCGGGCATCGGGAACATCACAAAGAAGACCACAACGTCACAAGGAATGATAATGTTTATTGTCTTCTGATCGCTGCTATGTTCCTTCATGTGAAACGAAAGTGCCAGATGTGATTTTGGACATATCCTCAGAGAGACATAAATTCCTCTAAGTCTAAGTGATGGAAAACAAAACCCGACCAGCCTCTATTCTCGGACATGAAAACAATGCATAGAAGATCAGTGCATTGAATTCATCAGTGTTTCACTTTCAGGCATCTCTTCAGGTAACTGCCCTTCACCAAAGTGTTAATCGAAAGCATTTATCCTTACATTTTGATTAAATGTGATTTCAAGAATCAGTTGTCATGGCCTGAACAGGGTGGTCGTGGACATGAGAAATTAAAACATGTCCTATTTTTCTCTTGTGTGGCATTTTCTGCTCTTAGTTTCATTTCTGGGTAAGAACATGTGACCTGGTGGAGGGACACTAAGTGTAAGTGATTGAGATGCGCAGCACGTGAAATTTCTGTCAGTTGTGATGATCAGACATGAATACAGTGCACAGAAGATTTGTTCTATTTTTGAAAAATATGTTCACCAAATTTCTTAATTGTTTATTGTTGTTCTATTTAAGAAAAATGTGTTCACCAAAATTCTTAATTCTTTGTTGTGTCAGTGGCGCACTTTGATTTAAGGAAATTAAAATGTTGGATCTTTTCCGATAAATCAGGAAGCAGTGGTGTTTAAGTTTGATGTTGTGTCTCCTGGATATGGCGACTCATGTTCAACCAGGTTCGCTTTCAGATTTGACTCAAAGAGTCAGATTTGACCAAAAAATGATGTGCGCATGTTCTTGGGACTAAATTCTTGGGAAACGTATAATTTGCTTCACACATTCCAGTTTTCATCCCAGCTTTGCAAAAATGTATGGACTTGATGTTTGTGACATGTCAGTGGATGTCCTGTTTTGGCGTAGCTGATATCATGGCAAGCGAAAATGGGCAGATTTTGCCTGATTCCGCCAGCCCACAGGGTCCCTCCTGCCCCTCCTCTTAGGGGCAGCGATGAATGAGTCACAGCTGCAGCCCGTTCGTTCTCTTTCTTCTAGTGTAAAAAGTGTTGTCAGTGACTGTTTCCCACTAATTTTACTTTCATCAGAATTATTTCAGACCCCAATTGATGCTTCTTTAACCCTTTGATTCCCGCACCTTATCCACCAACTGCAAAAACTTGACGCTTTGACTCCCTCATCCTATCCACCAGCTTCCTGCAGGAAGCTGGTGGATAGGATGAGGGAATCAAAGGGTAAAGTTTTTGTTTTGCTAGCATGGTTGGCAATGCAGGATGCTGGTAGACAGGGTGCGGGAGTCAAAGTGTTAATCCAGCTGTCTTTGCTGATTATGTCCATAGTAGTTTAGTACACAGGTCAAGATCCATCTCCATACTATGTTGTAAGAATAAAATAAAATAAAATAAAACCACCACTTAATTTACTGGCACTGACTGTGCCTGTCACTGCTAGCAGCCACCTGGCACTCTGTGCATTGAGACAGATAAGCAGAAGAATGAACAGGCCTACTGGCTATGCTTGACCCTGACTCAGCTCACATGCAGTCAGTGACTGTAAATGAAGTGGTCTTGCTATTTTCTTTATTCTGCCTTTTGGATTTATCATCTGCTTTCTGCGATTTGAATTGTCAAGATTTGGCGCAGTATAAATACTGTATTGATTATTATTATTGTTGAATGTTCTGCAACTTATTTTCATTGTCGTTGTGTTTTCTGGCCTCATTTTGTATGTGTTTGGTTTTGTTTGCTTCTTGTTGTTTGGAGAAAAAACAAACATACCAGGCTTAGGCTGGCTGGGGTTTTCCTGTGTGATATAAATTATATGCCACTTGACTGTGGTGTGTATTTATAAAGAAAGGCAGGTATGTGCACTGTTGCGCACATGTATGGTATTTGTATTATAAGTGCGTATACTGGAGTGCAAACACCCCTGTCTCAGGGAAGCATTTCCTGGCAATCGAAGAGTGATGTTAATTACCTGTCACCTGTGGCGTACATGTTCCATTCACCCGGACTGTGGTGAGTGGTACCAGTAGTGGTTAGACTGAACTTTTAAAATGCTAAGTATGAACTGTCAGAATACTTTTACACACCACACATCATGTTTGAAAGTTGAAGCTTCGTTCTTTGTCAGTGCATGAACGTGTTGTAAAGTCTGTAGCATGGCATGAAAGTAAACCCCTGTTACGTTCAGATTACTTTCTCATTTCACTGTTGTGTTTGTACTTGTTGTAAACTTCAAACAGAATACTTTCTGTTGTTTTTTTCAAAAACCTTATAGCTATGATAAGTCAGACATAAAGGATGTAGAACCACTAGAATTTACCACGGCCAGTGGCTTGCAGCTAAATGCTGGCACTGACAGAGCAGACTTTCACTTTGTAGGGTTCCATCGGCACTGAGCAGCTGTTTTGTGTTTTGCAGTGGCTCAGTGTGTTCAACTAAACATTGGACTGTGCAAAGCCATGTTATCGACTATTTTCTTTTTACAGAGATTGGTTTTAACAGAATGATCCGACATATCTGCTTGATACTGTAGTATTTAACTCTTTATGATATAAGCTATTAATTAAAAGAATACATCCAAAGAAAAAAAAAGTTTCTGGATAGTTTGTTCTCAAATCAAACACGCAAAGGTGCGTCATCAGGATGTTTTGTCACTAGTTCATATGGAATTTATTCTGAATGCGGAGATGTGATTCTGAAAAACTGAAACTGAAACTAAATGAGAAATGGATGGTTGGTTGATAGGGCAAGGGAGTGAATACACTGTGAACTTTAACTTTTGTTTTGTTTGGCAGTTTACTGTTTTATTATTATTCCTCATTTGATTCAATTCTCACCATTTTTAAAATTTCTGTTGCTACAGGTTAAATGATGGAGAAATGCAAGTTTGCTTCATGCAATAGAAATCGGTGGTGCAGCAGCGATTATTGTCACGTGCATTCAGGAGCACAGCAGCATGGTTGAAGAACATAATGACCAGTGATGGGATACGAGTCAGTGAAGCAGCTAAGAAATCTGATATGACGCCTAGGTTTGGTGCTGTGGATTGGGGTTTTATGACACCACCCCCTGGTGGAGCATCATTCAGTCAGTTTTCTCCTGTTAGTTCAGAGAAAGTCTCCAATCTATACCACCCTGCCTTCAATCCCAGTATTATAACAAGACATCAGTCACACCCTCTGCTCAACAGGAACATCAGGTGGTGCCAGGTTCAGGATTCTACCCAAACAGTGCCTCACACCTGCTGACTAACATGAATTACAGACAGTCCATCCCTGGCAATGTGCCGGGACCTGCAGGATTTTCAGTGCCCAGTCATAGGTCAGGAAGGGGAAGAGAACCAGATGGGGATGCGCCAGGACCTGCAGGATCTTCAGTCTCCTGGCATAGCTCAGGAAGGGGGAGAGAGCAAGATGGTGGGGACCTGTCTGTGTTTCAGTTGTCGTGTAACAATAAACAGGAAAGGACCAATAATAGTGAACCTGCAGCATCTCACAAAAATGTGTCGGTCAATAGGACAACCAGAACTTGGCATGTTCCTCATGTTGCGGCTTCTGTGCAGCCTGTTCCATGTGATCCTCCAGGTAAGCAGCAGTTGGTTCAGAGGCAGAAGCTATTCTGCTCAAGATTTGACCAAGAAGCGCAAGTTGCAGGACCTTAGTATAGTGTTTCAGCAAGCAGAGGGGAGCATACAGCAGGCAGATGATAAAGCCACAGATCTTTCTGTTCAACATTCACAGCATAAAGAGAGGGAACGGCCAAGCTCTACACAAGCCTGGGATAGACTGGCCACCAGTAGAGAGTCTGACGGTAAGGAGGAGGATGTCATGGTAGTGAATGTAGAGGATGATGTTTTGTTTGTGGGAGTGGAAGCAGGGAAAGAGACAGCTAGAATGCACAGAGGTGAACTAGAAGGTAACAGGCACAGTAGAACACAGTCTTCCAAGCATCAGTCTGTGTCATCAGACATGCCAGCTACGAGTAAAGGTCAAGACTCTAACTCTGATGATGACTGCATTGTCCTCGACCTCTCCATGGATATCTTGTCAGAAACACAGACTGCAGAGCAACACTGGTCCAGTCAGGGAGAGAGAGGTGGTGGTCTCCAGTTATGGTCTGACTCTGATACCCTGCAGCCTGCCTCCTCCACAGACCAAGCCAAAGAGATGACCTCATCTAATGAGTCTCAACCCAGTGAAATTATGGTGTTGGAGACAGTGTCTTTGTCAGAAGAAATCAACACCAATTTCTGTGAGGACACTGTGGCCAAGACATACCGTCAACTGTCATCAGAGAGTTATTACCGCTGTGGCTGTTCAGAAGGTCGGTGTGGATTTCGTACAGTTTTACATACACAGCTGGAGCTTCACCTGCGTGAGGTCCACCCACATGATGTGGTTTATCCATGTGTTCACTGTGGAAGCCAGGAGGCAGAACTGGACAGTCTTATGTGTCACTTAGAGCAACATTTGACTTCCTTTCCAAAGTCATTTTGCTGTTCCAATGTCTCCTGTCACTTCAGATCTTTTTCTCCAGATGAAGTTCTCAGCCACTTGAAGGTTCATCAACCAAACCATGATGGTTACATCTGTTGGCAGTGCAATGCTGGATTTGACAGCTTCGCGAATTTACGTTTGCATGTCAGACAGAACATTCTGTCTGTTATCAGATGCCAGCACTGTTCGGCCAAAGATATAAATCGGCAAGCTGTTTTGGTGCACATGGCTTCCTCTCATCCTGACCAGGGTCGTATGGTGGTGGCTCAGAAATTTCTGGTCTGTAAGGAGAGAAAGCAGAATAACTGGGGTGCGCCTGATCACGTGAATATTGAGACACCAGATTTTGATGGAAATGAATTGCAGGTGCATGACTCCAATCCTGATTGTGTGCAAAATTCACAGACCAAAGCCAAAGGAAGAAGATGTCGTTCATTTATGGATGGACTTTGTAGTGTTCCAGATCAAAGAATAGGAATCATTTCTTCCATGACACATAGAGAGACGGATACACTGTCAGCAGCACAGGATAAATTGTACGATAAAGACCAGCCAGGGGTGGTTGTCAACCAGCAGGGGAAGTCTACAACGGGTGGTGTTCAGGATGGAGACACCGTGAACACAGCAGTCTCTCCACACAGGCTGCATACTCACAAAACCACTGACAAAATTCCAGACAAGAACACCAACAAAACCTCTGCCAGCAAAACCACTGACAAAAGTTCAGGGAAGAAAATCAAAATGGTACAGTCGAAAAAGAAAGCCAAAAAAGGCTCACCATCATCCAGTACAGCAGAGAACTGCAGTAGTGGGTTAGATAATGCAGACAACTTGGAAATGACTGTGGGAGGAGTGCATAACACATCCTCAGTTGATCAGAGTATGGATGTGGAGGATGACACAGCAAAAGGAGACCACTATGAAGGGGAAAGCATAGGAAAAGAGAATGTGAAGCGTGTGAACTGTTCAGGTGGCAGTGAAGAAGACAGAGAGGAGGTGATAAGCGACACAGAGGTGTCGGCTTCATGTGAAGCAGAGATACCAGTTTCCTGGGTAGAGCGCACCTACCAAAAGACAAAGGGAGGCAGTTGTAATAGTAATCTGCCAGTCAGTTGTCTAATCTGCCATCATGACTCCAGCTCTATGGAGTGCCACATCAGGCACATCCATGTCCGACATAGGACTCTTTTCAAAGGCTTTGCTTGTGAGCGCTGCAGCTTTATCTCCACCGAGGAGAACTCGGGGAATGGACACAGATGTGCTGGTAGCCATAAGCTGCGCGCTCGCAGAAGGATTGTATATGATGAAGATGACAGTGTGGTGTGGCAGGTAGCATATTCCGTGGAAGACACAAATGCGACTCCAACCCTGACAGAACCCAGAAATGTAGAACCAGATGATAAACCTCTGACCAGATCTGTCAGGAAACGTAGAGTTAATTCTATGTCTTTGTCTCCAAAGAAAACAGAAGTGTCTGTTGAAAGTGATTTATCACCAAAGAAGGCTAAACTGTCACCTGCGCGTTCATCTTCTAAGACAGCCAGAGTGGCTCCTGTTAGCAGCTCAAGTTCACCACCAATGGAAGCAGTCGTGTCACCTGTCAGTAATATATCATTGAGGAAGGCTTCATCACCAAGGAAGGATAAAGTGGCTCCTGTACATAGATTAAGATCACCTGTAAAGACAGCCAGAGTATCTCCTGTAAGTAAAATAAGTCCACAAATGAAAAAGCAAGGTAAAGGAAGAGGGTTATGGTGCAGGTTGTGTGGTCTCAAGGGTGCGTCCATGTCCGACATGAAGCATCACATCTACAGCCAACACCATGACAAGATGATCTGTCCAGTATGTTCACAAAAATTTGACACTGACCAACATGTCTCACTCCATTTTACAGAAATGCATCCAGATCAGTCTTTTCATGCTGAACTTGTGAAGTCCCATATGTTCATCTCTCAGAAGCCTGTCGGTAAAGGAGAAGACGCTGGTGCAACAGAAAAAACGGAAGCTGTGGAGGATGGTGTAAAGCATGACTTGCACCAGATGACTGATCCCAACAACCAGTTTGGCATTATTCCACAGTCTGTGTCCTCGCTCCAGAAACGAACAAAACGGAAGGCTTGTGTGAAGAGGGCGGGTTGGGTGTCACAGTCTCCTGTGGACAGCCCCTTACTTCTGAAGATCCAGAAACAGGTGCAGACCTCCACCGGATCAGAAGCTAACAATATTGAAGTGCAACCAGCTACTTTCATGGGATCCCTTTCTCAAGGCCCTGAAGCAGGCTTGCTCTGCAAAATAGAAGCAGATCCCTTGAACTCTGTAGCTAAAGTGACCAGTAACTTGGCCCAGCAGATGAAGCTGACATTTCAGAACACTTGTGCAGGAATGTCTGCAGTTATCCCTGTTTTGAATAGTGAGCAATCTGAGATGCTGACTGCTATGGAAGTCAGGGATAATATGGAATACAGGTGTCCTCACTGCACTTCTGACTTCAAGATTAGATACAAGTTCTATGAACATCTCTGCTACCACTACCACTACCGTTGTTTCAAATGTGCACATTGTCCATTTCTTGCATTTGCTGGGTCTTCCATTGTCAACCATTCAAAAAATACTCATGATAAAGAACCTCGTGTTCATCACTTAACCAAGCAAAATTTTGAGAGGAGGATAGAGAGAGTGATCGAAAACTCCTGGGTGAATGTGAATGATCCTTACTCAGAAAAACGTTTGCAGGCTTATGAAAGAGTCAGGCAGAGGAAGATTGCCAAAGATCAAGAAAAAAAAGAGATTAGACTTAAGAAACAGAACGGTACATTTCCAGAACAAAAGAAGAATCAAATCCAGAAATCCAAAAGCCTTTTAAAAAAGAAGGAAAAGGTCAATCTGAAGGTTTCCAAGAGTGTTTCAATGCAGCAAAAGGTCAGTGTGAAGGTTTCCAAGAGGAGTGTTTCAATGCAGGGAGTAGTATCAAATACTGCCCAAACATCAGCTACTTCTAGTATCCTGAGAAGAAAGAGTTGTTGATGTGTCCATACTGCAGAGGCCGAAAAAAAAATCAAAGAGCTGTTGAACGTGAAATTCGTTACCACATCCATTACAAGCCGTACCACTGCCCATACTGCGAGTTTAGTTCCAGTTCAGAACAGTTCACCAAAAAGCATATTGCTCGCACTCATCCAGACAACGAAATGACAGTGAAGTTTGAAAGATGTGAGAAAAAAGAAGCCAGATTTGAACAGTTGCTCAGGAGAGCCTTTGAAGTGTCTCAGTCAGTGGCCAAAGTGAAGGTGATTGGTGATGTGAAGAGGAAGTACAAGAAGAAAGCTGAAGCTGGGACGACAGATGTTACAGAAAGGACAACACAACATGTGAAGACACAAGATCAAGAAAAAAAAGAGGTTAGACATAAGAAACAGAACGGTACATTTCCAGAAGAAAAGAAGAATCAAATCCAGAAATCCAAAAGCCTTTTTAAAAAGAAGGAAAAGGTCAATGTGAAGGTTTCCAAGAGGAGTGTTTCAATGCAGGGAATAGTATCAAATACTGCCCAAACATCAGCTACTTCTAGTGATCCTGAGAAGAAAGAGCGGCTGATGTGTCCATACTGCAAAGGACCAAAAAAAAATCAAGGAGCTGTTGAATGTGAACTTCGTAAGCACATCCATTACAAGCCATACCACTGCCCATACTGCGAGTTTTGTTCCAGTTCAGAACAGTTCACCAAAAAGCATATTGCTCGCACTCATCCAGACAACGAAATAGCAGTGAAGTTTGAAAGATGTGAGAAAAAAGAAGCCAGATTTGAAAAGTTGCTCAGGAAAGCCTTTGAAGTGACTCGGTCAGCGGCCAAAGTGAAGGTGATGGGGAAGTACAAGAAGAAAGCTGAAGCTGAGACAACAGATGTTAAAGAAAGGACAACACAACATGTGAAGACACAGCACAAACAGAAATCTGGTTCTCAACCTGATCAGAAACGGCGCAAACAGAAACCTGGTTCTCAACCTGATCAGAAACAGCACAAACAGAAACCTGGTTCTCAGCCTGACAAGAAACAGCACAAACAGAAACCTGGTTCTCAACCTGACAAGAAACAGCACAAACAGAAACCTGGTTCTCAACCTGATCAGAAACAGCACAAACAGAAACCTGGTTCTCAACCTGATCAGAAACAGCACAAACAGAAACCTAAATCTCCACCAGATCAGATACAGGACAAAGAGAAACCTGGTTCTCAACCTGATCAGATACAGGACAAAGAGATACCTGGTTCTCCACCTGAGCAGACATTGAAATTCCATTGTGCACACTGCTCCTTCTTCAGCTTAGACAGGTGGTAGTTTCATCGTCTTTGGCCTTTTTTGTGTGTGTGTTATTGTTGCTGTTCTGTTCTGTTTTAAGAAAAATCATACCAGAGGTAGAATGTGAAGTTAAAAATTCAAGATGAAAGCAGTTGTAAACCTTAGGTCTTGGGGCAGTGAGGTGATACAGACTCAATTCCTGGATATCCTGTTTGACCTTTTCGCTGCCTAGGAAATAAGATTCAAGTGAAGTCCAGTTTGCCAAAGTTTTTATTGCTAAAAGTGTATTTGAGAAATACTCCAATGATTGTATTAAATATTTTCTGAAGGTAAATGAATACAGAGTACAAAAAGCTGATGCTTTTTGTTTTGTTATTTTTCAAAAGTACATGTTGGAGTGCCTGTTGAGCATAGAGGTTTGTTTGATCAACACGTTTTTTGAATGAGAGCGATACAGACTAGAAATTAATGCAGTCTGTGGATTCCTTTATAGCCCACTGTCACCAGCAGAACATTACAAATACAATACAGGCCTTGCATAAATACGATTGAACACTCTTCAGCCTTGCTCCCTCCCTGTAACACCCCCCCCACTTTTTTTTTTCCTCCTTGAGGCCATTCAGGCTACCATCTCCCCCTTTGTCTACTACCATGTCCCTCTCCCCCTTTGTCTACTACCATGTCCCTCTCCCCCTTTGTCTACTACCATGTCCCTCTCGCACTTTACTTTTGTCTACTACCATGTCCCTCTGGCACTTTACTTTTGTCTACTACCATGTCCCTCTCACACTTTACTTTTTCTACTACCATGTCCCTCTCACTTTACTGTTGTCTACTACCATGTCCCTCTCACACTTTACTTTTGTCTACTACCATGTCCCTCTACACTTTACTTTTGTCTACTACCATGTCCCCTCTCACTTTTCTTTTGTCTACTACCATGTCCTCTCACACTTTACTTTGTCTACTACCATGTCCCTCTGGCACTTTACTTTTGTCTACTACCATGTCCCTCTCACCTTTACTTTTGTCTACTACCATGTCCCTCTCAACTTTACTTTTGTCTACTACCATGTCCCTCTCACACTTTACTTTTGTCTACTACCATGTCCCTCTCACACTTTACTTTGTCTACTACCATGTCCCTCTCACTTTACTTTGTCTACTACCATGTCCCTCTGGCACTTTACTTTTGTCTACTACCATGTCCCTCTCACATTTACTTTTGTCTACTACCATGTCCCTCTCACTTTACTTTGTCTACTACCATGTCCCCTCACTTACTTTTGTCAATCTACACTTATTACTCTACTCTCCCTACACACTTTTTTTCCTACCATTCCTCCATCTCCCTGTTCTACAGTCCTCTCCCCTTTGTCTCTACCATTCCTCTCCCCTTTGTTACTACATGTCCCTCTCACATTTACTTTTGTTACTACATGTCCTCTGGCACTTTACTTTGTCTACTAAGTCCCTCTCACTTACTTTTGTCTACTACCATCCCTCCACTTTACTTTTGTCTATACCATGTCCTTCACTTACTTTTGTCTACTACCATGTCCCTCGCACTTACTTTGTCTACTACCATGTCCCTTCCACTTTACTTTTGTCACTACCATTCCCTCTCACTTACTTTTATACCTGTCCCTCTACACTTACTTTTTTCTACTACCATTCCCTCTCACCTTTACTTGTCTACTATGTCCTTCACTTTTTGTCTACTACATGTCCTCTGCATTATTTGTCTACTACCATGTCCCCCCACTTTACTTTTGTCTACTACATTCCTTGGCACTTACTTTGTCTACTACCATGTCCTCTCACTACTTTTGTCTACTACCATGTCCTCTGCACTTTCTTTTTCTACTACCATGTCCTTCACATTTACTTTTGTCTACTACCATGTCCCTCGCACTTTACTTTTGTCTACTACCATGTCCTCTCACACTTTATTTGTTACTACCATGTCCTCTCCATTTACTTTTGTCTATACCATGTCCCTTCACTTTACTTTTGTCTACTACCATTCCCTCTGGCATTTACTTTTGTCTACTACCATGTCCCTTCACTTTACTTTTGTCTACTACCATGTCCTCTCCACTTTACTTTTGTCTACTACCATGTCCCTAACTTTACTTTTGTTATACATGTCCTCTGACACTTTACTTTTGTCTACTACCATGTCCCTCTCACACTTTACTGTTGTCTACTACCATTTTTTTTTTTTTTTTTTTTTTTTTTTTTTTTTTTTTTTTTTTTTTTTTTTTTTTTTTTTTTTTTTTTTTTTTTTTTTTTTTTTTTTTTTTTTTTTTTTTTTTTTTTTTTTTTTTTTTTTTTTTTTTTTTTTTTTTTTTTTTTTTTTTTTTTTTTTTTTTTTTTTTTTTTTTTTTTTTTTTTTTTTTTTTTTTTTTTTTTTTTTTTTTTTTTTTTTTTTTTTTTTTTTTTTTTTTTTTTTTTTTTTTTTTTTTTTTTTTTTTTTTTTTTTTTTTTTTTTTTTTTTTTTTTTTTTTTTTTTTTTTTTTTTTTTTTTTTTTTTTTTTTTTTTTTTTTTTTTTTTTTTTTTATACCATGTCCTCTCACTTTACTTTTGTCTATACCATGTCCCTCTGCACTTTACTTTGTCTACTACCATGTCCTCTCACACTTTCTTTTGTCTACTACCATGTCCTCTCCACTTTTTTGTCTATACCATCCCTCTCACTTTCTTTGTCTACTACCATGTCCCTCCACTTTACTTTTTCTCTACCATGTCCCTCTCACACTTTACTTTTGTCTACTACCATGTCCCTCTCACACTTTACTTTTGTCTACTACCATGCCTCTCAACTTTACTTTTGTCTACTACATGTCCCTCTCACTTTACTTTTGTCTACTACCATGTCCCTCATCACTTTACTCTTTATGTCTACTACCATGTCCTCTCACACTTTACTTTTGTCTACTACCATGTCCCTCTGCACTTACTTTGTCTACTACCATTCCCTTCACTTTACTTTTGTCAATACATGTCCCTCTCACTTTACTTTGTCTACTACCATGTCCTCCACTTTACTTTTGTCTACTACCATGTCCCTCTCACATTTACTTTTGTCTACTACATGTCCTCTCACACTTTACTTTGTCTACTACCATGTCCCTCTGCACTTTACTTTGTCTCTACCTGTCCCTTCACATTTACTTTGTCTAACTACCATGTCCTCTGCACTTTACTTTTGTCTACTACCATGTCCTCTCACACTTTACTTTGTCTACTACCATGTCCCTCTCACACTTTACTTTGTCTACTACCATGTCCCTTCACACTTTACTTTTGTCTACTACCATGTCCCTCTACACTTTACTTTTGTCTACTACCATGTCCCTTCACACTTTACTTTTGTCTACTACCATGTCCCTCTCACACTTTACTGTTGTCTACTACCATGTCCCTCTCACACTTTACTTTTGTCTACTACCATGTCCCTCTGGCACTTTACTTTTGTCTACTACCATGTCCCTCTGGCACTTTACTTTTGTCTACTACCATGTCCCTCTCACACTTTACTTTTGTCTACTACCATGTCCCTCTCACACTTTACTTTTGTCTACTACCATGTCCCTCTGGCCACTTTACTTTGTCTACTACCATGTCCCTCTCACCTTTACTGTTGTTACTACCATGTCCTCTCACACTTTACCCCCCCCCCCTTTACTTGTTACTACATTCCTTCCATTTACTTTCTACTCGCTCACACTTTTGTACTACTTCCACTCTCCATTTATGTCATACATTTTCACTTCTTCTAACCTCTCCATTTTTTTGTTACGCTCCATTACTTTTACTCAGTCCTCCCTTTCTTTGTCTCATGTCCCCCCTTTCTTTTGTTCTAATTCCCACTTCTTTTGCTCTCCTCACTTTCTTGTCTTCAGTCCTTGCCTTTACTTTTGTTACTCGCCTTGCACTTTATTGTAATCTCTCACTTACTTTGTCTTCCAGCCTTCACTTACTTTGTTACTCCAGTCTCTCATTTTGTTATACATGCCCTCCCTTACTTTGTACTACAACTTACCTATTTGTTCTCCATGTCCTCACATATTTCTACTACGTCTCTCACATTTATTGTACTTCCTCACTTACTTCTCATCTCTCATACTTGTTACATCTTCCCTTTACTTTTGTCTCTACTCCTCTCACTTCTTTGTCTTACAGCTCTGACTCTTGTACTCCTTCCTACTTATTTTGTCTACATCTCCACTTATTTGTCTACCATTCTTCACTTTATTGTTCTACATGCTTTCTTTTACTCATGTCTCACTTTTTTTTTATACATGCCTCACTTATTGTTACTACATTCTCTCACTTTACTTGTTCTCGCCTCTCATTTACTTGTCTCACCATGTCTTTACTTTGTATCATCCTTCCACTTATTTTGTTCTACATTCCTCTGCCTATTGTCTACTGTCTTCTTCTTTGTCTAACCTGTCCTCTATTGTTAACATGTCCCCACTTACTTTTGTCTACTGTCCTGACTTTACTTTACTACATGTCCTCATTCTTGTCTACTCCATGTCCCTTCCACTTTTTTTGTCTATACATGTCCTCTCACCTTTACTTTGTTATACCTGTCCTCTCACTTTTGTCTACTCCATGCTCTACTTACTTGTCTATACTGTCCTTCACTTCTTTTGTTACTACAGCCTGGCATTGTTACTCCATGTCTCCACTTTACTTTTGTCTACTACATGTCCTCTCACTTTACTTTTGTCTACTACTGTCCCTTGCACTTTACTTGCTATACCATGTCCCTCTGCACTTACTTTGTCTACTACCATGTCTTCCACTTTACTTTTGTCTATACCATGTCCCTCTGCACTTTACTTTTGTCACTACATGTCGTCTGCACTTTACTTTGTCTACTACCATGTCCTTCACATTTATTGTTATACCATGTCCTTCACTTTACTTTTGTACTACCATGTCCCTCTGCACTTTCTTGTTACTACATGTCCCTCTCACTTTACTTTGTATACATGTCCCTCACACTTTCTTTTGTCTATACCATGTCCTCTCACTTTACTTTTGTACTACCATGTCCTTCCACTTTACTTTGTACTACATGTCCCTCTCACTTTACTTTTGTCTATACCTTCCTCATTATTTGTACTACCATGTCCCTCTGCACTTTATTTTGTCTATCCAGTCCCTTCCACTTTATTTGTCACTACCATGTCCTTGCACTTTACTTTGTCTACTACCCTTCTCACTTTACTTTTGTCACTACATGTCCCTGCCTTTATTTTGTCTATACATGTCCTGCACATTTACTTTTGTTATACATGTCTCTCACACTTTATGTTGTCTATACATGTCCCTCACTTTATTTTGTTATACCTGCCTCTCCTTTACTTTGTCTCTACCTGTCCCTTCACTTTACTTTGTCACTACCATGTCCCTCTCACCTTCTTTGTCTCTACCATGTCCCTTCACATTATTTTGTCTACTACCATGTCTCTAACTTACTTGTTACTACTGCCCTCTCCACTTTACTTTGTTACTACAGTCCCTCTCACTTATTGTCTACTACATGTCCTCTCACATTTACTTTTGTCTACTACCATGTCCTCTCACTTTACTTTTGTCTCTACATGTCCCTCTCACTTTATTTTTTACCATGTCCTCTGGCACTTTTTTTGTTATACATGTCCTGCACTTTACTTTTGTCACTACCATGTCCTCGGACTTTACTTTGTCTATACATGTCCCCTCACACTTTACTTTGTCTATACCATGTCTTCACTTTACTTTTGTCTATACCTGTCCTTCACATTTACTTTTGTCATACCATGTCCCTCTTTACTTTTGTTACTACCTGTCCCTTCCACTTACTTTTGTCTATACATGTCCTTCACTTTACTTGTTATACCATGTCCTCTCACTTATTTGTTAACCAGTCCTCACTTTATTTGTCTATCCAGTCCTCTGCACTTTACTTTGTCTACTACCTTTACCTTCATACTACTTTTGTCTACTACCATGTCCTCTGTCTACTTATTCCCTACTTACTTGTACTCCTTCCCCTTTACTTTTGTTACTACCATGTCCCTCTCAACTTTACTTTTTAGTCCTACTCACACATGTCCTCTACCTTCCTTTCTACCTTACTTGTCACTATGCCCTCTCACTTTTCTTTCCCTTTCCTTCCATCTTACTTTTGTAATCCTGTCCTCTGGACTTTACTTTTGTTACTACCATGTCCCTCTCCCTTTATTTTGTTACTACCATGTCCCTCTCACACTTTACTTTTGTCTACTACCTGTCCCTCTGGCACTTTGTTTTGTCGACTACCATGTCCCTCTGGCACTTTACTTTTGTCTACTACCATGTCCTCTGGCACTTTACTTTTGTCTACTACCATGTCCCTCTCACACTTTACTTTTGTCTACTACCATGTCCCTTTCACACTTTACTTTTGTCTACTACCATGTCCCTCTCACACTTTACTTTTGTCTACTACCATGTCCCTCTCACACTTTACTTTTGTCTACTACCATGTCCCTCTCACACTTTACTTTGTCTACTACCACGTCACTCTCACACTTTACTTTTGTCTACTACCATGTCCCTCTCACACTTTACTGTTGTCTACAACCCGTCTTTTACCTGACCGCCCCCCTACCCCCTGGCTCACTCATGAGATCGCCTGTGCAAAACGTGCCGCCGCAGAGCAGAGCGCCGCTGGCGCAAATCCAAACTCACTGTACACAGGCAACTTTTCCAAGCCTCTAAAACAAAAGTATCCACCCTCATTGCATCAGCAAAAACAAGCTATTTCCAAACCAAAATCCTGAATGCCTCTTCTTCAAAAGAACTCTTTACAACCATGAATCATCTCCTTGGCACACGAAAAGATTTACCTCTCCCAACAAAACATACAAATGAAGAACTCCCATCTGTATTCTCCAACTATTTCACCACCAAAATACAAACTCTTCGTGACAGGCTTGACAGGACACCCTGTCATCCATGCCCACCTGACCCTTCCTTCTCTGGCACACCTCTTACTACTTTTACCCCAGTCTCACAAGAAGAAATTCTCAACACAATCAGATCCATGTCGTTCAAAACCTGCGAACTGGATCCTCTTCCAGGTTCTGTCTACGCCGACTGTCTCCCTACTCTCCTCCCATTCATCACTGACATCATCAACACTTCTCTTCAAACTGGAACTGTCCCAGATTCTTTCAAGTCTGCTATTGTTCACCCTCTCCTCAAGAAACACAATTTAGATCCAAATGAACTGAAAAATTACCGGCCTATCTCTAATCTCTCTTTCTTGTCAAAACTCCTTGAAAAAGTCGTCCTCAACCAGCTGAACTCTCACCTGTCTGCCAACAATCTCCTCAATCCTTTCCAGTCAGCCTACCGCCAGTGCCATAGCACTGAAACTGCCCTACTACACATTCTCAACAATCTCCTCCTTGCAACTGATACTGGCAAAGTCTCTCTCCTCACACTCCTTGATCTGTCTGCAGCCTTTGATACCATTGACCATGGTATTCTCCTTTCTAGACTTCATCATACTTTTGGTATCTCTGACATTGCTCTGTCTTTGTTCACTTCATACCTATCAAACAGAAAACAAACCATTCTCATCAATGGCACTTACTCTCAACCTGCATACCTGACCTGTGGTGTTCCACAAGGATCTGTCCTTGGCCCTGTTCTTTTCACTCTTTACACCTCCCCCCTGTCCACCATCATCAACTCCCATTCTATAAAACACCACTTCTATGCTGATGACACCCAACTTCAAGACAGTGACTCACCTGATAATATACAGCGCCTGTTGACTCGCACCACTGAGTGTTACTCGGACATTAAGAACTGGATGACACACAATAGACTTCAGCTTAATGATGACAAAACAGAAGCTATCCTCATTGGCACCCGTCAGAAACTTTCTCAGCTGCCTCCTCTTTCTCTCCCATTATGTAACACATCAGTCCCAATTTCTGATTCAGCTAAAAACCTTGGTGTCTGCATTGACTCTACCCTGTCCATGAACAACTTTGTTTCTCAAACTGCCAGATCTTGCTACTATCATCTCCATCGTATAAGGCTGATCAGGAAGTATCTCTCTGTCGAAACAACTGCAAAACTCGTTCTCTCCTTCATAATGTCTCGCATTGACTATTGCAATTCGCTACTGTCTGGTCTTCCTGCCTCCACCATTCACATCCTACAGCGCATTCAAAACAATGCTGCACGCCTTGTACTCAAAAAGAAAAAAGCTGACCACATATCTCCTCTCCTGGCACAACTTCACTGGCTCCCTGTATCAAAGCGCATACAGTACAAACTAGACACCATGTGCTACAAAAGCCTCAATAACGCAGCCCCCGATTACCTGTCAAGCCTACTTGAGATCTATGTTCCCTCACGTACCCTCCGCTCTGCCTCTGATCCTCTGACTTTTCGCTTTCCACGCACTAAGCTCAATACCTATGGTCCACGAGCCTTCTCTGTTTCTGGTCCACTCTCCTGGAACAAACTTCCTCTCTCAGTCCGTCAGCAACCTACTTTTGTCTCCTTCAAGTCCGCTCTCAAAACTCACCTTTTCTCCTCCGCATAAAATCCTAACCTCACTCAACCCCCACCCCCCACCCCCCACCCCCCCCTCTGCAGCCTGTCTCCGCTCGGAGGGAATCACATGGTTATAATATATAATTGTATATGCTATGCTCTATAATTTTCCATTGCTTTTATTCTTGCTTTTATTGCTTTTATTCTTTCTCCCCATTTATAGCCATGCGTGTGTGTGTGTGTGTGTGTGTGTGTGTGTGTGTGTGTGTGTGTGTGTTGTGTGTGTGTGTGGTGTGCGTGCGTGCGTGCGTGTGTGTGCGTGCGTGCGTGCGTGCTTGCGTGTGTGTCTGCTTCAGCGCTTAGATTTGATTTTATCAAGATTTTGCGCTATATAAATATTGTAATTATTATTATTATTATAATTATTATTATTATTATGTCCCTCTCACACTTTACTTTTGTCTACTACCATGTCCCTCTCACACTTTACTGTAGTCTACTACCATGTCCCTCTCACACTTTACTGTAGTCTACTATCATGTCCCTCTGGCACATTACTTTTGTCTACTACCATGTCCCTCTGGCCATTTACTTTTGTCTAGTACCATGTCCTTCTCACACTTTACTTTTGTCTGCTACCATGTCCCTCTGGCACTTTGCTTATGTCGACTACCATGTCCATCTGGCACTTTACTTTTGTCTACTACCATGTCCCTCTGGCACTTTACTTTTGTCTACTACCATGTCCCTCTCACACTTTACTTTTGCCTACTACCATGTCCCTCTGGCACTTTACTTTTGTCTACTACCATGTCCCTCTGGCACTTTACTTTTGTCTACTACCATGTCCCTCTCAAACTTTACTTTTGTCTACTACCATGTCCCTCTGGCACTTTACTTTTGTCTACTACCATGTCCCTCTCACACTTTACTTTTGTCTACTACCATGTCCCTCTCACACTTTACTTTTGTCTACTACTATGTCCCACTCACACTTTACTTTTGTCTACTACCATGTCCCTCTCACACTTTACTTTTGTCTACTACCATGTCCCTCTCACACTTTACTTTTGTCTACTACCATGTCCCTCTCACACTTTACTTTTGTCTACTACCATGTCCCTCTCACACTTTACTTTTGTCTACTACTATGTCCCTCTCACACGTTTCTTTTGCCTACTACCATGTCCCTCTCACACTTTACTTTTGTCTACTACTATGTCACTCTCACACTTTACTGTTGTCTACTACCATGTCCATCTGGCACTTTACTTTTGTCTACTACCATGTCCCTCTGGCACTTTACTTTTGTCTACTACCATGTCCCTCTCACATTTTACTTTTGTCTACTACCATGTCCCTCTCTCACTTTACTGTTGTCTACTACCATGTCCCTCTGGCACTTTTCTTTTTGTCTACTACCCTGTCCCTCTGGCCATTTACTTTTGTCTTCTACCATGTCCCTCTGGCACTTTAGTTTTGTCTACTACCATGTCCCTCTGGCCATTTACTTTTGTCTACTACCATGTCCCTCTGGCACTTTACTTTTGTCTACTACCATATCCCTCTGGCACTTTACTTTTGTCTACTACCATGTCCCTCTGGCACTTTACTTTTGTCTACTACCATGTCCCTCTCACACTTTACTGTAGTCTACTACCATGTCCCTCTCACACTTTACTTTTGTCTACTACCATGTCCCTCTCACACTTTACTGTAGTCTACTATCATGTCCCTCTGACACATTACTTTTGTCTACTACCATGTCCCTCTGGCCATTTACTTTTGTCTTCTACCATGTCCTTCTCACACTTTACTTTCGTCTACTACCATGTCCCTCTGGCACTTTGCTTTTGTCGACTACCATGTCCCTCTGGCACTTTACTTTTGTCTACTACCATGTCCCTCTCACACTTTACTTTTGTCTACTACCATGTCCCTCTCACACTTTACTTTTGCCTACTACCATGTCCCTCTGGTACTTTACTTTTGTCTACTACCATGTCCCTCTGGCACTTTACTTTTGTCTATTACCATGTCCCTCTGACACTTTACTTTTGTCTACTACCATGTCCCTCTGGCACTTTACTTTTGTCTACTACCATGTCCCTCTCACACTTTTCTTTTGTCTACTACCATGTCCCTCTCACACTTTACTTTTGTCTACTACCATGTCCCCTGTCACACTTTACTTTTGTCTACTACCATGTCCCTCTCACACTTTACTTTTGTCTACTACCATGTCCCTCTCACACTTTACTTTTGTCTACTACCATGTCCCTCTCACACTTTACTTTTGTCTACTACCATGTCCCTCTCACACTTTACTTTTGCCTACTACCATGTCCCTCTCACACTTTACTTTTGTCTACTACTATGTCACTCTCACACTTTACTGTTGTCTACTACCATGTCCATCTGGCACTTTACTTTTGTCTACTACCATGTCTCTCTCACACTTTACTTTTGCCTACTACCATGTCCCTCTGGCACACGAAAAGATTTACCTCTCCCAACAAAACATACAAATGAAGAACTCCCATCTGTATTCTCCAACTATTTCACCACCAAAATACAAACTCTTCGTGACAGGCTTGACAGGACACCCTGTCAACCATGCCCACCTGACCCTTCCTTCTCTGGCACACCTCTTACTACTTTTACCCCAGTCTCACAAGAAGAAATTCTCAACACAATCAGATCAATGTCGTTCAAAACCTGCGAACTGGATCCTCTTCCAGGTTCTGTCTACGCCGACTGTCTCCCTACTCTCCTCCCATTCATCACTGACATCATCAACACTTCTCTTCAAACTGGAACTGTCCCAGATTCTTTCAAGTCTGCTATTGTTCACCCTCTCCTCAAGAAACACAATTTAGATCCAAATGAACTGAAAAATTACCGGCCTATCTCTAATCTCTCTTTCTTGTCAAAACTCCTTGAAAAAGTCGTCCTCAACCAGCTGAACTCTCACCTGTCTGCCAACAATCTCCTCAATCCTTTCCAGTCAGCCTACCGCCAGTGCCATAGCACTGAAACTGCCCTACTACACATTCTCAACAATCTCCTCCTTGCAACTGATACTGGCAAAGTCTCTCTCCTCACACTCCTTGATCTGTCTGCAGCCTTTGATACCATTGATCATGGTATTCTCCTTTCTAGACTTCATCATACTTTTGGCATCTCTGACATTGCTCTGTCTTGGTTCACTTCATACCTATCAAACAGAAAACAAACCATTCTCATCAATGGCACTTACTCTCAACCTGCATACCTGACCTGTGGTGTTCCACAAGGATCTGTCCTTGGCCCTGTTCTTTTCACTCTTTACACCTCCCCCCTGTCCACCATCACCAACTCCCATTCTATAAAACACCACTTCTATGCTGATGACACCCAACTTCAAGACAGTGACTCACCTGATAATATACAGCGCCTGTTGACTCGCACCACTGAGTGTTACTCGGACATTAAGAACTGGATGACACACAATAGACTTCAGCTTAATGACGACAAAACAGAAGCTATCCTCATTGGCACCCGTCAGAAACTTTCTCAGCTGCCTCCTCTTTCTCTCCCATTATGTAACACATCAGTCCCAATTTCTGATTCAGCTAAAAACCTTGGTGTCTGCATTGACTCTACCCTCTCCATGAACAACTTTGTTTCTCAAACTGCCAGATCCTGCTACTATCATCTCCATCGTATAAAGCTGATCAGGAAGTATCTCTCTGTCGAAACAACTGCAAAACTCGTTCTCTCCTTCATAATGTCTCGCATTGACTATTGCAATTCACTCCTGTCTGGTCTTCCTGCCTCCACCATTCACATCCTACAGCGCATTCAAAACAATGCTGCACGCCTTGTACTCAAAAAGAAAAAAGCTGACCACATATCTCCTCTCCTGGCACAACTTCACTGGCTCCCTGTATCAAAGCGCATACAGTACAAACTAGACACCATGTGCTACAAAAGCCTCAATAACGCAGCCCCCGATTACCTGTCAAGCCTACTTGAGATCTATGTTCCCTCACGTACCCTCCGCTCTGCCTCTGATCCTCTGACTCTTCGCTTTCCACGCACTAAGCTCAATACCTATGGTCCACGAGCCTTCTCTGTTTCTGGTCCACTCTCCTGGAACAAACTTCCTCTCTCAGTCCGTCAGCAACCTACTTTTGTCTCCTTCAAGTCCGCTCTCAAAACTCACCTTTTCTCCTCCGCATAAAATCCGAACCTCACTCAACCCTCCCCTCTGCAGCCTGTCTCCGCTCGGAGGGAATCACATGGTTATAATATATAATTGTATGCTATGCTCTCTATAATTTTCCATTGCTTTTATTCTTGCTTTTATTGCTTTTATTCTTTCTCCACATTTATAGCCATGCGTGTGTGTGTGTGTGTGTGTGTGTGTGTGTGTGTGTGTGTGTGTGTGTGTGTGTGTGTGTGTGTCTGTATGTGTGCGTGCGTGTGTGTGCGAGCGTGCGTGCCTGCGTGTGTGTCTGCTTCAGCGCTTAGATTTGATTTTATCAAGATTTTGCGCTATATAAATATTGTAATTATTATTATTATTATTACTTTACTTTTGTCTACTACCATGTCCCTCTCAAACTTTACTTTTGTCTACTACCATGTCCCTCTCACACTTTACTTTTGTCTACTACTATGTCCCTCTCACACTTTACTGTTGTCTACTACCATGTCCCTCTCACACTTTACTTTTGTCTACTACCATGTCCCTCTGCAACTTTACTTTTGTCTACTACCATGTCCCTCTCACACTTTACTGTTGTCTACTACCATGTCCCTCTCACACTTTACTTTTGTCTACTACCATTTACCTCTCACACTTTACTTTTGTCTACTACCATGTCCCTCTCACACTTTACTGTTGTCTACTACCATGTCCCTCTCACACTTTACTTTTGTCTACTACCATGTCCCTCTGCAACTTTACTTTTGTCTACTACCATGTCCCTCTCACACTTTACTGTTGTCTACTACCATGTCCCTCTCACACTTTACTTTTGTCTACTACCATGTCCCTCTCACACTTTACTTTTGTCTACTACCATGTCCCTCTGAAACTTTACTTTTGTCTACTACCATGTCCCTCTGGCACTTTACTTTTGTCTACTACCATGTCCCTCTCACACTTTGTTAGTCTACTATCATGTCCCTCTGGCACATTACTTTTGTCTACTACCATTCCCTCTGGCCATTTACTTTTGTCTACTACCATGTCCTTCTCACACTTTACTTTTGTCTACTACATGTCCCTCTCAACTTTACTTTTGTCTACTACCATGTCCCTCTCACACTTTACTTTTGTCTACTACCATGTCCCTCTCACACTTTACTTTTGTCTACTACCATGTCCCTCTCACACTTTACTTTTGTCTACTACCATGTCCCTCTACACTTTACTTGTTGTCTACTACCATGTCCCTCTCACACTTTACTTTTGTCTACTACCATGTCCTCTGCACTTTACTTTTGTCTACTACCATGTCCCTCTGGCACTTTACTTTTGTCTACTACCATGTCCCTCTCACTTTACTTTTGTCTACTACTGTCCCTCACACTTTACTGTTGTCTACTACCATGTCCCTCTGGCACTTTACTTTTGTCTACTACCATGTCCCTCTGGCACTTTACTTTTGTCTATACCATGTCCCTCTCACACTTTACTTTTGTCTACTACCATGTCCCTCTCACTTTACTTTTGTCTACTACCATGTCCCTCTGCACTTTACTTTTGTCTACTACATGTCCCTCTCACACTTTACTTTTGTCTACTACCATGTCCCTCTCACACTTTACTTTGTCTACTCCCATGTCCCTCTGGCCACTTTACTTTTGTCTACTACCATGTCCCTCTGGCACTTTACTTTGTCTACTACCATGTCCCTCTCACACTTTACTTTTGTCTATTTACCATGTCCCTCTCACACTTTACTTTTGTCTCTACATGTCCTCTGGCACACTTTACTTTTGTCTACTACCATGTCCCTCTCACACTTTACTTTTGTCTACTACCATGTCCCTCTGACACTTTACTTTTGTCTATTACCATGTCCCTCTCACACTTTACTTTTGTCTACTACCATGTCCCTCTCACACTTTATCTTTGTCTACTACCATGTCCCTCTCACACTTTACTGTTGTCTACTACCATGTCCTCTCACACTTTACTTTTGTCTACTACCATGTCCCTCTCACACTTTACTGTTGTCTACTACCATGTCCCTCTCACACTTTACTTTTGTCTACTATAATGTCCCTCTCACACTTTACTTTTGTCTACTACCATGTCCCTCTCACATTTTACTTTTGTCTACTACCATGTCCCTCTCACACTTTACTTTTGTCTACTACCATGTCCCTCTGGCACTTTACTTTTGTCTACTACCATGTCCGTGTCACACTTTACTTTTGTCAAACTACCATGTCCCTCTGGCACTTTACTTTTGTCTACTACCATGTCCTGTCACACTTTACTTTTGTCTATACCATGTCCCTCTCACACTTTACTTTTGTCTACTACCATGTCCTCTCACACTTTACTTTTGTCTACTACATGTCCTCTCACACTTTACTTTGTCTACTACCATGTCCCTCTCACTTTACTTTGTTACTACCTGTCCTCTCACACTTTACTTTTGTTACTACTACCATGTCCCTCTACACTTTACTTTTGTTACTACATGTCCTCTCACCTTTACTTTTGTCTACTAACATGTCCCTTCACACTTTACTTTTGTCTACTATACCATGTCCCTTCACATTTTACTTTTGTCTACTACCATGTCCCTCTCACACTTTACTTTTGTCTACTACCATGTCCCTCTCACACTTTACTTTTGTCTACTACCATGTCCCTCACACTTTACTTTTGTCTACTACCATGTCCCTCTCAACTTTACTTTTGTCTACTACATGTCCCTCTCACACTTTACTTTTGTCTACTACCATGTCCCTCTCACTTTACTTTGTCTACTACCATGTCCCTCTCACACTTTACTTTGTCTACTACCATGTCCTCTCACACTTTACTTTTGTCTACTACCATGTCCCTCTGGCACTTTACTTTGTCTACTACCATGTCCCTCTGCACTTTACTTTTGTCTACTACCATGTCCCTCTCACACTTTACTTTGTCTACTACCATGTCCTCTCACACTTTACTTTTGTCTACTACATGTCCCTTCACACTTTACTTTTGTCTACTACCATGTCCTCTCACACTTTACTTTTGTCTACTACCATGTCCCTCCACCTTTACTTTTGTCTACTACATGTCCCTCTGGCACTTTACTTTTGTCTACTACCATGTCCCTCTCACTTTACTTTTGTCTACTACATGTCCCTCTGGCACTTTACTTTTGTCTACTACCATGTCCATTACACTTTACTTTTGTCTACTACCATGTCCCTCTCACTTTACTTTTGTCTACTACCATGTCCCTTCACACTTTACTGTTGTCTACTACATGTCCCTCTGGCACTTTACTTTTGTCTACTACCATGTCCCTCTCACACTTTACTTTTGTCTACTACCATGTCCCTCTGCAACTTTACTTTTGTCTACTACCATGTCCCTCTCACACTTTACTTTTGTCTACTACCATGTCCCTCTCACACTTTACTTTTGTCTACTACCATGTCCCTCTTCTCACACTTTACTTTTGTCTACTACATGTCCCTCTGGCACTTTACTTTTGTCTACTACATTCCCTCTCACACTTTACTTTTGTCTACTACCATGTCCCTCTCACACTTTACTTTTGTCTACTACCATGTCCCTTCACACTTTACTTTGTCTACTACCATGTCCCTCTCACACTTTACTTTTGTCTACTACCATGTCCCTCTGCACTTTACTTTTGTCTACTACCATGTCCCTCTCACACTTTACTTTTGTCTACTACCATGTCCCTTCACACTTTACTTTTGTCTACTACCATGTCCCTCTCACACTTTACTTTTGTCTACTACCATGTCCCTCTCACACTTTACTTTTGTCTACTACCATGTCCCTCTCACACTTTACTTTGTCTACTACCATGTCCCTCTCACATTTACTTTTGTCTACTACCATGTCCCTCTGCACTTTACTTTGTTACTACCATTCCTCTCACATTTACTTTGTTACTACATGTCCTCTCATTTACTTTGTCTCTACCATGTCCCTCTCACTTACTTTGTCTACTCCAGTCCCTCTCCACTTTACTTTTGTCATACATGTCCCTCTGGCACTTTACTTTGTCTACTACCATGTCCCTCACACTTACTTTGTCTACTACCATGTCCCTCTCACACTTTACTTTGCTACTACCATGTCCCTCACAACTTACTTTTGTCTACTACATGTCCCCCACTTTACTTTGTCTACTACCATGTCCCTCTCACACTTTACTTTGTCTACTACCATGTCCTCTCACACTTTACTTTTGTCTACTACCATGTCCCTCTCACACTTTACTTTGTCTACTCATGTCCCTCTCACACTTTACTTTTGTCTACTAATTCCCTCACACTTTATTTTGTCTATACCATTCCCTCTCACATTTACTTGCTACTACATGTCCCTCTCACACTTTCTTTTGTCTCTACATGTCCCTCTCACTTTACTTTTGTCTACTACATGTCCTTCACACTTTACTTTTGTCAACTACCATGTCCTCCACTTACTTTGTCTACTACCAGTCCTTCACACTTTACTTTTGCTACTACCATGTCCTCTCACACTTACTTTGTCTACTACCATGTCCTCTACATTTACTTTGTCTACTCATGTCCTCTCACACTTTACTTTGTCTACTACCATGTCCTCTGGCACTTTACTTTTGTCTACTACCATGTCCCTCTCACTTTACTTTTGTCTACTACCATGTCCTCTCACTTTACTTTTGTCTACTACCATGTCCTCTCACTTACTTTGTCTATACTGTCCCTTCAACTTACTTTTGTTACTACATGTCCTCTCACACTTACTTTTTCTATAACATGTCCCTTCACACTTCTTTTGTCTACTACATTCCCTCTCATTTATTTGTCTACTACCATGCCCTTCAACTTTACTTTTTCTTTGTCTACTTTATGACTACCATGTCCCTCACATTTACTTTTGTCTACTACATGTCCCTCCACTTTACTTTTGTCTACTACATTCCCTTCACACTTACTTTGTCTACTACCATGTCCCTCTGCACTTTACTTTTGTCTACTACCATGTCCCTCTCACACTTTACTTTTGTCTACTACCATGTCCCTCTCAACTTTACTTTTGTCTATTACCATGTCCCTCTCACACTTTACTTTTGTCTACTACCATGTCCCTTCACACTTTACTTTTGTCTATTACCATGTCCCTCTCACACTTTACTTTTGTCTACTACCATGTCCCTCACACTTTACTTTTGTCTACTACCATGTCCCTCTCACACTTTACTTTTGTCTACTACCATGTCCCTCTCACACTTTACTTTTGTCTACTACCATGTCCCTTCACACTTTACTTTTGTCTACTACCATGTCCCTCTCACACTTTACTTTTGTCTACTACCATGTCCCTCTCACACTTTACTTTTGTCTATTACCATGTCCCTCTCACACTTTACTTTTGTCTACTACCATGTCCCTCTCACACTTTACTTTTGTCTACTACCATGTCCCTCTCACACTTTACTTTTGTCTACTACCATGTCCCTCTAGGCACTTTACTGTTTGTCTACTACCATGTCCCTCTCACACTTTACCTTTGTCTACTACCATGTCCCTCTCCACTTTACTTTTGTCTACTACCATGTCCCTCTCACACTTTACTTTTGTCTACTACATGTAGGGGAGTACAAGAAGAAAGCTGAAGCTGTAAAAACGGATATTCCTCACAGTCATCGTGGTAGTGTCTATTACCCTTTGGTTGTAAAGGAATCACTTCACAAGAATATCTTAACAGGCATTGAGGATATGCATAATTCATTGGTTTTTCAAGACCGTTTAAACCAGTATTCTTCACCATGCATTGTGGTTGTCCAGTAACTCATGTTTTTAAAGAGCAGTTTCACAAATATTCTCACCATATATCCTGGGTTGTACATTAACCCATGGTTTTTAGAGAGCAGTTTCACTAAATATTCCTCACCATAATTGGGTGTACATAACCATGGGTTTTAAGAGCGTTTCACAAATATTCCTCACCATACTTGTGGTTGTAAGTAACCTATGGTTTTTAAAGAGCTGTTTCACTAAATATTCCTCACCATACGTTGTGGTTGTATAGTAACCTATGGTTTTTAAAGAGCAGTTTCACTGAATATTCCTCTCCGTACATTGTGGTTGTATTAGTATTAGTGACCTATGGTTTTTAGAGAGCAGTTTCACTAAATATTCCCCACCGTATATCCTGGGTATACAATAATCCATGGTTTTTAAAGAGCAGTTTCACAAAATATTTCTCACAGTACATGTGATTGTACAGTAAGCCATTGTTTTCAAAAAGCAATTTCACTAAACATTCCTCACCATGCATTGTGGTTGTATAGTAACCTATGGTTTTTAAAGGGCAGTTTCACTAAATATTCCTCACCGTATAGGCCTACTATGGTTGTACATTAACCCATAGTTTTTAAAGAGCAATTTCACTAAACATTTCTCACAGTACACTTGAGACTTGAGTGTACAGTAAGCCATTGTTTTCAGAAAGCAATTTCACTAAATATTCCTTACTATGCATTGTGATTGTACCGTAACCCATGGTTTTTAAAGAGCATTTTCACTAGATATTCCTCACCGTATGTCCTGGGTGTGCAATAGTCCATAGTTTTAAAAGAGCAGTTTCACTAGGTATTCCTCACAGTACATGGGATTGTACAGAAAGCCCAGGTTTTTAAAAGACAGTTTCACTAAATAGTCCTCACTGTAGGCCTATATCATGGGTGTATACTAACATATGACTTTTTATAGAGTAGTTTCACTAAATATTCCTCACAATATGTATCATGGATGTACGATAACATTTGAACAGTAGTTTCACTAAATATACTTCACCATATAATCATAGATATATCATGGATCGCACTAACTCTTGACTTTTAAAGAGCAGATTCATGAGGTATTCCTCACTGTAGGCCTTCATGGTCGGTAATTTCACTTGATATATTCCTTGATATACTGGGTGTCTAGTAACATGATTTTCATATAAGCCCTGGCCTTATGAGTTTCAGAATCTCCTGTTTGTAATTCATAGTTTTACTGATGTCCTCTGATTATTTGGACATCTTCAGAATGTTTGTGCAGTATGCATTTGTGCGTGTAAGTCAAGTGTGTGTCAGTGTTTGTGTGTGTGTGTTTGTGTGTGTGTGTGTGTGTGTGTGTGTGTGTGCACAAACATGCAATTTCTTCATATTCATGACTGTGCTGTAGTGTGCATGTGTGATGTACATACACATATTTTTCTGTGTACATGTTTTTGTGTTTTTACATGTTTTTGTGTTCGTACATGTGCATGTCTGCTTGCCTTTGTGTGGTGTTATATGTGTTTGGAAGAGACAGAAAGATGCGAAAGTCTACCCCAAAGATAAACCCAGACCAAGTTAAACAGCAAAAACACTAACAACAACAACAACAACAACAGCAACAGCAATAACATTGTAAGGTCCCAGTTAAACAAAGTGTAGTTTCATCACAAACATATTTCACACTTGAACGCACGCACGCACGCACGCACACACACTCGCACACCACACACACACACACACACACACACACACACACACACACACACACACACACACACACACACACACACACACACACACACACACACACACACACACACACACACACACACACACACACTATCTCTCTCTCTCTCTCTCTCTCTCTGTCTGTCTGTCTGTCTGTCTGTCTCTCTCTCAAATAAAAAATCAGTTTGCTAAAGGAGAAAATGTCTTAGCTACTTTTTTGATCTTTAAAAAGTGTATCAGTAACTGAGTAAGTCTGGCATTTGTTGTACTGTAAACATGTTCTTAGGTACCTAGGCCTATTTGTTTTATTGTAACTTGTAAGCATGTTCTTAGGCATTTGTTGTATTGTAAACATGTTCTTAGGTAGGCCTATTTGTTTATTGTAACTTGTAAGCATGTTCTTAATCTTAGGCATTTGTTGTATTGTAAACATGTTCTTAGGTAGGCCTATTTGTTTTATTGTAACTTGTAAGCATGTTCTTAGGCATTTGTTGTACTGTAAACATGTTCTTAGGTAGGCCTATTTGTTTTATTGTAACTTGTAAGCATGTTCTTAATCTTAGGCATTTGTTGTATTGTAAACATGTTGGAACGTTCTTAGACATTTGTTGGGACATACTGTAAACATGTTCTTAGGCATTTGTTGTACTGTAAACATGTTCTTAAGCATTTGTTGTACTGTAAACATGTTCTTAAGCATTTGTTGTACTGTAAACATGTTCTTAGGTACCTAGGCCTATTTGTTTTATTGTAACTTGTAAGCATGTTCTTAGGCATTTGTTGTATTGTAAACATGTTGGAACGTTCTTAGACATTTGTTGGGACATACTGTAAACATGTTCTTAAGCATTTGTTGTACTGTAAACATGTTCTTAAGCATTTGTTGTACTGTAAACATGTTCTTAGGCATTTGTTGTACTGTAGTGTAAGCGTGTTCTTAGGCATTTGTTGTATTGTTAACATGTTTTTAGGCATTTGTTGTACTGTAAACATGTTCTTAAGCATTTGTTGTACTGTAAACATGTTCTTAAGCATTTGTTGTATTGTAAACATGTTCTTAAGCATTTGTTGTACTGTAAGTGTGTTCTTAGGCATTTGTTGTATTGTTAACATATTTTTAAGCATTTGTTGTACTGTAAACATGTTCTTAAGTATTTGTTGTACTGTAAGTGTGTCCTTAGGCATTTGTTGTACACACTGTGAATGTGATGTGTTCAGCATTACCTGCAAACATGTTTTGCAGAGAAACTTGTAATAATGAAATTTTTTAAAATCTTTTTTTAGGGCTTCAGTAACTGCCCACATTTTGGTCAGCCATGAAGATCTCCTGAGAAAGGAATGCACCTCTCTACAATCACCAGATACCTCCACATCCATGGACCACCATCATGGCAGCGATGGTGATTTGCCTCCACCCACTGGTAACCCTCTACTTGACCAGTACATCGGGAAAGACCATAGTGAGATGGCTCCGCCTGAAAGTGTTGATGATCCTGTTTCGACCATACAGAATCTTGGTGGTGGTGTATCTTCTTCAGAGATCCCTAACAGTAGAACTGCAACAGCAGAAATTTCCATGGATGTTGCAGTAACCTCTGATGAGGTTGACAGTACTATTCCAGCAATTGAGTGATGTGTCATCAGCTTCACAGATTCACATGTTCTATTAGTAGTGAAATCCAAATATAATCCTGTTGAAGCAGCCTTTCAGAAGGCTGAGGGTTCCCATTCAGCTGTAGAAAACACCAGAATGAAAGGTACCTACGACCTTGTGAATATAGTAGAAAAAGAAAGCAAAAATAAAGGGTTGGAGCTAAATAGCAAGAAGACTGAAGTCATAGCAATCAGTAAAAAAACATGAAATCCCCTCATGCAAAATAACATCAAATGGCACAACTTTGAGACAGGTTGATAAGTTTGAATATCTGGGAATGGTCATCTCACCAGACAGCTGATGCACACCAGAAATAGCGAGCAGAATCGGCCAAGCCAAAACAGCATTCAACATTCAAGAAGATGAAAATCATTCTTACCAACAAATGCCTATCAATTAACATCTGGAAGTGAGTTCTTGAATGTTGTATAGATCCTATACTGTTACATGGTTGTGAGGCGTGGACAGTCAACACGCAAAGCCAGAATTAGATTGAGGCAGACAAGATGTGGTTTCTAAGAAGAATGTTGAGAGTTCCATGGACAGCAAAGAAAACAAACAAGACAGCCTTGATGGAGGCAGACACAAGAAGATCATTGATAAAGAAGATTAAGAGAAGAGAAGCAACATGTATAGGCCATTTTATGAGGAAAGGGGAATTAGAGCACCTGGTCACAACAGGAAAGCTGGAGGGAAAGAGAACACCAGGTAGACCAAGGGAGAAAATATTCGAAGGACTTGCAGAATGGCTGAAGACAGAGAGGGTGGAAGAGGTGCTTGTGGCAACAAGGGATAGATACATATGGAAGGCCATGATCGCCAACCCATGGGGCAGGGCACATGATTAACTAGAGTAGGCCTACCCTTTTTGAAGTTTGATTCATGTCTCTCTGAACAGAAGATATATTTTGCTTTAGATAAGAAAGAGTTTGATTCAATAATTTTGTATATTAAGATGGACTTTGTTGTATATATATATATATATAATTTTAGATGATTGCACAAAGAAAGTATGTGTTTTTTTTAGATGATAACACAAAGAAAGATCAGCACAGTGTTGTGTTGCCTCTGTCCATATGTCACTTGTAAAGCACTTTTTGGGGTTTTGGAATTATAATTTTTTGTCAAAATAGGATCTATAGCCTTGATCCTTTGAGTACAGAGTAAATTATTTTGCAGTGCTGTAGGAAATATCCTCTGGGCCTATATGGTGTATAATGTATCCAGTAGTGTTTGCTGCATATAATTCTTTGAATGACATTTTGCATCTATTCATTAAGAAATAACAGTTTACATTTATATTGTATTTTTGGCTGAATTCTCCATGAGGCATGAAAGGTCTTGTTATCCTTCAGAAAATGCACAATATAGTAAACTTCATTTTCAGTCCGAATGGTATCTCTTGTCATATTATTTCCTACATTTTCCATTATGAATATTTTGAATTAGCAGAAACCGTACATCCTTTGGTGATCTGTGCAGATTTCTTTATTACAGTCCAGTCATCTATATAGAGCCAGTTCAGTATTGTAAACATCTGAAAAAATGATGATCGATTCAGTATTGTAAACATCTGCCAAAACAAAACAAATATGTTGACCAATTCAGCATTGTAAAACATTTGCCAAAAACAAAACAGATGAGCTCTTTCACATTGATCATAGCCCAGCTGAACACCAAGAGCCACTTCAACGGTGAAATCAGCCACATCCAGAAAACAGGGCTACCAGTTTTAATGGAGGGGAGGGGGCACTTTGGGTTAACTGGTAGGGGACATCTAACTCTTACAACAAAAACAATACCGTACAGTGCTGTGCTTGAGATGCCAACCTTTCTGCTTCTTTTGTCATCTTCACACTACAGAGGTGTGGGGTTTTGTTGGTTTTGTTATTGTTTTCATTTTCAAATCATATTTGAGAATATCATTGATGGTTATTTAGTAGCCTACTAATTACTATGATATGGTCTCCTTTGTGTGCTGATGATTTTTCCAGTAATCACTTGTTTGTTGTATACTCTGGTGCTTTCATTGAATGAGTTGATAACATTGCTGTGGATTGGTTCTTTGTTCTTTCTGCTATTTGTTTCATTTGCAAATGTCCCCATCAGTTTTGATAGACGTCCTCATAATTATGGAAAAGGCAGATATAAATTTAGCACTTGTTAACGACCTCTTGAAATTTCCAGACAGCCCACCATGGACTTTGAAAACACCAGAGGATTGTTTTGATCTTGCTTTCTTCCGTAAAGACAGTACCAGTTCACTGGCATACAAGTCATTTTATGCAGAACTGTGTGAGAGATTCTGTCATCCCACAGAATTTTCACTGATGGATCCAGGTCTGATGAAGGTGTTGCTGATGCTGCCTTCTGTTCGGTGATTCCTAATTGAGCATTTTCAAAACATATTCCGTCTTGACAGTTCCATTTATCCTGCTGAACTGACTGCTCTGGTTTTAGCACTAAAAATGGTGTCCAAATCCAAGCATAAAGATTTTCTAATTTTTTCAGACTCCCTTTCCGCTTTGCAGGCAATTGCTGGCCGAAACATTTGTCACCCTGAGGTGAAGTTATTCGAACTGTTTTCTACTCTTAAAATGAAGGTTACCGGATTGTTTTTGACCAGATTGTTTTTGCCTGCATTCCTGGCCATGTTGGTATTGGAGGCAATGAAAAGGCCGACTGCCTGGCCCAGAACGCCACAAGGGAAAAGATGTCTTAATCCTTGATTCCTTACAAAAATCGAAAGTATACAAATCCGTGAGAAGTCTGTGGCAGGAGGATTGAAATAAGCAGACAGATAACAAACTTTTCCAAATCTGCCCTAACCTGATAGAAATTCTCCCATCTGCTGCAGGGAACCGTAAGAAAGAGACAGTGTTATGTAGGTTACACACGGGTCACACATCCTACACTCATTCATACTTATGAAAAATGAAGAAGCACCATGGTGTGTACTGTGTGAGGAGCCGTTGAGCACCAGAGACCTCTTTGATTGCTGGGACTTGTATGATGTGAGACAAAAGCACTACACGGCAGACTCCTTAAAGAACCTCTTGTGAGACATCCCTCCTGATGCAATTTTCCAGTTTTCACAAGAGATTAATAGATTTCACCTGATATGACTTTACGGCTGTTTTTCTTTATTTGTATTTTAGATTTGCAAGGTTAACAGTGAACATGGTTTTTAACTGGTGTTTTTTTTTTTTTTATCTTAACCAGGTTGTCGTTTTTGATGTGGTGTTAGCCCTGATATGGCTCTAGTAGTTGGCTGGGCTATTAGCAATGTGAACTGAACTTATAATGTATGTATATATAGATATAGGCTATTTCTTTATTCATAGTGGTTGTCTGTGTCTGTTTACCTTGGTGGAAGATGATCTCCACGTGTAATGTAAAGCCTGTGATTATTCCAGTTCATTTTAAACCTGGAATCAGCCAATGTGGTCATATTTCCTTTATGTTAAGATTTGAACTGATTGATATGAGTGATGATATTTGATGTGTACTTCTGTGTGTTTTTGAGATTTTGTTGCCCAATGTACAGATCTAGGAATAATACTTGTATAAATCAGCCATGAACATAAACCCTTTAACTGTTTTACTCCATCTCATCTACCAGTTCCTTGAAGGCCTCGCAGCTGATCCCACACATTGGGGAACAGAGCTAGTTCACAGATTTTCATACCAGCATGCACGCTGTGTTCGTGTGACAACAGAGTGGGGCGCTATAAGGGTTCCATCTGTGTTCACACACGCACATGGAGAAATAGGGTTGGCCCTACAGTTATAGTTTGGTCGAGCTGAAACTGAAAGTGATATGTCTGCAGCTGTACTGCAGCCCCAGAAACAGTGCCACAGGCCTAAACATTTATTTTTAGGTCTGTGGTGCTAGGCAAGATGTGTGCACCAAATGCTGGCTCAGCCTATCATAGTTCAAATCTGCCCTGATTTGAAATATTTCTATCTGTTTGTCATGGCTTTTTCCATCAATGCTATATTTAACAAAGTATTAGGAGGTTATAGTAGCTACCAATCTACCAAATCTGAAGCTGTGTTACTGTTTCTGTGTCGAATTACTTGAAAAAGCGTTGAAGAGATATGATGTCTGCTGTTACAAGGGTTAGAAATGAAGCAGACATTTCAGGCATATGACACTTTATATAGGCCTGCCGTGCTTGTAACCTTTATATAGTCCTATATAGTCCTGCCGTGGCTTTAACCCTTTATATAGTCCAATATAGTCCTGCCGTGGCTTTAACCCTTTATATAGTCCTATATAGGCCTGCTGTGCTTGTAACCCTTTATATAGTCCTATATATATATATAGTCCTGCCGTGGCTTTAACCCTTTATTTAGTCCTGTGGATTTAACCCTTGCATGGTCTCAGCTTATTTATCAGCATCCTGCATAAGGTGAGGAAGTGAAAGAGATGATATATTTTATGCTATATTCCAGAGGATTCGTATTACATCGACAGCTATTGACCATAACTTTTGCTTTTGGCAAGTTTGTTTCATAAATGTTTACTATGTATCGGTTTGTTATGTGTCAACTGATTTATAAATAGAAAGTTTGTTTTGTTAGATTCTGCTATTTGCCATATCTGAAATGATTTGTGAATTGCACTGCATATTGACATTAGGCCTACATTTTTGGTATTCTGAATGGGTGACTTTGTTTTCTATGTCAGTATGTGGCATTATAACAAATATCTGTGTGTTGTTTTCTATGTCAGTATGTGGCATGACGATAAATACCTATACGTTGATTTCTATGTCAGTATGTGGCATTATAACAAATATCTGTACGTTGTTTTCTATGTCAGTACGTGGCATGACGATAAATATCTATACGTTGATTTCTATGTCAGTATGTGGCATTATAACAAATATCTGTATGTTGTTTTCTATGTCAGTACGTGGCATGACGATAAATACCTATACGTTGATTTCTATGTCAATATGTGGCATTATAACAAATATCTGTATGTTGTTTTCTATGTCAGTACGTGGCATGACGATAAATACCTATACGTTGATTTCTATGTCAGTATGTGGCAGTACAATAAATATCTACATGTTGTATTTCCCCCATGAGGATTCTAGGGGCTCTTTCACTAGTTTCAGTATAAATATATGATATGTGTGGCATTATGATAAATATCTACATATTGTATTTCCCCCAAGGGATGTCAGGGGCTTTTTCAATACAAAACATCTCCACCAATGGAAATTTTGTGCCAGAAATTTCCTCCTTTCTGTCACTGTTTTTGTTTCTACTTTGGTCTTGTTTTTTTCTGTCATCTGTGTGTATCATTTTCTGCAGATGATAAATTGGATAGAATGGTCAGTGCTAAGGACATATCCTTGGATTATGTGCGTGATCACCATCAAATTGTTATGTGTACTTAATTTTGTTTTCCAGTCTTTTTTTTTTCAGGTATGTATACTTAATTTTATTTTCCAGTCTTTCCTACTTAATTTTATTTTCCAGTCTGTTTTTTTCAGAGTTGATGAGGTGTTGCGTACATTTTGCGATGGTTAGAGTCCCAATATAACACTGCACAGTCAGCTGGGCTTTGAAAAACAACAACAAACAATATTAATGATAGTATTAATGATTATGATGGTGGTGATGATATAGTAATAGTAATAAATAATAATGATGATATTGATAATGATAACATATGTTGTACTGAGTTGTACAATGGCGGGGTATAAGACTAATGTATGCTGAATAGAGCAGTACAGTTTTCAGTCAGACAGTGCGATTATTTTCAGCCACAAAGGGATTCATACACCTTTTAGTGATTCTGATACCTTCCTTTGGAATCAGCTCTGGTCCTGAAATATTCAATCAAAAGATTACACACACTGTTGTGGAAATTGTACCGTTTCTACTCCGCATGCACTCTCTCTATACATGTATACAGACTCGCACGTCTTCAACATCACGCAGGAACTCACTTTGTAGGAACCATAATTATAATTCGGTCTTCAAGAAAACATCTTTTTACCGAACTACGTACAAACACTACAATCCCTCCTTTTTCTCAAACCAAAGTTTTATCTAATCTTCAAAATTGTTTTTAACAATATTTTAACATGTTATCTAATCCAATTGTTAACTTGCTTTAAGCCAAACTTGAAATAACTTTTCATGAACAAATGAAATAAATCAAAATGTAGATTTTATATGTGAACAAAAATTAAATCAAAATGTATCTCTTCACTGAGATCCTCAAAACAAATTAAATCATTTTGTCTCTCTACAAAGTACAATGTTAACAAAATGTTCACCAAAGTATATAATTCTTAAGTATGTAGTTCTTATCACTCAAAATGTTATTATTATGTCTATTACAGCATAATAAAATACAGTGTATTAGTCCTCACATGTTCTTGTCTCATTGAAATGAAATTATTGTTCAATAGATAATAACGAATACTTTATAAAAAAAATCATGATCAAAATAAGAAAGAGTATGAGACATTCTCATTTCACTTTATAAGAAAAAAAAAGCAGTGTGTACCAGACACGGGCACTACACACTCTAGGAAAAAAACCCCACTTAACACACAGCCAAGGTGTAGATCTTCCAGCTACTGGTCAGGACCCTCGCAGATGTAATCATGAAGATGGTCAGGTGGTTTGCGCGGTCTGCCCGAGCGTCGCAAGGTCACGTCTGGAGGACGATGATGGGGCAGGCCAGATGAATGACGACGGGTCACGTCAGGTGAGGCTGGGGTCACGTCAGGTGAGACTGATGCCGGGGAGTAGGTTGGTCCACGTTAACACTAGCAGCCTCACTGGAAGTAGGCCTAGATGATGGTGAAGGCGTACTCGTAGTGAGGTCTGGAGCTTCACGCACGTATGGTCGAGTATGCGTGACATTCCGTTTCACCAGACGGCTCTTGTCAGGTGACTGGAGTACCACCTGATTGCCAAGCTTTTCTACAACTTGGTAAAGCTGTGGCTCGAAAGTTGTAGACAGTTTGTTCCTGTACTTCTGCTTCAATAGAACTTCATCCCCCACAGAGATGTCATTATCCCTGGTGTGTCGTTTGCTGTCAGCATACACCTTTCCGGCTTCTTTTCGCAGTGTATCTCGATCTCAAACATTGTTGGTTTCAGGGCTGTACATTGAACACAGGGTTGGTAGTTTTGTTCTTATTTTCCTGTTAAAAAGAAGTTCGGCAGGACTAACTCCTGTCGTGTGTGTGTGGTGTGCTTCAGTATACTAGGAGGAATTTTGGCAGCTCCTCATTTGTTTTAGCAGTGTTCTGTTTTGTCTCTCCACTTCCCCATTTGCTGACAGCCATAAGGGGGTGACTGGTTGGTGGTCGATGTCATTGTCTAGCATGTATCGCTCAGATGTTTCAGAGATGAATTGAGGCCCATTGTCAGTAGTCACAGACTTCGGTAGCCCATGTGTGGCGAAAAGTTTTGTGAGTTCTTTCACAATTTTCTGGGACGTGACAGTTCTCATGATGATAACCTCAAAATATCGGCTGAAATAATCGACATCCACAAGAAGATTCTCCTGTTGGAAGAGGTCCCAGCAAGTCTATTGCTAGATCTTCCCATGGAGCTTCTGGAAATTTTGTCCTGTTCATCGATTCTGGAGCAGATGGTTGGCTGACGATCTGACAGTCATGGCATGTTCAACATACCTTCTCTGCAGCAGCATCAATGCCAGGCCACCATACATTTGAGCGTAGTCGTTGTTTTGTTTTGACAATGCCTTGATATCCTTCGTGTGCCAATTCCAGAACATGTTTTCTGAGTTTCTCTGGAATCTCAAGTCAGGTGCCTCTGATGAGTATACTGCCAAAACATGTCAGTTCGTTCCTCACGGATTTGTATGCTGTAACAGGACAATGTTTCCAATTTCCAGTCAAAACACAATGTCTCAGTTGAAATTTCTGGGTCTTCTTTCGATGCAGAGTCTATCTCATCTAATGACACAGCAGATGTCGTTGTTTCCTTGATGACGAATGAGACGTAATCTTCTGCTTGACTGTGAATTTGCCTTTGGTTTCTTCTGACCAATTATGACAGAGGATCGGCGATGTTGGAATGTCCAGGCTCAAATTTGACTTTGAAGTTGTAGTTTTGAAGTCGGAGTACCCACCGCTCACTCCACTTTTGCTGATGGCTTTGATCAAGGTGAGTAGATGAACTCCAGAGGTCAGTGAGCTGTGACAAGTTCAAAGTCAATGCCGTACAGGTACTGGTGGAATCTCTCGCAGGCCCACACCAAACTGAGAGCTTCTTTCTCTGTCTGTGAATATCTGTGTTCCACATCGGACAGGCTTCTGCTGGCATAACTGATGACCTGATCTTGTCCTGTCTGATATCGAATCAGGACTGCACCAAGAGCCACTGGTCCAACGTCAACAACAACACGAGTTTTTGCATTCTGGCCAAAGTAGCTGCACTTGCGAGATCGTCTTTCAAAGTCAGGAAAACTTCTTGCTCTTTTCCCCACTGGAACGGAGCGCTTTTCCTTGTCAGCTTTCACAGCGGTTCAGCTTTGCTCACCATGTTTCTGATGAATGTAGCATTGAAGTTCACCAGACCAAGGAAGCTTCTCACGTCAGCAGCAGTTTCTGGTCTTCTTGCATTCTTCACGTCTTCAACTTTCGATGGTGCTGGGCTGATACCTTCCTGGTTCAAGATAAATCCCATGAACTCCAGTCTGTTCATCCCAAACTTGCATTTGGTCGCGTTCAGAGTCAGACCACTATCCTCAAGTTTCTGGAGTAGGCTACTTTGTTCAAGCGTGCATCGTGCTCAGCAGCATCTTTCCCATGGACGATGATATCATCTGTCATGTTTCTAGCTCCAGGACAGTCTTGAAGAACCTGTTGGATTGTGTACTGGTACTCTTCTGGAGCAGAGCTTATCCCGAATATGAGACAACGGTATTGGTAAAGACCGGTATGAGTTGCAAAGGTTGTGATAACACGCGATTCCTCGTCCAGTTCCAGTTGGGGGAATCTCCACTTTAGGTCAAGCTTTGTGAAGACAGTAGCCTACTGCCGTTCATCTCCAACAAAGTTTCTGCTACTGTCGGCATTGGATACCGTTGTCGTTCCACTGCTTCGTTTGCACGTCTCATGTCTACACACAGGCGAATATCTCTGTTTGGTTTTGGTAGCCTACTACCACTATTGGGCTTACCCGAGGAGTGGGACCATCCGCTTTCTCGATGATTTGTGCTGCTTCTAACTCTGCAATTTTGTCCTTCACCTTGGTCCTCAAGCTGAATGGAATTCGCCTGGGTGGTTGTGCCACAGGTTTGATATTGTCACGAACATATAGATGAACTTGATGTCCTTTCAGTTTGCCAAGTCCCTCAAAGAGCTGTGGATGTATTGTCGTGTAGTCTGTCTTGATACTGTGTGTTGTCGTGTAGTCTGTCTTGATACTATGTGTTGTCCTGTAGTCTGTCTTGATACTATGTGTTGTCCTGTAGTCTGTCTTGATACTATGTGTTGTCCTGTAGTCTGTCTTGATACTATGTGTTGTCCTGTAGTCTGTCTTGATACTATGTGTTGTCCTGTAGTCTGTCTTGATACTATGTGTTGTCCTGTAGTCTGTCTTGATACTATGCACGGTTTCTTCAGGCAGACCCACTCTAAAGAGATCAAGTGCCATCACAGCTTCTAGTCCAAGGAGCGTGTCACCCTCTCTATCAAGGACCAGAATGTCATTGGTGATCTTTCTTTCAGCAACAGAGAGTTCTGTTCAGAATTTCCCTTTCAATTGCAGCGGTGTGTCGGACCCATAGACATACAGTTTTTTTCCTGTTGTTTCTTTTGAGCTGTAGCTGACTCCAGAGATCCAAGCCTATGATGTTGCATGTAGCACCTGAGTCAATGGTAAAGTCCATTTGGGCTAGCTTGAGCTCGGATAACAAAAGCTGAATCATCACTATCAGTATCTCTTGTTTCTGCATCTTCAGTAATGGTATGAAGCTTGCCTGTTTTCGCCTGTTTCTTCCTCGTTTTGCAGCATCGTGCAAAGTGTCCCTCAAGGTGACAAAAGTTTGCATTTTTTTCCCTTCGCTGGGCATTTTGGATCCTTTGCCTTGTGTGTAGGGAGTCCGCATCGATAAATGTACGTTAAGACTGTTTAGGACCTGAATCTTTCTGCTTTTGTGAAGTACCGAACCGTGGCTGTTTCCGTCCAACTGCATGTGCAACAGGTTCTTCTGATTTGCTGTTACTGTGTTAGTGTTTGACATCTCCTTAGCCTGATGCTGTGCAGCTTTGTGCGCTCCTGCTGTTTCTGCTAAATTTGCAAGAGTCAAGTCCGTTTTCTCAAGCAAAGTGATTCGCAGTTGTATACTTCTGCATCCAAACACAACTTGGTCGCGAAGATTTTAGTCAAGTGTTGCCCCAAACCCACAATGTTTCGCCTGTTTGCGTACAGCCTAGTGATGTACTGGTCAACAGTTTCTCCATCTTCTTGGTCCAGTGACCTGAACTTGTGCCTCTCAAAGAACTGATTGAGTTGAGGAGCAAAAGTCCGATTGAGAGCTGCAAGACTTTCAGCATAATTCATAGTTGCAGAATCTGGAATTGTGTCAAAGATGTCTTGAACCTCCATGCCTGCAGTGTGTAGCAACAAGGCTTTCTTCTGTCCATCTGGGGTATCACCTCTTGCCACTAAGAACAGTTCAAAAGCACGTTTCCAACGTTGCCACTGGCTGCCTATAGAACTGGGATCACCTTGGGTTGGGTCAAATGGTCCTATACCCGGTACGTACTGAGGCATTGCCTGTGCCATGTCTGAGTAGTCACTGTCAACTTGTAACGAACGAAAGTAGATCTATCGTATTGAAACAGTTCAATTTCGTATCAAAACAGAGGAGAGTACTAACCCATTCAAGGTCCATAACAGAAGCAAAGTTGACTCTTACCTCGTCGCCAGTTGTACCGTTTCTACCCCGCATGCACTCTCTCTATACACACAGATTCACACGTTTTCAACATCACGCAGGAACTCACTTTGTAGCGACCATAATTATAATTCCGTCTTCAAGACAAGAAAACATCTTTTTACCGAACTACGTACAAACACTACAGAAAGCCCAGGTGTTGTGTGAGGCATGACAGTGGGAAAACCCAGGAAGAGCATGATGCTGTGTGGTAGATTCTTACAACATAAACAGTTCAGGAAAACCGTTACTTGCCGGCAGCCATCTTCTTTTATTCTAGTGACTTCCCTTGTTCCAAAACAACATGAGTTACTTCCCATTCCATTCAGATACCACATGCTGCTGGAAATTTGCTAACTTGTTAGGCTGAAGAACCCAACTTTAGAGGCAGAACACAAACCACTTCCAGCTATCATGAAGAACGAAAAGCTAGATGAAATGACCCAATGGACCCAGAAGTTCTCATGAACACAACAGAAAAGAACCTCTTAATGGCAGGCACTCTTGTCTCAGGCTGCTGGAGGTGTTCCTGCCGAACAGAATCGCCAGATGGAGTTGGAAGCATGATGTACGTCTGCTCCATCATTGAGAGCTTTCCTGCCATTGACCATCGCCTGGGGGAAATTTGACAGAAACAATTCACTGATCAAATGTGTAGCCAAGTCAGCAACTTCTGCAAGTCAGACCATTAGCCAGAGAAAACCCAACAGGACAAACTACTGTATTCTTACTGCACTGCTAGACATGAAGTAATTGTACAGGAAAACCTGTTTGAGTGTTTCTCTTCCAGAGGCGACTAGTCATTTCCAAAGAGCTGCAGTAAGAAATGCTAAGACCGTATCCACAAGGGACACCAGAGCATCGACAAATGCAGAGTTCTGTTGAAAAGAGAGGTCTGATGGGCCGGTGTCTCCAAGGAGATACGAATGACAGTAGATGATTACTCCATCTGTGAGAAAGAAAGAGTGATGCGCCCACAACCTCTCAAACCATTCAAGACACCTGACTATTCATGGCGGTGAGAAGTGATTGGCCTGTTCGACTTCAAAGCCATTAATACCAGTCCTGCTGATTGTTGTATTTCGAAGTGGGTTAGATTGGTGTAGCTTCGTCAAACACCATCATCCACAGTAATCAATTACCACAAAGCCATCTTTGCAGACAGGACATCCTGGAGGTCATTGTCTCATATCGTAAATAAGAGCGAATCCGTTTTAATTTTTGTAAGTAGTGTTGTTGTTTCTTCTTTGGTTATTATTCCTTCAGATAAAGTGGCTTCATTTACATTAATTCATGTCAAAGCATCCGACATGATAATTCTTGGAAATTTTGAAAAAAAGTATCCAATGCGAACATGTTTTGAAAAAATAACTTGCCATAGAAGATACAACGCAGAGCTGACACGGAACTTGCACACTTTTAAAACGAAATGGCAGCTGTATTATCCGTTCGTAACATCTGAAACTTGATACTATCTGTTCAGTTTTTTAACCCTTTGACTCCAGCACCCTGTCTGCCAGAATCCGGCATTGACAACCATGTTAGCAAAGCAAAAACTTAACCTTTGACTCCCTCACTCTATCCACACACTTCCCACAGGAATAGGATGAGGGAGTCAAAGGGTTTAGTTTTTGCAGTTGGGGAATAGAGTGCGGAAGTCAAAGGGTTAATGCATATATTGTCATTGTGCATAATCAAATGTAACAGCAAATCAAATTTCCAAACGATCTGACAGTGTATGCTGCTGACCTTTTCTTTTGTTACATGTAATTATACTTTACGTGGATGTGTAGGCCTACATTATGTTTTAAAACTGTATATACCGGTAGTTGACTTGATTTGGATTTGTGTTCTTACCATGTGATTATGAATCAGTTTTGCCGTTCTACTTTACATTTGTCTGTGTTGCTTGTTTAAAATGATTTGTTTAAAGTTTACAAGGTAAACACTAGTTACTTGTTTAAAATGAATGTTTAAAAGAAAGCAAGTTAACAAAACGTTGTCGTCTGGTGTGTGAAAGATGGAGAGTACCCTAATTCAATTCAAATCGTGTTGTTTTGTTGTCGTTTTTTTTTTCTTCATTGTGGGAGAAAGGCAAATAATTCTCAGGTGTTCATATTCATATTCACATTAGATGTATGGACTGTAGGGTCTTATAAATGAATAGATGTGAAATTGTAGAATTATGTTTGTCTGAGACTACCCGCTCCCTCACTTCTCCGTCTTTTCCCCCAGGTGACACAAAATAGTATTATTATTGAAAACCTAAAAGGGCTTGTGCGAAGTTTTGGCTGCTTTTTTTCAAAAAGAAAATAAATGTTGACCAAAGTTGATCAGGTGTAATAGTAAAAATGTTCAGTTAAAAAAAAAATAGCTTTAAAGAATTTGTTAGTAGATAGATGTCTATTACGGTAAGTCGTATCGTAAACCTACATGGTTCAGTACAACAAAGACTAGCGACTGTGACAGTAAATGGGTAGGGTTACTGTTCAAGGTCGCAGTGATGATAGAAAAGGGAGATGATTGATATGATGTGATAATCTTGTTCCAGTAATACTAAGACTTTGAGGTGGTGAGGGCAGATGGCAGAGCATTTTCACGTAGGCCTACTTTTTATTTTCTTATAAGAATTTTGTTAAAAAAAATTTTTTTTAAAAAGATAAAGAAACTATTCTGCTATACTTCCACTGAAGCAGTAGGCCTACCAGTTATATATTTGTCTTACCGTATTGAATGTTGTGTTACGGTTGGTCTTTTATGGATGAACATTTTACGCAGCTAAAGCCTGTCTGTCTATCTGTCTTCGGCCAATGTGATCACGAAATTATGTATTGGGTAGAAGTGTTCTGGGGCTAAAAACCTGATGGGGATTCAGGATCGCACTGAAGTTGCCTCAGAGTGTGTTGGCCTACCCAGTACCCATTTGTGTTATGAAATAGTGTATACGTATCTAAAAACCAACAGGATCAGCAGCATCGGTGATGTTTTGTGGGAGACAAATCATACACGAAGGAATTGGTTCTGAACTTTTTCACTCCCTTACCCTTCCCACCAGCTGCAAAAACGTAATCCGTTCACTCCCTTTTCTATCCCACCAGCTAAACTGATTAAGGGAGTGAAAGGGTTAAGTTTTTGCTTTGCTATGAAAGCTGATAATGCAGGAAACTGGTAAATAAGGTGAAAGAGTCTAAGGGTCAATTTGGATACTACTTTGTCAGGATTCTCATTGGTGAGAGAGCCAAAGGGTTAATTCAGATAGGCCTACTAATTTGTCAGGATTCTCAGGAGACATTAAGTTCGGCATTCGTACGAATTTTTTTCTTTGTATGTGTGTGTGTGTGTGTGTGTGTGTGTGTGTGTGGTGTTGTTGTTTAACGTTTGTGAAGATCTATTGTTTAGCAATAAAGATTCATTAGTGAAAACAATGAGGTGGTTCAGTGTTGTTTTGCTTCGTAACTTCTGTCTGTCTGCCTGTTGATCTCTCTGTCTGCCCACGTTCATCTGTCTGCCTGCCTGTTGATCTCTCTGTCTGCCCACGTTCATCAGTCTGTCTGCCTGTTGATCTCTCTGTCTGCCCACGTTCATCTGTCTGTCTGCCTGTTGATCTCTCTGTCTGCCCACGTTCATCAGTCTGCCTGCCTGTTGATCTCTCTGTCTGCCCACGTTCATCTGTCTACCTGCCTGTTGATCTCTCTGTCTGCCCACGTTCATCTGTCTGCCTGCCTGTTGATCTCTCTGTCTGCCCACGTTCATCTGTCTGCCTGCCTGTTGATCTCTCTGTCTGCCCACGTTCATCTGTCTGCCTGCCTGTTGATCTCTGTCTGCCCACGTTCATCTGTCTGCCTGCCTGTTGATCTCTCTGTCTGCCCACGTTCATCTGTGGGTTTTTATTCATAATTATGTGGTTGATTGACTGATCGATTGATTGATTGATTGATGGACCTTTTTCCTAATATTTTCTTTGTTTTTTTTCCTTGTTGAAGTAGTATCTTTTGAAACTGGTTATAGCCCTGATATGGCTCTATCACAGGGTCCTATTATCACAGGGTCCCCCTCAGACCGTATTGTTAGTCAGGTAAGTAAGGTTTGCGTAATGATCATGCCATCCATGAATTAATTGGTTACTCGGCGTTTTCCACCGAGCAGGATCTAACGCTCACATTGGTCTTATCCAACTATAGAGGGTAGATTATCTAGTACACAAAAGGTTTCAGCAAATACCAACGTCCAAGCGAAAAGTCCACGGCTGCCAGGTGCCAAAGATTGCTTGGTTATTCAAATTTCGATGTCCAATGAAAGACAGGTTAGTTACTCAAATTTCGATGTCCAATGAAAGACGGCTGGGAAGGTTTTGTGACAGAAACAACAGAAACGCACTGTATAAAAGCCAGAAAGTCAATCACTATATGAATTCATCCATTCGATTGCCACCCAGCCAGAGACCTTCCAACCTATCTTAGAGGTATGTAATCCCACGTCTCATTTTATACCTTAGTTAGGGTAGGGATAGAAGTAGGTAGTATGTTTGATTTTCCACAAAGCAAAGAATAGAGTAGGACATAAGAAAGTGTTCAGCATTCTAGTGATATGCAAGTTCTGATGATTCGTAGTGCATCTTAGGATTTTTAGGAATATTAGGACCCAGGACAGTAGGAATGGTGAATCATGTTTATGCTGAAGTTGACTGTTTAAATAAATACGTCGTAGTTATTAATCTATGTGTGGACTACTTATGAGAATCATGTCTAGTGTGGTTAGTGCATTTCTTCTCGTCACTCTCCTCCCTTGTTGTGTGTGTGGCTTCTAAGTAGAGAAACAACACACCTCCATATACACCCCCAATCCATATTCCTGCCATAGACACCAAATGCAAATTCATATACTTGTAAAGATGACACCACCAAAAATACCTTTCCGCGATACACATTCTTTATACATCCCAAACATTACCTGTTATAGATGACAACACACCCAAATAACCTTCCCATAGCTCACGCAGTACCTGGGCTTTGAACAAAATAACAATACGATGATTGATGATTGATTGACTTACTGATTGATTGATTATCTGCTGTTTCTTAACCTACATGATTTGCCAGATATAGTCACACACACTCACAGATGCACACACACACACACACACACACACACACACACACACACACACAAAGACACACACACGTAGCAAACACATACACAGAGCCATGAACTCCTTGATATTGACAACAGAATATAGCATAAAAGATGTTAAATGTATATTTGTCATCGCCAATGCGTCATGCACAATGTTAGTTAACAATAACTCTAAGGCAATAATTTGTCCACTTTTGGCGGAGAGTAAGAGAGAAAACACAAGACAACAAAAAGTGAAAAGAGAGACCAAACGCCAAAACCAGTAACGGCCACTTGGAACAAAAAAAATCAAATAACGAACAAATAGTTTTTTTAAACGTTCAGAATTTTATCTGATGCCTATATGCACCAGCATGATGTTTTGACTCACATTGTGCGTGCACTGTGTTGATGCAATTTCACTTTCAATTTCTCAGGATGACGTCTCTGCACTGGAATGAATTCCATACGCACTATCGTCATAGTGCCTTGTGATGGAGAAAAAGTTGATCACGGGACAAGCCTTTAGCCTGCACATAAACCCAAGAGCTGGCCAGGTCCTGAGGTCCTACCTAGATAGTTCCTTAATTCTGAGGTCGTAGGGGAGCGAGGTGACAGAAACCTCAACTTTTCTCGGGGCCAGCACCAGGATGGGCGGGGTCCATGCCCTCTTCCTCACTTCAAAGTCATATTCATATTCACTTTTTTTTTTTACCAAGACTTCAGAAAGGCAAGAAGGCTAACTGGTCTTCAAGGGGTGGGACCCAGGAAATCAACCTATCTCTCCAAAGTTTTATTCCAAGGCAGCCGGGCAATGCTCTGCTCTTCACGATTTTCAACTGCCGTTGGATCTGTAGCGTGTGCAGCCAGAAGGCACACGGGTCCGACTCGTTTTTCGTCCCCTTCCGGACTAGACGTTTAGTTCGATTTTCCGGTCAAACTGAGGAGAAAAGTCGAGGCCCGTACTGGTAGCGAACCCTGGAACCTCGAATTTAGTTACTGACAGGTAAATGTCTGAACCATTCTGCCACTCTTCTCCCTTGGGAAAAACAAACAAACAAATAACACCTGACCCACCCGAGGACTGAACCCACAACTCTTGCGTTATGAGCGTGGCGCTCTAACAGCTAAGCCAATGAGCCCGTTGATGCACAGTCTGCATACTTCTTTTTCGGTGAGTTTGCGTGCTGGGTACATTCATGTTTCTCTAAGCCACCTGACACTGACATGGCTTACCGGGTATAGGATCTGTAACGAGTTCATTTGGTGTTCTGTGTGTGTCTGCACACGAAGGAGGTTCAGGCACATGAAAATTCTGATGTGGATGCTTGGAATCACATGTACCCTTTACTTACTATGGGTGGGTATCCATAACGAATTGAAGTTCTAGACCTTCCTTCTTCGTGCTATCATAGGCCTATCCATCAAACGAGACTATTTGGAGATAAACGATGAAACAAGTTAACAATATAAAATCCATTCAGACCTTATGATGAGACAACTAAATACATGTAGGCTCCAGCCAGGCTGTATCCTTTTTTTTTTCCTCGTGTGGTTGTGGTAACACGCATGTGTGTGTGTGTGTGTGTGTGTGTGTTGTGTGTGTGCGTGCGTGCGTGCGTCAGCAGCATGGCGTGTATGCCTATTCATTACACATGCGTGTGTGCGCCTGTGTATGTGTTGATAGTAAGGCGGTGATGATTCTCTTCAGCACAGTCACCCATGACTAGTGTATTCTCATTCGTCAACCCAGAGACCAGATTTCAACGTAATTAGCCCACTATCACAGAATTATGCCTAATCTGCCTGCGCCTCAGTGATTCCACCAGGGTGTGTGTTTAACAGAAATGGAATTGATTCAGATTAGGCCACAGCCCCTTCACAAGGGGGACATAGCGCAATATCAAATATATGATAGAAACAGTAATTTGTAAGGAGCGTCTCATCGATATTATACAGAGAAGCATATAAATATGGAATATGATTTCTATCACCATTTTCATCAGCTGAGATTTGTACATATACACATTTTAACAGTTCTTTCATTCTGGTTTGCCATAAGTATACTAAGACGAAATAAGATATGGGCTTTTATAAACTTACAATTTGAACACTTTTGTCAGATATCTAACGAAAGAGGAAAGCAGAGCACAAAATGTACTTCATCTTCTAAAGCATCATTACATAACGGGCATGCATTACATTTTCTGTATCGATGGCATTGCTCTGCAATGTCTGTTATTTCACACGTAAACTTTTCATACTATCCTTGATATGTCTCAATATTTGATAAAATCACGTCAGTTTTCAATGACATAAATATTTCACAGAAAGAAAATCTGTTACAACAATGCATATGGTAGCCTACTCCAATGTTGCCATCTAGAATCAGTTAACCTTTGACGTAATTCACGTAAAAAAAAACAAAAAAAAACAATCTCTTTCAGCTCTTCGGTAACAAGACAAATCCAAAACCGGTCTGAAACAATGACTTACAATACTTGATACCTAAGTAGCTTTGCCCCTTAGTATTAACTCAATCAACATTTTATTTGCTAAATGGTAATCTAATTTTGCCCACGTCTAAAATTTTTAACCGTTGTTTCATACAACGCACAACCATTATTTCATACAACATAATACGAATTTGTATAATACGGGATAGCGTCCCGTGTCTGGTGTTATAATGTGCACATGCAAACATTTCTGGAGGCAATATAAATGTACTTTTTCAATATGTATGGCTCTTTATCCATAACCCTCAGCACTGAAGGTTTCCGCTGAAGTTCTCTTACTCGACGAAGGAGCAGGGAGGTGTCGCTGTGTTTCTCTTCATTTTTGTATTTGTTGTTTGATGGGGTTTTTTTGTTTGTTTGTTTGTTGTTTGTTGTTGTTGTTTTTGTCTTGCGTTTATGCTTGACAAAAGCCATTTGGCCGAAAATTTGTGCCTGACTTGTCTCGTTATGTTAAATACGCGTTTTGATTCTATTTTCGTGTTTTACTGGCTTCTGTGTGCTTGAACGTAGACGGTAGCACTCGTTTTGGATTTTACACAGTCAGACCGGAGGGCGGAGAGGTTGGGGGGGGGGGGGAGGGAGGGAGGGGGGGACATCACTCTGTGAGTGCTTCAGTCAGTCAAGCATGGGTCATTACTCTGTGAGTGCCTCAGGAATCATCACTCTGTGAGTTTCTCAGGGGGCCACTGTGAGTTTCTCAGGGGCCAGTACCTCAGCTTTCCTCTTCACGGCCCTTCTGCTCTGTCGGCTGCGCGCACTGCAAATGACAATAATGGTCATCATCATCATAATGTGACAAAATGCACGTGCTATGAGTCAGCACAGGAGTCGTTTTACTACCGCAAAACACCTTTAGCAATGGTGTGTGTTAGGCTGCGTCTGAAATGTGATTGGGGGTTTCTTCAAGTGGAATTATCATTCTTCAAGTGGAATTATCATTCTTCAAGTGGAATTCATTACACTGAGATTGTTCTATGTGTGCTTCATCAGAATCTGAAAGACTCTTCAAGTTACGGGATGTAACACTGAGCTGACTTAAGCTGTCGTCATGCAGGCCACGTGTCTGTTGTAAATCACCGATGGGTGCGGTAGTCAAGTGGGTAAGATAGACTTGCAATCGGATGGTCTAGGGTTCGATCCTGCCTGGGTACCTTCCGCCTGGTGGGTTATGGGTGAAGATTTTTTTCCTATCTCCCAGGCCAAGATGTATGGGGACCTGTTAGAGTCTAAACATGAAAACACCCAGCATGCACACCCACTGCAGACGGAGTATGCAGACTGTGCAGCAACATACGGCCTGCACAGTGTGGACAAAACGATGTATATACAGACATCCGATTAAAATCAAAACACTCAACAACAAGAAAATGTCAGTCGTTTATAACTATGCCTTTTTTTTAATTTTATTTACCATGTCTTTGCTATTCAGTAATGTGTACAACCTGTATATAGATATGTAAACAGAATGCAGGACACTTTTGAGGCTGGTTTTGTACACTATATCATATGGAAGTTACCCGGGGCTGCTTAACGCCTTGCTGTTTATTTGATATGATACACTGTACACTGTCATTCTGTGTGTTCTTGACAGAAATAAAGTACTTTGTGCCACAAAACTGTCAGCAATCTTCTGTGGCGAATACTATCAAATAAAATTTTAATTACAGAAACAATGCAGTCTAAGTAAGGTTTGTGGTTTTGTGGCGCAACATGCATACCAACTGGCGACTGCAGCAATGTAAAACAGGTATAAGTTCAGTTGCCCCAAAGAAATGGTCCACATGCGGGGCGAAGACTGGAACCCCTGACCCTCCACGCTATCAGAATAACATTCTGACCACACAGATCATTAAAGGTTGGTTTAGACTGGGAACACTAAACAATGAACAGCGGTTTGCTGTGTTGGGGAGTTTAGCCCTTCCACAAGTGTGGCTTGCAGGCAAAGGTGGGTGAAAGACGTATTACATGATTTTTCATTATACACAAACGCGATCAAATTAAAGTTCAGTTCTGAACTTTGATAACTTGACCTGAAAACCGGATCAATATTTCGTCATACAGTCAATTAAACGCCATCTCACCGTTTTGACAGGAGTCATACGCGTCAGCACAAAATGCATCGAGATCTATCACGTGTGAGGCGATCGTGACAACCTCTACACTATCAAACCAAGTAAAGAATTGTATACATGAACCGGCATCGAATCCCTGTTGCCCATATAACAGGCAAACATTCTACCACTAAACCACCTTTACAACACGGGAATGTGGCACCCAAAGGGATGAACTCAATCTCTGTGTTATCACCATGCCACTCTTAACCAGCTGAGCTTATGAGCCGTCCTTAAAGTTGTGCCCAATAGCCACTCGTTATCTGGGCAGTGCTCATCTCTTCTCTATCCCTGCTTTTGCTTTCCCAAGTCTAAAAAGGGTCAGATACCCATTCACAGCTGGCCGAGTGGACTAGAAACGGCATGCACATATTTTAAAAAAATCCTTCCAGACTGAAAAGTGTCAGTTTTACGTCTACGCCTACAAGACCCAGGCAGTAATCTAGAGGGCTGTTCACGTTGCTGACATCAAACATTATAAAAGTGGGAACTTTATCTCTGTGTCAACAAGACGGGCCCTTCGCAGTAATGTAGAAGAGTGTTAGAATTTTAGCAATCAAACAGTCATGAAAGTGGGAGTTATTACTTTACGCCACCTTGACCTTGGCAGTGATACAGAAGGGCATTAAAATAGAAATCAAACATCACGGAAGTGGAAGCTTTACATCTACGTTAACGAGACCACTCGCAGTAATGGTGTCAAACTGATTGTGGAAATAAACATATAAATGTGGGAGCTTTACCTCTCTTTACGCCAATTTGTTTTGGTTTCAGTTTCTCCAGACGGCGTCTCGCGCTCGGAATAAATTCCATATGGCCCAATGTCACAGATGCCATGTGCATGCTGATCATGGCACAAGCCTTGAGCCTGCTCATAAACCCATGAGCTGGCCAGGTCCTGAGGTCCTACCTTGTCTATATTTTACCTAGTCTGTATTTTTTTAATTTTTATTGGTAAGTAGTACTGTATCAGCGCACAGAAAAATCTGCCAACTAGCGTTTTGCAGTAACATGCCGCAACCCACGACAGATCTCACCTGACACTGTTTATATGGCGATGTCGAGCTATGTTGGACGTGGCCTTGCCCAGTATATTGATTTCAGGTTCTCGTTCACTGTCACCATGCCTCTCCTGCATGTGTAGTCTCACCACCTCCCTGCATACAGGCAGAGAAAGAAAGAAATTAAAAAATAAAAATAAAAAAAATAAAAAACCGTGCTATTCCACCTCCCTGCACAGAGACTACGAAAGATAAAAACAAACAAACAAACAAACAAAACATATTTCTGTTATAGGTGTAGAGAACAAAAACAAAAACAAACAAAGCTTTTGATTTGATGGATTACAATGTGAATTCTTCAGTCAATTTTGGCGACATCAACTTTTTATCATGGGGCGAAAGGCAAATTAAATGACATCTTGTTTTTTTGGAAGAATTTCACGATTTGCTTTACTATCTAAACAAACTTAAAGTGCTCTCCTATCATCCTTGGCGACATCAACTTCATTACAACCAGCCTAACAACGCCATTGGGCCCTAAAGCAGAAATGATAGACTTGCCCTACAGCAAAAAGGATAGACTTGCCCTACAGCAAAAATGATAGACTTGCCCTACAGCAAAAAGGACAGACTTGCCATAGAGCAAAAAGGATAGACTTGCCCTGCAGCAAAAATGAGACTTGCCCTACAGCAAATAGGATAGACTTGCCCTACAGCAAAAAGGATAGAGTTGCCCTACAGCAAAAAGGATAGACTTGCCCTACAGCAAAAAGGACAGACTTGCCATAGAGCAAAAAGGATAGACTTGCCCAACAGCAAAACTGACAGACTTGCCCTACAGCAAAAACAATAGACTTGCCTTACAGTAAAAATAATAGACTTGCCTTACAGTAAAAATAATAGACTTGCCCTACAGTAAAAATGAAAAACTTGCCCTACAGTAAAAATGAAAAACTTGCCCTACAGTAAAAATGACAGACTTGCCCTACAGTAAAAATGACAGACTTGCCCTACAGTAAAAATGACAGACTTGCCCTACAGTAAAAATGACAGACTTGCCCTACAGTAAAAATAATAGACTTGCCCTACAGTAAAAATGAAAAACTTGCCCTACAGTAAAAATGACAGACTTGCCCTACAGTAAAAATGACGACTTGCCCTACAGTAAAAATGACAGACTTGCCCTACAGTAAAAATGACAGACTTGCCCTACAGTAAAAATGAAAAACTTGCCCTACAGTAAAAATGACAGACTTGCCCTACAGTAAAAATGAAAAACTTGCCCTACAGTAAAAATGACAGACTTGCCCTACAGTAAAAATGAAAGACTTGCCCTACAGTAAAAATGACAGACTTGCCCTACAGTAAAAATGAAAGACTTGCCCTACAACAAAAATGACAGACATGCTGAATATATCATTATATGTTTTAGTTATTGGAATATTGCAAACCAACCTACAGACATCCCACAATCACATTCTGGACTGGATAATGCATAGGTCCTGACTACAAGGCATACCATCCGACCCTGTTTGTGTTTGTTGTGTGTAACTGTTAATATCCCCCCCCCCCCCCCCCCCCACTCCCTACATTTGTTCACAAAAATATGCGTATTTTCCGTGACACTGAGAGATCAGCATTCAGAAAAGTGCAAATTGCTGTGTCTTCAGCTGTCTGTTAATGTGTTATACATACATGTACACTCTTCTGCTCTCTCTCTCTCTCTCCCTCTCTCTGCCCCTTCTGTGTGTGTGTGTGTGTGTGCGTCTCTCTCTCTCTACCCCCTCTGTGTGTGTGTGCGTGTGTGTGTATTTGTGTATGTATGTATGTATGTATGTATGTGTGTGTGCGTGCGTGCGTGCGTGCGTGTGTGTGTGTGTGTGTGTGTGTGTGTGTGTGTGTGTGTGTATATAACCTCAGTGTGTTGTGTGTGTGTTGTGTGTGCCTATACTTACTCTTTGTCGTCTGTAAAGACACAGCTGGGACACTGGAACTGATGAGGAATGTGCTGCAGGAACAGATGCTTGTACATGCTCCTGTAGATGCTGGCATTAGACCGGTGATACTTTTTCAGTGAGTACTCACACAGCATACAGTAAAAGCTTCTGTCTTTCCCATGGTTAGCTATGACAAAGTAGTCCTTGACGGGGTAAGTCTGCTCGTTCAGTGAACTGATGCCGGCCGTGGGCAAGCGACTCTTCTTTCGGGTGTTCTGTTCAGGGTCTCTGCGGGTGATTCGGATCCATCGGGTGACCCTGGTCTGGTGGTAGATGACTTTGGCATCATCAGGGTGCTGAGCCATGAGGTGATTGAAGAGGTCGGTTCGTGTTTTGCACTTTTCTTCACACTGTGGGCAGTGGAGGATCTCCTTGTGCTTGGAGTACATGTGATGGTAGATGCCAGGTGACACGCGGGACACGTAAGGACAAAGGAGACACTTGTATGTCTTGGCCACATAACGACGGCTGGGGGGTTTTCGTACTGATTCGCGGCCTTCAACACTTCCTTCTTCCGTTTTGACCTGGGTGGTTTCTGTGTCTTTACATGAACTGGCTTGTGCTGTTTCGTCAGCTCTGCTTGAGACAAGTCGGATGGATCTTCCTGCAGACGTCACCGTGCATTTGTAAAACTTGGTCTTCGTTGAACTGTCTGCTGGGAGGGAAGAAGACAAGGAAGCTGTGGAGGAAGCGTCCACGTCACTGTCACTGGAGGACAGCGGGAGGTCCCCATGGTCCGAGTGATCGTTGTTCAGATCAGAACCGTCCACAGAAATTTCCAGGTCCACAGGTTCCATTGACAGGGGGCTGGGGGATTCAGGTTTGTCTCTGTCAATAATGGTGCCCTCGTTTTTAACAGATTGGTCGCTATTGCTCGTAAATAACACGCCTGAAAGGATGAGGTTTTTGTCTGTCTTCGGCAGACCGGCATCATCTGAGTCTGTCTTCAGCAGACTGACACCTGGCGCGTTTGTTGTGACTTCTTGGGGAATGCTCTGAATCCTGTCCTGAGCTTGTAGACTAGCTGGGTTTTGTCTGGACACGCTGTCTAACAGGACTGAAGGCAAATTATAGCAGTTGGAATCTTCTTCTCCTGTTCTTGGATCCTGACTTAGGTCAGTACTATCAGCTTCCATCTGTCTTCTGATCCCATCACAAATTCCAGGAGATTCTTCAACTGCATGATCAGTGCTGTGATCTGAAGGTTTTGCTGTATTTTCAGTTGTATTGTTATTGGCAATGGTATTGAGAGTTGTAATATCAACGGGCCTGCTGAATGGCATGTCCAGAAACTTCCACGCAGAGGTCAGTTTTCTCTCTCCACACATGAGCAGCCTGTGAAAGGCGATCACTCGTACACGTTGTGGGTGTGCTGTGGTGATGTGGAGCAGCATTCTGTGTCGGTTTGTGTCTTTGGCATCACAGTAGGGACAGAAAGACACGTGAAGCAGGTTGTGTGTGATGTGTAGCTTTAACTGCTGCAGTGTTCCCAGCCACCGGCCACAGCACCAGCAGACGTGTGTGTTAAGGTAGGGGTGGGAGATGGCCATGTGGTTGACCACCCCGTCAGGGTTAAAGGAGTGGAAGTCACAGTCGGGTTGGGTACAATACAGACTGAACCGCTGGAAGTCCAAATGCTGGTCCAGGTGATAGAGCAGGAGGTCAGGGCTGTTCTCTTTGCTCCCACAGTGGACACACGGGTAGTCCTCGTTTGTCTTGTGCACCGTCTGCAGGTGAGACATAAAGTCCCCTCGAAACTGTGTGGTGAAGGGGCACCTTCCGTCGTGACAGCCACAACGGTAAAAACCTTCTCTGGACAGGCTTTGCAAAAAGGTGGTTCGTTCAGACGGCATCAGCTGAACCAGGGATAGTGTTTCCAGTATTTGGGGACTGGAAGGCATCTCTTCTTCTCGACTGTTCTTTCTCTTTGAGATGTCAGTTCTGCTTCCCCTGGTTAGCTTATGTGAGTTCTGATGGGTAGCTGTGTCAGTGTTATCATTGCCGTTTTCAGGCAATACGTGACTTGAGCGAGTTTCATTTTCAACCATTTCTGCTGCTGAGAGCTGCCCTGATTTAGTGACAAGACACGTTTCCTTTGAACTGGAATGTTTTTTTCTCACAACTAACCTCAAAGCAGTTGATTTTTTGCAAATAACATTCAAGTTCTGACTGATCTACATGCTTATTTTTATTTGAGCTCGAGCATTTTCCCGTATTTTTGTCATCAAGAGTGCTCGTGTGTTGAGAATGACAATCGCTTTCATGGAGGCCATATTTGCCTGAAAAACAGCAGTCCATGTCAGTGTTGACAACAGCAGGGATTACGCTTTTGGGGCTGGAGACACAGCCAAGACAAATGACATCATCTTCAGAACCAGGAGTACTAGGCTTGTTTATGAACTTTTGGTCTGAACCATACTCATGAGTTTCTTGGTCAAGAACCAGCTGTGCTGGACTTACAGACCTCTGTTCTTGCTTCGCAACAAGATCACTGTTAAAATCCAGACCTTCAGCTTTTGCGATGCATTCACATTTTTGTGGCAATTCCATTTTATTTTGACAAATGATAGTTCCACTAAGTTGCAAAAAATAATCAGAGACATTTGATTTGGCTGTCTTCGGCCATACACACTTATCATGTCCATCCTCTGGCCCGCCGTTTGCACTGGCACCATTGCAGGCCGAGTTTCCCTCCATCTCTGACAGTGCCTGTGACCTATCAACAGACGCTGTGTCTGACTCTTGCTCATTTTCCTGTTGTGATGTAAAACTGCTATGCTTCATGTCTGGCTTTTGCTCAGTGTGTGAATCTAATGGTGACTGGCGTTTCGAGTCAGCATCATCGGTGGTTGTATCTGGCTCGTACTGTGACAGTGACCTGCAATCTGTGGTAGGAGATGCTGCATTCTGTCTTTCCTTTGAGGAAGAGATGTCAGTCATTTGCCTTGTGCAGTCTGACAATGACAGTGTTTGGTAAGAACACATCTCATCTGGTAGTTTGCTTCTGTCCTTCTTGGTCACAGGCAGGCAAGTCACACGTTTAGGCTGAAGACTGTTGACAGAGGCATCAAGTGGTGTAACTGCCCATGGGTTGATTGTTTCTGTGGAAACATCTGGGGGTCTACTTGGAATGTTGGGTATGCTATATGTGATGTTCCCAGGAGTACTTTGCGATTTATTGGCTATGGTAATGCTGGATATTCTTGGGAGTATCTTGGGGCTCAGGAGTATCTTGGGGCTCAGGAGTATCTTGGGGTTCATTGGACGTGGTATCCTGGTAATCAGGATGGTCTTGTGGTCTATCAAGTATGACAGGTTGGTCGTCAGGTGCAAATTGTGCTTTACTGGGTATGGAGCACTGAATTTGCTTGGGATCACCTTGTGTTTTACTGGCCACAACATACTGGACGTCTGCAGGACACTCTTGAGGCTGGTTTTGTACAACATATGGAATTTCGCCAGGACTGCCTTGCTGTTTATTTGATATGACACACTGTACACTGTCATCCTCTGTGTTCGTGACAGAAATGAAGAACTTTGTGCCACAACTGTCAACAATCTTCTGATGAGTGTTCTCCGTCAGCACGCCCTGTTTGTCTTCTTTTCTCTGCAAAGCAGTGACAGCCCTCTGACGAATGTTGTCCACAGCTTTTAACACTTTTGCTGGGATCTTGCTGTGTTGAAAGGCAAACTTGGGCAGGTTGTCTGTCTGGACTAAGCACTGGCATTCTGATGATAACTGATCCACAGATTGAGCGGTGTTGTCATTGACCGATGCCGAGTCCCCGTACACATCCAACTTTACTCGTGGTTTCCCGTTTTCTGATGCCTCGTGTTGAAACATTGATCGTTGCTGACTTGAACAAATTTGGAGAAGCCTGGGTGTTTGATTCCCCTGTACAGCCATCGTCACTGACGGCTGAATGTGACCATAACTCTGTTGAAAGCTCTTCTGGTCTTGGTCCGTGTAAGTGTTCGCCAAGCCCTGAGAATCACGTCCATCTCTCCAGATCCAATTTTCTCTGTAGTTCCCTGTGTTTATATCGAATCTTTGAAGATGCATCCGTTCAGAATCTTCTTTGCTGTCAATCACCCGTGACGAGGTATAGACATTCCGTCTTTCCGTGTGGCTGTTGTAGTAAGGAGAAGACTTACTCCTCTTGTGCTTACCTGGAGCTGAGAATGGCACATAGCAAATTACTGGAAGGCCGTCACAGCTTGCTGCTGGTTGTTGTGGCTCCAGATTGAAGACAGTGATGTCGTTAGGGACAAGCCCATCTCTTCCTGAAGCCTTGTCCTTGGTGTGAGGTGATCTGTTAGTCTCGGCAGTTCTGTGTGGAAGATCCATGGATGTTTACACCGGCTTTGCCTAGTTCACTGTTCTCCACTCTGAAATTGCAATAAGTTAACAAGATGAAAATTTCACGTAACCAGAACTATTGGGCGTCAGGTATTAGCTTAGTACCTTCAGTTTCTTTTCTTTTTTTTTTTTTCAATTAATTTTTAAAAATAAAGAATTTTTTTTAAGGATCATTGCACTCAGGAAGGTTACCTTTGTGCTCACCTTTTAAAAAACATTTTTTTAGTCCTATTTTCTACGCCATCTTAATATTACAGAAGCTGCAATAGCTTTTACAATGCCATGATGATGATGATGATGATGATGATGAAAGTGATAATCATGATACTATGGAGTTCCATTCAGGATTGAGACTGTGTGACAGGGCTGTACTCTACGCTCATCATTATATATCCTGGCGTCAACCACGCCCGAGAGATGCAGACACCTGCGGTACTGGTCAGAAGATTTGAGCAACGTCCTCAGTCAATGACGCATCCATGAAGTGGATGAAAGTCGACTGTGTGGTCCCAGTCTTCCCAAAAAGCCCATAACACGCCCAACTCGTGAGTAGCAGTCGGTTAGAGCCGAAAAATCCAACAATGATTTTTGAAGGTGCTGATGGCGATTCGAACTCACAACCTTCCAGGCGGTAGTACGTCGCGCTAACCACTACACCACGGCGACTGGTTAATAGTAATAATACATTCAGTTTCTTTCGGGCCAGCATTGCCAGGGCAGTGACCACCTCCTCTCCCTCGCTGCTTCACCTTCTTCATCACTAGACAGAAACATGTACCCACTGCCATGGCACATTGAAACCACGGCATAATACTGGTTCCCCATTCATATGGCAACAACGTCCGATGAGTTTTAAACCTTTCACTCCCTCACCCTACCCAACAGCTGCCTAAAACTTGATTCCACAAGTCCATCACCCTTTCTACCAGTTTCAGGAAGGAGGGCGGTGACTGGGGTTACAGAGTGAAAAGGGTTAAGCGATTGCTTTGTTATGCTCCCTGATAATGCAGGAAGTTGCTATGTAGGATGAGGGAAGCGTAGGGGTTAACCTTGGCTTTGGGGGGGGGGGGGGGCGAGATGGGGGGCTGTGTTATCGCGTCCTCCAGTCGACTTTTATACAGAGCAGAATGTGTAACTTACGAAAACATCTCTCACCTGCAAGGTCGACTGAATAACTATGCTACAAATGGAATGCCTGCTGACCGGTCAAGATGGCCAACGGACTACTGACTGGAAAGTCCTAGCTTCAAACCTCGAACAACAACAACAACAACAACAACAACAACACACACACACACTCACACATACATACTGACACACACACACACACACACTCACACACACACACACACACACACACACACACGTACACACACACACACACACACACGTACACACACACAAGGAAAAAAAAAGAAGTGCGGGATTTTTCGGCTTCGGCCGCCTCTGACACAGCTGAGTTTGGCGTTTGTTCAAAAGGGATTCATAGCACACGGACAATTCCATATGCGCTCTACCCAACTCTGCAAGCAGTTCTCTGGCAGACTCTTTAAGCCTGCGCAAAACTATCAGCAGGCAAGGTCTAAAGAAAGAAACAAATAAACAAACAATGAAAAAAGGGCAGGCCCGAGGTTTGAACTTACAGCCCTTGCGTTACGTGCACGATGTTCTATTAACCACTGAATTAACCCTTTGACTCCCGTACCCTATCCACCAACTGCAAAAACTTAATCCTCAGACTCCCTTACCCTATCCACCAGTTTCATGCGAAAAGCTGATGGACAGCGTGGGGGAGTCAAAGAGTTAAGTTCTTGCTTTGCTTGCATGGTTGACAATGTAGGATGCTGGTGGACAGCGTGCGGGAGTCAAACGGTTAATGGGACGGCAGGATGTGTTGTGAGAGTAAGCGTAATGCCAGCCCTGTCACTTTGTCTCAATTCAAAACGGACAGCGTTGATGGTTTTGGGTTGTGTGTTGAAGAGCCGACTTGACCGATATGGGAATCATGACACAGGATAATAATAATAATAATATAATAATAATAATAATAATAATAATAATTACAATATTTATATAGCGCAAAATCTTGATAAAATCAAATCTAAGCGCTGAAACAGACACACACGCACGCACGCACACACACGCACGCACGCACACACACACACACACACACACACACACACACACACACACACACGCACACGGCTATAAATGGGGAGAAAGAATAAAAGCAATGGAAAATTATAGAGAGCATATTATATACAATTATATATTACAATGTGATTCCCCTCCGAGTGGAGACAGGCTTGAGGATTGAGTGAGGTCAGGATTTTATGCAGAGGAGAAAAGGTGAGTTTTGAGAGCGGACTTGGAGACAAAAGTAGGTTGCTGACGGACTGAGAGAGGAAGTTTGTTCCAGGAGAGTGGACCAGAAACAGAGAAGGCTCGTGGACCATAGGTATTGAGCTTAGTGCGTGGAAAGCGAAAAGTCAGAGGATCGGAGGCAGAGCGGAGGGTACGTGAGGGAACATAGATCTCAAGTAGGCTTGACAGGTAATCGGGGGCTGCGTTATTGAGGCTTTTGTAGCACATGGTGTCTAGTTTGTACTGTATGCGCTTTGATACAGGGAGCCAGTGAAGTTGTGCCAGGAGAGGAGATATGTGGTCAGCTTTTTTCTTTTTGAGTACAAGGCGTGCAGCATTGTTTTGAATACGCTGTAGGATGTGAATGGTGGAGGCAGGAAGACCAGAAAGGAGTGAATTGCAATAGTTAATGCGAGACATTATGAAGGAGAGAACGAGTTTTGCAGTTGTTTCGACAGAGATATATTTCCTGATCAGGCTTATAGTTATACGATGGAGGTGATAGTAGCAAGATCTGGCAGTTTGAGAAACAAAGTTGTTCATGGAGAGGGTAGAGTCAATGCAGACACCAAGGTTTTTAGCTGAATCAGAAATTGGGACTGATGTGTTACATAATGGGAGAGAAAGAGGAGACAGCTGAGAAAGTTTCTGACGGGTGCCAATGAAAATAGCTTCTGTCTTGTCGTTAAGCTGAAGTTTATTGTATGTCATCCAGTTCTTAATGTCCGAGTAACACTCAGTGGTGCGAGTCAAGAGGCGCTGTATATTGTCAGGTGAGTCACTGTCTTGAAGTTGGGTGACATCAGCATAGAAGTGGTGTTTTATAGAGTGGGAGTTGATGATGGTGGACAGGGGGGAGGTGTAAAGAGTGAAAAGAACAGGGCCAAGGACAGATCCTTATGGAACACCACAGGTCAGGTATGCAGGTTGAGAGTAAGTGCCATTGATGAGAACAGTTTGTTTTTTGTTTGATAGATATGAAGTGAACCAGGAGAGAGCAATGTCAGAGATGCCAAAAGTATGATGAAGTCTAGAAAGGAGAATACCATGATCAGTGGTATCAAAGGCTGCAGACAGATCAAGGAGTGTGAGGAGAGAGACTTTGCCAGTATCAGTTGCAAGGAGGAGATTGTTGAGAATGTGTAGCAGGGCAGTTTCAGTGCTATGGCACTGGCGGTAGGCTGACTGGAAAGGATTGAGGAGATTGTTGGCAGACAGGTGAGAGTTCAGCTGGTTGAGGACAACTTTTTCAAGGAGTTTTGACAAGAAAGAGAGATTAGAGATAGGCCGGTAATTTTTCAGTTCATTTGGGTCTAAATTGTATTTCTTGAGGAGAGGGTGAACAATAGCAGACTTGAAAGAATCTGGGACAGTTCCAGTTTGAAGAGAAGTGTTGATGATGTCAGTGATGAATGGGAGGAGAGTAGGGAGACAGTCAGAGTAGAGAGAACCTGGAAGAGGATCCAGTTCGCAGGTTTTGAACGACATGGATCTGATTGTGTTGAGAATTTCTTCTTGTGAGACTGGGGTAAAAGTAGTAAGAAGTGTGCCAGAGAAGGAAGGGTCAGGTGGGCATGGTTGACAGGGTGTCCTGTCAAGCCTGTCACGAAGAGTTTGTATTTTGGTGGTGAAATACTTGGAGAATACAGATGGGAGTTCTTCATTTGTGTGTTTTGTTGGGAGAGGTAAATCTTTTCGTATGCCAAGGAGATGATTCATGGTTGTAAAGAGTTCTTTTGAAGAAGAGGCATTCAGATTTTGGTTTGGAAATAGCTTGTTTCTGCAGATGCAATGAGGGTGGATACTTTTGTTTTAGAGGCTTGGAAAAGTTGCCTATGTACAGTGAGTTTGGTCAGGACAGAAGGCGAAGGCGAAGATGGCAGAGGAGGAGACAAAATCTGCAGCAGCAAGGTCGAGGGCAGGGGCAGTGGAGGAGACGAAGAAGCAGAAGACGAAAAGTGGTGTCGGACTGGTACAGCAGGAGGCAGGTTGTGCCAAAGACGGTGGAGACGTCCAGCACGACAGGATCGCGCAGTGCGGGGCTTACGGCACAGCCCCAGTGTTCGTATGCGCTGGTAGACGTCTCCACCGAGGTAACACTTGCTGTGTTTAAAAAGTGTCAGTCCAATTTGTTTTATAAAGGACGGGTCCATAATTGGAGCCAGTCAGGAGAGGATGATGTTTGCAGGTTGGTGTGTGGGTTGGTCAGTTCACAACACTTAAAACCAGAGAACACAAAGGTTTGGGAGCTGTAGCGTTGGGCGAACACAGTAGGCTAAAATGTAAACACAGTTCACAGATAAAATGTCCGACTTGAGCGGCTGAATTAAAATGATGAAAAGTAGGTATAAAAACTTTAAAATCAGATTATCTGGTAAAATATTCAAAATTAAAAAAAAAATTTACATCACCGTATGTCGGGATTTAAAAGGAACAAACTGATACAAAATTCAATGCATAAAATCAAATAGAACCACGATAAAATCACTGTAAAACACAACACACACGTTTGCTGCCTGCTGGCGTGACATCTACTCAAATCACTCAGGAGCAGTACAAATGACAGAACAACAAAACAAACAAAAGACCCTTTATCCCTGTGTTAACTGGAACAAGTCTATCGATTATCCCTGTGTTTTCTGGAACAAGCCCATTGGTTATCCCTGTGTACATTGGAACAAATCCATCTATTATTCCTGTGTTTATGGGAACAAGTCCACCTATTATCCCCGTGTTTATTGGAACAAGTCCATCTATTATCCACGTGTTTACTGGGAACAGATCCATCGATTATCCCCATGTTTACTGGAACAAATTCATCGATTATCCCCATGTTTCATCATCATCAGGTGCCCTGCCGCATGGCGCTGGCGATCATGGACTTCCATCTGTCTCTATCTCTTGTTACCCCAAGCATCTCCTCCACCCTCCTCGTCTTCAGCCACTCCGCAAGTCCGTCTAGCATTTTCTCCCTGGGTCTACCTGGTGCTCTCTTTCCCTCCAGCTTTCCCGTTGTGACCAGGTGCTCCAAATCCCCCTTCCTCATAAAATGGTCTATAAATGTTGCCTGTCTTTTCCTAATCTTCCTTATGAATGATCTACTTGTGTCTGCCTCCATCAAGACTGTCTCGTTATCTCCATGTTTACTTGAACAAATCCATCGATTATCCCTGTGTTTACTGGAACAGATCCATCGATTATCCCTGTGTTTACTTGAACAAATCCATCGATTATCCCCGTGTTTACAGGAACAAGTCCATCGATTATCCCCGTGTTTTACTGGAACAAGTTCATCGATTATCCCTGTGTTTATGGGAACAAGTCCATCGATTATTCCCGTGTTTACTGGAACAGATCCATCGATTATCCCGTGTTTCATCATCATCAGGTGCCCTGCCGCATGGCGTTGGCGATCATGGACTTCCATCTGTCTCTATCTCTTGTTGCCCCGAGCATCTCCTCCACCCTCCTCGTCTTCAGCCACTCCGCAAGTCCGTCTAGCATTTTCTCCCTGGTGCTCTCTTTCCCTCCAGCTTTCCCGTTGTGACCAGGTGCTCCAAATCCCCCTTCCTCATAAAATAGCCTATAAATGTTGCCTGTCTTTTCCTAATCTTCTTATGAATGATCTACTTGTGTCTGCCTCCATCAAGACTGTCTCGTTATCCCCATGTTTACTTGAACAAATCCATCGATTATCCCTGTGTTTACTGGAACAGATCCATCAATTATCCCCGTGTTTATTGAAACAAATACATCGATTATCCCTGTGTTTATTGGAACAGATCCATCGATTATCCCCGTGTTTCCTGGAACAAGTCCATCGATTATCCCCGTGTTCACTGGAACAAATCCATCGATTATCCCTCTGTTTACTGGAACAGATCCATCGATTATCCCCGTGTTTATTGGAACAGATCCATCGATTATCCCCGTGTTTATTGGAACAGATCCATCGATTTATCCCCGTGTTTACTGTAACAAATCCATCAATTATCCCCGTGTTTATTGGAACAAATCCATCAATTATCCCCGTGTTTACCGGAACAAGTCCATCGATTATCCCCGTGTTTCCTGGAACAAGTTCATCGATTATCCCCGTGATTATTGGAACAAGTTCATCGATTATCCCTGTACTGGAACAAGTTCATCGATTATCCCCGTGTTTACTAGAACAAATCCATCGATTATCCCCGTATTTACTGGAACAAGTCAATCAATTGTTATCGTATCTTTGGAAAGCTCATTTACTACGAATTTAGACTGTGTGGAATGTAACATTGCTACAGTTACCAATCTCTTATTATCTGTTTTCTCTGTCACTGAAATTTGGCAGCTTTCTGCTTTTTGTTTTTCTTCTCATTTTGTGACAGTTCTGTTTATCCATCACATCCAGTTACCGTTTTTTAGTCTTCTTTTCTGACATTTCACTGACTAATCTGTGCAGGCCACGAACATGGTTTTAATGTTTTCATGAAAGAGAAATCACAACACAGTTACATTGTTTTAAAACTGCAACTAAGGCGCCACTTTATCTTTCATAGATGCAGATATTAGCATATAGGCCAACTTACAGAACTGCCTACAGAGACGAACACGCGCGCACACACATTGCATACACAACAGACAGAAAGAGAGAGAGAGAGAGAGAGAGAGAGAGAGAGACTCAACTGTATGCAGTTCTGTAGACATGATACGAGAGGGAGAGAGAGAGAGAGAGAGAGAGAGAGAGAGACTTCTGTATGCAGTTCTATAGACATCATGATACATTATCACTCAGTATCCATTTTGTGGCCTTACCTTTCGTTACATACTATCTAGATCTAGATGTTTTATTCATTTTACGCTCATCTGTTCATATCATCTGTTCATATGTCTGCTTCTTTGTGAGACTATATCATTGCGGCAACAGAATATCCCATATCAGACAGCATTTTCTCTGACTGACATAAGCTACAACATTTGTTGTCTTTCTCCCTAAATTAAACATAGTTAATACAATCAGTTCTTTGTGTGCATTCATATCTGTACTGACCTTGTAAAGTTTCCCGCGCTGTGTTATCTTAGTATGTCTTAGAGGGGTCTACTCATACAGTGAAACAAGTCTCAACAGTTTAACAAAAAAACTGAGCGTGACGCTTTAAGAAATATACATCACACGTTTCATCACACACACACGCACACACACACACACACGCACACACACACACACGCGCGCACACACACACACACACACACATATACACATACACACACACACATACACACACACACACACACACACACACACACACACACACAACACGGACAAATCTACGTCACTGAATCACGCATTGGTGACGAGTTTTATTTTCATAGAATGTTCACGCTGTGGAATGAATGTAAGAAACGCACGATCTGTTCTCAGAGCGCGGGGAAAAAAAAGGAAAAATCTTTGAGTACAGGTTCTGAAATAATTAAATGTCTAAGTTGTAATTATTATTAATTATTATTAACATATTTTGAGCTGAGAAACGTAGCCATTATCAGGCCTAAGTTCACAAAAGACTTCGAACTTTAGAAAAGATATCAATTATTTGAATTTAACTGGTAGGCCTATTCAAGAACCTAGCCAATATAATTTCCCGCCTTAGGCCTAACAATGTATCAAATGTATTTTATAAAATGTAACATCGACAGATTATATTGTAAAATCTATTGAACAATAGACCTAGAAGTGAGGCCTATTAATTTATTATTTATGATTTTCTAACGAATGTTCAAATCTTGTCACTGGCAATTTTGACCTTTCGCAGTCAGATCAGTTTCAGTGGCACTTTCCAATACAATCGCCGAAGAAACAAAAACAAACAACAAAAACGCGACAGTACAATAGATCTAATTTCTTAATGACAGACGCACTGTGTGTGTGTCTGTGTATCTCCGTGTATCTGTGTCTGTGTATCTCCGTGTATCTGTGTCTGTGTCTGTGTGTTTGTGAGCGTGTGTGTGTGTGTGTGTGTGTGTGTGTGTGTGTGTGTGTGAGAGAGAGAGAGAGAGAGAGAGAGAGAACACCTGTTTCATTCATATATAAATCGGCCTCTGCCCCTCATGAAAGGGTATAGATACTTAATCAATGGATCAAAATAGAATAGAACGAATTATTAACTTGTGTACATCATCACGACATTCCTTTATCTCTAAATATAAATGCTTTATTCAAAAACAAAGACAAATTTTGTACAACATCAGGTCAGTTGATGACATCAATAAAGGAAATTTATATACTGAATGATGCCTGTAATATTTGGGTCGAATAAATTTCTCTCGAATATGTTGGAGTGCTGGACCATAAAGCAAGAAGTGCACTTTGTCTTCTTTCGCGTTTTAACATAAAGAACACAATAAATCACTGTGTGTGTGCATTAGAGAGAGAGAGAGAGAGAGGGGGGGGGGGACGGAGAGAGGGAAGGAGAGAGAGAGAGAGACGGACGGACAGACAGACAAACCAAACAGAGAGAGAGAGAGACAGACAGACAGACAGACAGAGACAGAGAGAGACAGAGACAGACAGAGACAGAGAGAGACAGAGACAGACACACAGACAGACAAACAGATAGACAGACAGAAAGAGATGTTATGTTGTGGTTCAGCATTTCTCTGACATAAGAATCCCACAAGACACAAGTAAGGAAGATTAGGAAAAGACAGGCAACATTTATAGGCCATTTTATGAGGAAGGGGGATTTGGAGCACCTGGTCACAACGGGAAAGCTGGAGGGAAAGAGAGCACCAGATAGACCCAGGGAGAGAATGCTGGACGGACTTGCAGAGTGGCTGGGGATGAGGAGGGTGGGGGAGATGCTGGGGGCAACGAGAGATAGAGATGGATGGAAGTCCATGGTCGCCAACGCCATGCGGCAGGGCACCTGATGATGATGATGAAGAATCCCACTCCTTTTGCTTTGCTAGCATAGTCGACAATGCATGATGCTGGTGGACAGGGTGTGGTAGTCAAAGGTAAGACAAAATATTACATGGTATGGCTTGATGATGTGAATAAGTGATTTGCCACTGGTCTGGTTGATTGACTGATTGATTGAACAGTTGACTGACTGACTGACTAATGGAGTAGACCACACGCTTGCGCGCGCACGCACATACACACACATAAACGGCGGTATTTAGGTAAGATTTTTAACCTCACTAAAACGTGTCATACTTTAATAAGAATGATGTAGTAATAACATTGATTGTTTTGCATAACCTTTTTGCATGTTTGTATTCACAAAGTTGTGTAATTAATGTTAATTAAGATGTTCAATTTGCACTTATTATCATTGTGCTCATTGTGTTGTTAATTGTAACATCACAAATCTATTTATTATGATTCAAATTTAATGTTGATTGTTTTTAACCTTGGCAGCTGAGTGATCCAAATAAAAACTGTTGACATCTTGAACTGATTGGAATGTTAAAAAAAATAAATAAATAAAATAAAAATCCCACTCATCCCCCCCCCCCCCCCCCCCCCCCCCCCCCTCCTTCTAAGATCTGCCTGATAGGAAGAATCTCAAACACACATAAGTCAAAGGACATGAACAAAAGTTCAGCACCCGGCACAAACACACACACAGACAGTTGAGCGATAAATCCAACAGCAAATTGAAGTAGTAGGGTCAATGTAAACCTACCATCGAATCACCAAACCGTGCTAAACTGTCATTTAGGGAGAAGAGTGGCAGAATGGTTCAGACGTTCGCCTGCCAATAACTAAACTCGAGGTTCCAATATTCGGTCCCCAGAGAGATCTCGACTTTTCTCCTCAGTTTGACCAGAAAATAGAACTGAACATCTAGTCTTTTGGAAGGGGACGAAAAACGTGTCGGACCCGTGTGCCTTCTGGCTGTGCGCGCTAAAGATCCCACGGCAGTCGAAAATCGTGAAGAGCAGGGCATTGCCCGGCTGCCTTGGTAAAAAACATTGGATAGATAAGTTGATTTCCCAGGTCCCCCCCTTGAAAATCAATTTGCCTTCTTGCCTTTCTGAAGTCATGGTAAAAAAAAAAAAAAAGTGAATATGAATATGAATACGAATCTGAATCGAGGGAGAGGGAATGGGCGCCGCCCTTGTGGTGCTGGCCCCGGGAAAAGTTGAGGTCTCTGCCACCTCACTATCTAGGTAGGAGCTCAGGACCTGGCCAGCTCGAGGGTTTATGTGTAGGCTTAGGGCTTGTGCTTTGACCAGTCTGGATCTTCTCCATCGCATGGCACCTGTGACGTTAATGCATATGGAATTCATTTCGAGGTTGGACACGCCATTCTTGAAACTGTCTTAGAAGTACAGGGGACATTGTCAGGACTCAGTCAGGCAGATCACAGATGAAGGGGAGACAACATCAAACAGTGGACAGATTAGCAGTCGCCGTAGTATAGTAATTGGCGCAACGGACCCCGATTAGAAGATTGTGGTTTTGAATCCCCCTCAGTTCTTCCAAAATCATTGTGACATTTTTGGGTTCCAGCTGGCTGTTATCCGGGGTTGAGCGTGCTGTGTGTTCATTGGGAAGACTGGGACCACACAGTCGCGCCACACCCACTACACAGATGCGTCATTTAAGGGTATTGCTCAAATTGTCTGACCAACACCATGTATCTCTCGGGCCTGATGGACGCCATGATACATTACGACAGTGAGCGTAGAGTACAGTCCAGTCACGCAGTCTCAATCCTAGATGGAAACTCTATAGTTTATCATCCTCATCGTTGTCGTCTTCATAGCATTGTTAGAACTGTCCCAACTTCTGTGGCCATTAGGGTGGCGTAAAAAACTGAGCACAAAGGAAACTGCCTACGTGCGATGATCCTAGTGTTTTTTTTTCAAATAAAACATAAAAAAGTGGACAGATCTGGATTTCAGTGACTTCTACGTGACTGACATCAGATTGCAGAGAGAGGTGGAGAAAAATCACCAGAAAAATCGTCTCTGGTGCCACAAGGACCCAGCCTTGAATCAAGGGACGGGAGAAGGAGAGGGAGGTGAAGCTGGACAAGGAGTCTTCAGTTCAAAACCTCTCCGTGATACTAACAGATCAGCATTCAGAAAAGAAGTGCAAATTGCTGTGTCTTCAGCTGTTTGTTAAACTGCCGACCAACTTCATAATTATGGTCTTCTGCTCTCTCTCTCTCCCTCTCTCTCTCTCCCTCCCCCCTCTCTCTGAAGTCAATTACAAGTTCTTTGGTTTTCTCAACATTCAATTTAAGGTAGTTTTCCATACATCATCATCATCATCATCATCATCATCAGGTGCCCTGCCGCATGGCGTTGGCGATCATGGACTTCCGTTTGTCTCTATCTCTCGTTGCCCCCAACATCTCCCCCACCCTTCTTGTCCCAAGCCACTCTGCAAGTCCGTCCAGCATTTTCTCCCTGGGTCTACCTGGTGCTCTCTTTCCCTCCAGCTTTCCCGTTGTGACCAGGTGCTCCAAATCCCCCTTCCTCATAAAATGGCCTATGTTTTCCATACACCAGGTCACAAACCTGTCAATTTCTTTGGGTTTTTAACCTTTGACTCCCTCACCCTCAACCTTTGACTCCCTCAAATGGATAGGATGAGGGAGTCAAAGGGTTAAGGTTTTGCAGTTGGTGGATAGGGTATGGGAGTCAAAGGTTTGATTAGACTTCCACTTGTTTTTAATGTGGTGTGAGCCGTAATGTTGCTTTAGTGGCTGGCTGTGGCCGAGGAATAAGCAACTCGATCGATTCGAGTTGCTTGCTTATTTTGTTGTTGTTGTTGTTGTTGTTGTTGTTCAGACCAGATAGTTAATTCTGCCCAGGAAAATAATCTATGTTGCTTGTTTGTTTTTCGTTTTTTTTTTTCCTTTCGTCTTCTGTTTTTCTGTTTGTTCTATTTGTGACCTCCCACCACGAAATCAGTCTTAACTAGCATTTTGGGTATTTTGAGATACACATATCACTGGAAAGTGTACATTCTGCTGATTATTTTGGTACTTGAATAAAGCTTGTACTAAAAAAAATGTAGAAGTTATATATATTTAAAGTCATTAAGTTGTATGACGGCCATTTTGAGAAAACGGCCTCTAAGGGTTTTGTGCGCTCTCCTACACAATTTCCTTAAATTTCTTTATTTGGTGGCTTTGACCCAGTTTGTTTGTAATTTTCGCTGTCATTATCTGAAAGGTGCACCAAAGAGCTTTCCATCAGTGTATTACATGTGCGGGCACTGTACAGGTTACGGTTCATAAGAGACAAAAATAGATACTTTTAGTAGGAAATTGTGTTCTTTCTGCTGCGATCAGTGCATTAAAATACCGATTTGAATTGATTAATAATATTTTTTCAAGAAAACAATTTCTGTGGGGGATAGATTATAGTCTACACAAATCAATTTTGAGAAAAAGTCAAAACACCCCAGATAGACCCTCAGTCACCTTTTCAGCTCCCTAGTGCTGTTCGACTGACTGCGAGTTAAGACTGATTTCGTGGTGGGAGGTCACATTTTTTGACAGTTACGGAGATTTTCACTGTACTGACCATTTTATTTTGGTCCCCTTTTCTACGTCATCTCAATGGCCAAAGAAGCTGGCACAATTTTTACAATGCGTTGATAATGATGTCGACGAGGATGATAACCATGATGGTATGGGGTTCCATCTAGGATTGAGACTGCGTGACAGGGCTGTACTCTACGCTTACTATCACAATATAACCTGGCATCAACCAGGCCCAAGACATACAGACACCTGCGATGTTGGTCAGAAGATTTGATCAACACCCTCAGTGACGAATAGACTATGAAGAGCACAAACTCGATTGTGTAGTCTCAGTCCTCCAATGAGTCCATAGCACGCTCAACTCTGGCAAGGAGCCGAAAAATCTTACGATGATTTTGAAGGGACTGATGGGGATTCGAACCCACAACCTTCCAGTCGGTAGTCCGTTGCGCTAACCACTGCCATTGTTTGTGCTTATCATTCCAAGGGAAACAACCCTGATTTTCCTGGGGGTGGGGGTTAAGAGGTCGTGCTCGCGGAACTACAAAACAGGAGTCAATAACTCTTACAGAAACAAAAGCGTCGGCTTCAACCAAAATGGAGGGGAAAGGGAAAGGACGATCCGGTACAAACAAAAGCGGAGATGCAGACAGAAAGCCTGCGGTTTCAAGATCAGATGAGACTGAAAAAGATTTTAATGATGTATTTAGTATTAGAACGCTGATCAAGGATTTAATCAACGGTATGTTCGCAGCAACGGTCCACAAAACAGTGTAGTTCAGTAGTTGCTGAATAGTCGCGCGTGTTTCGGTTTGTTTGGTGTTGGTTGTCTCGATCGATACGTCCCAGGTTCGATACGTCCCAGTTTCGATACGTCCCAGGTACAGAACGTCTCTTTTTTTTTGCGTGCGTGTTCACATATTTTTATCGCGCGCGTGAGAAGGGATGAACACAGAAAGAATGTCCATCTCCATCAGTCCATGTTGATGATGTTCATCTGTCAGCATAGTGACAGTGGCACTGACAATCCGCCGTGTAATACCTATCAGTATGAGTATCACCCATGTTCCCACACACTACGTGACTACACAGTGTTTCCCCGAGTCTGTGTTCCCCTGGCTTCGCACGGAACTCGCTCCGCATTTGGCAGTGTGTGTGTGTGTGTGTGTGTGTGTGTGTTTGAGACGCATCGAACCTGGGACGTATCGACTCTCGAGACGGCCCCTGTCGGCCTGTGTAGGTATGTGATCGAAAAAAAAAAGTTTTAAAGTGAATTGTGTAATCAACATCACTTTAAAGAGAAAAAGGATAGCTTTCCAATGCTATAAAAAGTTTCTGTTGTTTGACTGTGACAAAAGTTTCGATTTTTTAAAACAATGAATTTTTTTTTCTAACGTCAGGCTACATATCTCAATAACTTTGCTGTCAGTAGTGACTGTAACAAGGGCAGAGATAATAATAATAATAATAATTACAATATTTATATAGCGCAAAATCTTGATAAAATCAAATCTAAGCGCTGAAGCAGACACACACGCAAGCACGCACGCACGCACGCACGCACACACACGCACGCACACACACACACACACACACACACACACACACACACACACACACACGCATGGCTATAAATGGGGAGAAAGAATAAAAGCAATAAAAGCAAGAATAAAACCAATGGAAAATTATAGAGAGCATAGCATATACAATTATATATTATAACCATGTGATTCCCTCCAAGCGGAGACAGGCTGCAGAGGGGGGGGGGGGGGGGGGGGTGAGTGAGGTTAGGATTTTATGCGGAGGAGAAAAGGTGAGTTTTGAGAGCGGACTTGAAGGAGACAAAAGTAGGTTGCTGACGGACTGAGAGAGGAAGTTTGTTCCAGGAGAGTGGACCAGAAACAGAGAAGGCTCGTGGACCATAGGTATTGAGCTTAGTGCGTGGAAAGCGAAAAGTCAGAGGATCGGAGGCAGAGCGGAGGGTACGTGAGGGAAGATAGATCTCAAGTAGGCTTGACAGGTAATCGGGGGCTGCGTTATTGAGGCTTTTGTAGCACATGGTGTCTAGTTTGTACTGTATGCGCTTTGATACAGGGAGCCAGTGAAGTTGTGCCAGGAGAGGAGATATGTGGTCAGCTTTTTTCTTTTTGAGTACAAGGCGTACAGCATTGTTTTGAATGCGCTGTAGGATGTGAATGGTGGAGGCAGGAAGACCAGACAGGAGTGAATTGCAATAGTCAATGCGAGACATTATGAAGGAGAGAACGAGTTTTGCAGTTGTTTCAACAGAGAGATACTTCCTGATCAGCCTTATACGATGGAGATGATAGTAGCAGGATCTGGCAGTTTGAGTAACAAAGTTGTTCATGGAGAGGGTAGAGTCAATGCAGACACCAAGGTTTTTAGCTGAATCAGAAATTGGGACTGATGTGTTACATAATGGGAGAGAAAGAGGAGGCAGCTGAGAAAGTTTCTGACGGGTGCCAATGAGGATAGCTTCTGTTTTGTCGTCATTAAGCTGAAGTCTATTGTGTGTCATCCAGTTCTTAATGTCCGAGTAACACTCAGTGGTGCGAGTCAACAGGCGCTGTATATTATCAGGTGAGTCACTGTCTTGAAGTTGGGTGTCATCAGCATAGAAGTGGTGTTTTATAGAATGGGAGTTGATGATGGTGGACAGGGGGGAGGTATACAATGTAAAGAGTGAAAAGAACAGGGCCAAGGACAGATCCTTGTGGAACACCACAGGTCAGGTATGCGGGTTGAGAGTAAGTGCTATTGATGAGAACGGTTTGTTTTCTGTTGGATAGGTATGAAGTGAACCAAGACAGAGCAATGTCAGAGATGCCAAAAGTATGATGAAGTCTAGAAAGGAGAATACCATGATCAATGGTATCAAAGGCTGCAGACAGATCAAGGAGTGTGAGGAGAGAGACTTTGCCAGTATCAGTTGCAAGGAGGAGATTGTTGAGAATGTGTAGCAAGGCAGTTTCAGTGCTATGGCACTGGCGGTAGGCTGACTGGAAAGGATTGAGGAGATTGTTGACAGACAGGTGAGAGTTCAGCTGGTTGAGGACGACTTTTTCAAGGAGTTTTGACAAGAAAGAGAGATTAGAGATAGGCCGGTAATTTTTCAGTTCATTTGGATCTAAATTGTGTTTCTTGAGGAGAGGGTGAACAATAGCAGACTTGAAAGAATCAGGGACAGTTCCAGTTTGAAGAGAAGTGTTGATGATGTCAGTGATGAATGGGAGGAGAGTAGGGAGACAGTCGGCGTAGAGAGAACCTGGAAGAGGATCCAGTTCGCAGGTTTTGAACGACATGGATCTGATTGTGTTGAGAATTTCTTCTTGTGAGACTGGGGTAAAAGTAGTAAGAGGTGTGCCAGAGAAGGAAGGGTCAGGTGGGCATGGTTGACAGGGTGTCCTGTCAAGCCTGTCACGAAGAGTTTGTATTTTGGTGGTGAAATAGTTGGAGAATACAGATGGGAGTTCTTCATTTGTATGTTTTGTTGGGAGAGGTAAATCTTTTCGTGTGCCAAGGAGATGATTCATGGTTGTAAAGAGTTCTTTTGAAGAAGAGGCATTCAGGATTTTGGTTTGGAAATAGCTTGTTTTTGCTGATGCAATGAGGGTGGATACTTTTGTTTTAGAGATCATGATGTCACAATAGTGGAGTGAGCGATTCAATACCCATCCACAGCACACCACCCCACTTGCTGGAGTTTTGATTAATCGGCTGTTTAGACTCTAATCTGGAAATTTGCCATGCCAGCAGAACAGGGCAAATTAAAATAGCTCATATAAGGTAAAAATGCAGTCAAAACATACTTCTATATCGGTCAGGAATGTATTTTGAAGCTTGGTTTGTCGGCCAGTCTCTCCAAAATGAAAACACAAAAGCAAAATCAGCAACCCATGACTGGAACTTGGATGTGCCACCTCTGTATAGCATCAGCACAAAAGCTGGCTGACTGTCTTTAACAAAACTGCTAATGATAATTGACCATGAACAAGACTTTGATTTTACATCACAGTTTTGGGCTGACTACTCACAGCTGCACAAAAGGGTGTTTTCTCACATCCCTAGTTTGTTTACATGTGTGTACGTGTATATGTGTATTTCCCTTTTTCTTTTTTTTTTCCCCTTGTTTCGGCCATCATGCTGTATGAGTATGAGTGTGTATGGAAGTGTGTGTGTGTGTGTGTGTGTGTGTGTGTGTGTGTGTGTGTGTATTTACTGTTATTTGTTGCTCTCATTTCTTACTTGTTTATTTATGATCTGCATATTTATTTATTTATTTATATAGAACTTTATATATTTATTTCATATATTATATATTTTTTTCTTTCCTTGGAAGTGGACAGTAAACTGGAGAGGTTATGATTAAGGAAATACTATTTTCATCTTGTTGATAGGCAGTGAAGGCTTTGTGTATTGATTGGGGGGCTTTGTGCGATATGACAAGTTTATATTTAGTGGCTAGTTGTGTTTTGATTCAGTCCTTACTTATTTATTTTATTTATTCATTTATTATTTTTTTTTGATGATACAGTCATACACAGATACACACATCATTTCATTGTAACCAAGATTGTTCCAGTGATAGACTGATACAATGCCAGTGTAAGATACAAAAAACATTAGGGTAGGTACGACCTCAGGACCTGGCCAGCTCATGGGTTTATATGCAAACCTAACCTCTTCACTGCTTATGTCGTGTCTACTGTGGGGCCGTTTTGACATGTCCGTATGCCTGTAACCGTGTCTGCCACAGGGGATTTTCGTTATTGAAATTTCAGGTGGTGGTGGTGGTGGGGGGGGGGGGGGAGATAACACTAGAAGCTTGGCCAGCCTCTTGTGGAGATGTCAAAGTGCATTTTTTTCCTTTGAAAATTGAATCATGAAAGTGCTGAAATGCAGTATTGAGAAAACTGACCGTGAAGAAACTCGTAAATCAGTTACTGAATTTAGATAAGTTTATCAAAACGTTTTGAAAGAATGAGAAAGATTGGATCATTGATATAGCATAACTGTTTCATTCCCTTTCACTGCTTTCAGGTTATGTCTTTTGGAGCATTTTCCAAGCGCTAGCACCAATGATCTGGTTCTACCCCTGAACGAACTGGAAATCTCAGGGTATGAAGCCTTCGCTGTTGTTTGGCTGTCTCCAGTTCTGTGTGGCATCCCAGGGTTCCTCAGCCTCATCCGCAACCACTGGTGCCTGGGACTTTTGCGTCTGGCAACAGTTGGCTGTTTGGCGTCTTTCCAGGCGCCCAGCACGCTGTCACGTTTAGTGATCCTGGCTGTGGGAGCTGGTATTTCCTCCTTGGTGCTGGCTGCAACACTCTTCAGTCCCAGTCAGAGAATTAGGTGATTGTATGCAATGGGGGGTGGAGGGATGGGGGGGAGAGGGAGGGGAGAGAGGGAGAGGGAGGGAGGGAGGGAGGGAGGATAGACAAAAGAGAAGAGGAAGAGAAGTCCATCATTAGACTGAACGACTCGTAAGTTTTGCTCTGTGGCGATTCATGCAGTAGGTTTAGCTTAGGAAGGATTCATGCTGAATGGTTTGCGTAGAAGGAATTCATTCGATAGGACCACTATGGTTTATCAATGCAGTGGCAAGTGTAGTCACAGTTGTGTGTTAAATTTCATATTATGTAAGAACAAATTTTGTTTTAGGATCATTGCGCTTGTGGTCATCTTGTTTTTTTGTCCCTATTTTGTATGCCGTCTTAATGGCCACAGAATCTGAGATAGATTTTACAATGCAATGATGATGAGGAAGATGAGGATGATAGCCATGATGCTGTGGAGTTCTGTCTAATTGAATGTTTATGGTAAACCAAGTATCCCCATGGCTAATTGGTTCACTTCTATCTAGGATTGAGCCTGGCTGACATCATTGTACTCTGTGCTGCTTGCTTTCATAATAAATCCTGGTATGCACCAGGCCTGAGAGATACAGACACTTGTGGTGTCGGTTGGTAGATTTGAGCAACACTCTCTGATGTATCCTTGAAGTGGATGGCACTTTTCTGTGTAGTCCCAGTCTTCCCAGTGAGCCCATAGCACTCTCAACTCTGGGTACTCTGGGGTCGAAAAGTTCCATGTTGATCTTGTAAGAACTGATGGGGATCCGAACCCAAACCTTCTGGTCAGTAATTCTTTGTTCTGATCTCTACTCCACAGCGACTTGTTTGTATTCCACATTCAGTTAGCTTGGAAGTGTCCATACTATTTTCTATATTTTTTGTTAGTTGAAAAAACGTAACTGTTTCTTTCAGGGAGATAAATTTGGAGTATATATGCCTAACGGAAAAGGAAACATTTGATCTGTTGTTGGTATTGATTGATGTTGTGCAGAGATCAGATGATTGTAAATCAAAATGTGGATGAATTTGTTGATGAAAAGTGGACTTGGCTGTGTGGGGTCACCAGTTTGGCTCTTAACTGTATTGATTTACTGTGTAAAGAAAAATACCATTCTCACATAATCTGTAAATTTCATCATTGTAATTATGTTTTATATATGTAGACTATAATAGAATTTCCATAAAATTAATTCATACTTATGTAAAATAATAGTCTCGCAAAATCTTTAATTTCACCAGTGTAATTATGTTTTACATATGTAGATTATAATAGAATTTCCATAAAATTAATTCATACTTATGTAAAATAACAGTCTTGTAAAATCTGTAAGTTTTGCTAGCGTTATTATGTTTTTCATATATGTAGATTATTATAAAGGAACCAGTTTCCATAAAATTAATTCGTACTAATTTTACACCTTTGTTTTTATTGTTTGCAGATGCCAGACATATTGGAGCCTGATGCTGGGCCTGTTTGCTTTCCTTTCTAGCCGAGTGTGGTTTGTGTCTTTCGTTCCTACGTGGTGGACCAAAGAAAGCAACTCCGTCATCATTGCCTTGGGCATCGTCTCCAACCTTGACCACATCTTTTCAGGTCAGCTTCGCCACATGGTGCGGGGGTCAGTTCCTTAACCTTCTGTTACCCCCATGGGGATGCTGGGGGCTCTTTCAGTATAAATAGTGTCCCCACCTACTGGAAATTCTGTGCTAGAAATGTCCTTTCTTTCACTCTCTTTGATTTTTTCTTCCTCTTTTGCGTTCTGTCATTTCTTCCTATCATTTTCTGCCTTGCTGGTCCATTCATCTGCATGTGTGTGATAAATTCTTGCGTAGTTTCTCTTAGGATTGATAATTGAGTACATATATTAAGTGCATTTTTGGCTCTAGGGAAGTGAGATATGTGGAAGCAATTTTAGGTAATTTAGACCCATTTTTATATATGCTTTTGTGTCCTTAGTTATGTTTAAATTTGTATTGAGCTGTGTTTTTTTTAAATCCCCTGTGTGATAAATTGGACGGAGTAGTCAACGCCAGGGGCATCTCCTTAGATTATGTGCACGAATGCATTGATATGTGTACTTAATTTTCTTTTCCTTTTTTTTCCTGTTGAAGTATTATGTGTTTTCAAATGATTATAGCCCTTATATGGCTCTATGCAGTCAGCTGGGCTTTTAAACAAAAATAACAATCACAATAACCTGTTCCCTTACCCTCTCCACCAGCTTCTTGTTTGCACTGGTGAACAGGGCAATGATGGGAAGAAGTGAACTGTCGCAAAGGAGTGAAATATTTCAGGGCTGTTTTGGCTGTCTGTGTGTGCTGTTTTACGTGATGATTATAAAATTATTCATGCATACATACATACATACATGCATACATACATACATACATACATGCATGCATACATACATACATACATACATACATACATACATACATACATGTATACATACATACTTACATAATACATACATACATACATACATTAATTAATTAAGACAAAAAAAAATAAGCATGATTATTTGAATTCACTGGACATTAACCCTTTGACTCCCGCACCCTGTCCACCAGCATCATGCATTGTCAACCATGCTAGCAAAGCAAAAACTTAACCCTTTGACTCCCTCACCCTATCCTTCAGTTTCCTGCAGGAAGCTGGTGGATAGGTTGAGGGAGTAAAAGGGTTAAACTTTTGCAGTTGGTGGATAGGGTGCGGGAGTCAAAGGGTTAATCTAAGGACTGCAGCTGATTGTAGATGAGGTTAGTGGTGTGTGTTGATCAGTGTTGGGTCAGTGACTCTAAAACCACTCAGAAGATGGGGCAGCAGTTGCAACCAACAACATCAAAACAAAAATTGCGTTGATGATGATGTTACAGGTGATGATGCGGTAGAGAAAGAGACGAAGAAGAAAGAGACAGAGAAGAAGAAGGAGGTGGAGGTGGGTCGGCCTCGCTGGTTTATGGCAGGGCTAGGATTTGGCAGCTTGTTGTTCCTGACCCACTGGTGTTTTGGGGAGGTGTCCCTGATCACACGCTGGGTGGTGCGCGGCTACCCTGACCATGGACCTCTGCCAGACATGTGGGGGTCAGTGTTTGGATTCCTCCATGTGGATGCCATGCCCTCTTTCAGTATAAATAGTATCCCTACCTGGACATTCTATGCTAAACATTTCGTCTTTACTGTCACTCGCTTCGTTTTTGCCTTGTTCCTTTGCTTTCTGCCTTGCGGGCCCATTCACTTGTATGTGTTTGATAAAGTCTTATGTACTTTTTCTTAGGATTGATAATTGGGCACATGTATTAAGCACATTTTTGGCTCTAGGGAGGTGAGATATGCGGAAGCAGTTTTAGGCAATTTAGGCCCATTTTTATACACGTTTTGGTGTCTTTAGGTGTGCTTAAATTTGTATTCAGGTGTGTTTTTTAAATCCCCTGTGTGATAAATTGGACGGAGTGGTCAACGCCGGGGGCATGTCCTTAGATCATGTGCATGAATGCATTGATATGTGTATTTAATTTTCTTCTTTTTTTTCTCCTGTTGAAGTATTGTGTGTTTTGAAATGGTTATAGCCCTTATATGGCTCTACACAGTTGGCTGGGCTTTCAACAAAAAAACAGAAAAAAGTGACATATTAGTGTTTGGATAGCTTGGAAAAGATTCTTTTTAATAAGGATTTGGTCTTTTCTCATAAAATGTATATTTCATTAATAATTTTCATATGTCGTGTTGTGTTGTTGAGGTGTGATTTTCAGTTCTTTGATAAACTTTTGTTTGTTATGATAAAAATGGATACCATGGGAGGAGAAAGAGAGATTCAGATTCTGATATTTTGATCTTATAAAGGCTGTAGCTCCATACAAAGTAGTACCACAACATTATAAAAGTAATGAACAAAGCATGAACAAAGCATTAATTACTGTACATTGTGAAGTTGGAGTGATCCTTTTATTTGTAACACTTTCAAATAATTTATGTAAAATCATTTATACAAAAATTTTGTATCAGGTGTTTGTTTGTAATCTTACGCTTGACAAAGGCCATTTGGCCGAAAATTTGCACCTGTCTTGTCTTGTTGTGTTAAATACGCGTTCTTATTCTTCTTTCATGTTTTTTTCTGGTTCCTTACATGAATTGGATAGTATTTGTATCTTTGCATGCCAGATTAGGAGTTTGTGTTTCAACCCATACAAACTTTTCGAGATCTGAGAATCCTACCCCATAGTGTGCAATGAGTTAAGCCTGTGATTGAGGTTGGTGCCAGTGTTTGTGTGTTTGTTTATGTGTGTGTGTGTGTGTGTGTGTGTGTGTGTGTGTGTGTGTGTGTGTGTGTGTGTGTGTGTGTCATCAAAGATCTTACAGCTGCTCAAAGATCAATTTTTCTAATGACATTTTTATTGTAAAGTCAGACTCAGCGAGCACCAGTAGGCCTGTATATGTACATATCAGTAGGTCTAAGCCGTTTTTGAATTTGCTGTGAATTGGATCAGAGAATATTTCAGATATTTCTCCTCATGATGAATGACCCAGTAATGAAAATGGTGGTTTTTATCATGATAATGATAATGATGATGGTGATGATGATAATGATGATAATGATGATGATGATGATAATGATGATGATGGTCACTGCTTGCAGAGCGCCAGTGTTGCTGAGTTTGATGGTGGGGTTGAGTGTATCGGAGATCCACACCTTCGCTGCCAGTCCCCTGTGGACAGTGTTTGGTACCATTGCTCTCTTCATGCTCTATTACCTGCCCACCTGGCAAGGCTATGCAGGTAAAGTCTGTGTCTCCCGCCTGGCTTATTAGTAAAATATGAAAAAGTCTTTTTTTATACTATATTGTTTTGTATTGGAATATTGAATCGCCAGATATTGCCTAGTGTTCAGATTATTTTGGTGTTAGCGTTAAACTTACCACTATGTTAACAGTTCATCTTAAAGAGTGAGAAAAATCGTTCTTCTGATATAGGCATGGGGAGAAGAAAAAATGGCTTGAGAAAAAGGGAAAGGTGCGCTATGCTGTATAGATTTGTTCGTAGCAGGAGAGCCAAGCATTGTCAACTATTGCATCAGTGAGATGCAGTAAGTATTTTAATCAAATGTAATTTAAGAAAAATTGTCCTATATCTGTGCGTTCAGTGTTACAGCTTGGAAGGATGGTTACCAAACAGTTTTTTGTTAAAGTGTGCAAAACAACAAAGGTCCGTAAATGTTCCACACACACATCACCAATTCTGCCTTGTGTGAATATCAGAAAGCCATTTAGTTGCTGATCAGTTCAGTGCTGTACAAGAACATAAACTGTCTGAGATGTGGACCTTTGCAACAAGTGTTTACAGTTCAGTGGTTCAATTTCTCAAGATGACGTCTCCGCGCTCGGAATGAATTCCGTATGCACTATCGTCATAGGTGCCATGTGATGGAGAAAATCCAGAATGATCATGGAACAAGCCTTAAGCCTGCACATAAACCCACGAGCTGGCCAGGTCCTGAAGTCCTTCCTAGATAGTTCTTTAACCCTGGGGTCATTGGGGAGCAGGGTGGTATAGACCTCAACTTTTCCCAGGGCCAGCATTATGAGGGTGGCGCCTATGCCCTCTCCCTCACTTCAAATTCATATTCATATTCACATCTTTTTTTTACCAAGACTTCAGAAAGGCAAGAAGGCTAATTGGTCTTCAAGGGGTGGGACCTGGGAAATCAACCTATCTCTCCAATGATTTATACCAAGGCAGCCGGACAGTGCCCTGCTCTTCATAATTTTCAACTGCCATGGGATCTTTAGCATGTGCAGCCAGAAGGCACTGAGGTCTGACTCGTTTTTCATCTCCTTCTGAAGGACTAGAAGTTCAGTTCAATTTTCCGGTCAAACTGAGGAGAAAAGTCGAAGCCCTTATGGGGAGCGAACCGTGGAACTTGGGAGTTTAGTTATTGGAAGGCGAACATCTGAACCATTCTGCCACTCTTCTCCCAAGTGCTTACAGGGACACGGCACTTGTCAGGTTACTTCTTCAGATTTCAGTAGTTCAAACTGCATTGGTTTGTGCTCTTCTGAACTGTTTGGACTACAGTATAGACAGTCTGTTAATACCTTGTCATATTTTCACCTCTAAAACTGCATCATATATTCCATTCAACTTACTGCATCCTTTGCCCATGCTAATCACAGAACTGAACATTTTTCTCATCTTGAAACTACACATAAACAGTTATAGAATGGACACAAGTCTTGCTGGCAGGCTTTTCTTACATTCAGACCATGGAATGTCACTAAGTAATTTTCAGTCACTTTTGTTCAGTTTTTATATAACTGTGGCCGGTAGATAATGGTTCACAACCAAGCAGATGCTCCTATAGATATTAGATTTTGATCTCTTTGACAGTGAAATTTGACCAGAAAATGACAGAAGTGATGAGAACATATGGTAAACATTGGAGGGAGGGGTTTCTCAAAATAAAGCTGACCCAAGAAATCACTTTGAAAAAGAATGGGATCACAAGGTGTCTGTCCCAACTTGTTCTGCTCACTTTTCACAAGAAAGGTCATCCACATGACAGGAAGTGGCTAATCTCCCTTTATATCATGGCTGTATCCACATCTTCCAAGTCACGAAAATCATATAAAAGCATAAAAACAAGAAAAACAGTTGTTTGTTCCTGACACATACAGTGCAGATCTCCATTTGAAATGCTTCCCCCGTGGGGATGCTGGGGGCTCTTTCAATTATAAATAGCATCCCCACCTTCTGGGAATTGTGTGCTAGAAATTTCCTCTTTTTTGTCACTCCCTTTGTTTCTGCCTAGTTCCTTTGCTTTCTGTCATTTTTCCTGTCATTTTCTGCCTTGCTGGTCCATTCACCTGTATGTGTTTGATAAAGTCTTACATACTTTCTCTTAGGATTGATAATTGGGTACATGTATTAAATGCATTTTTGGCTCTAGGAAGTGAGATATGCGGAAGCAATTTTAGGTAATTTATGCCTGTTTTTATATATGTTTTGATGTCCTTAGGTATGCTAAAATTTGTATTCAGGTGTGTTTTTTAAATCCCCAGTGCGATAAATTAGACAGAGTGGTCAACGCCAGGGGCATGTCCTTTGATTATGTGTGTGAATGCATTGATATGTGTACTTAATTTTCTTTTTTTTTGCATGTTGAAGTTTTGTATGTTTTTGAAGCGGTTATAGCCCAGATATTGCTCTACGCAGTCGTCTTAAACAACAACAACAATAACAGTTTGTGTTGCATGTGCAGGAGGTCTGTTGTTGGCAGTATACACAATGTCTGTATGGCCGACCATGGTAAACCAGGTGTCAGCCTGTCCACCTGGTCGTACTCTGGCCCTCGCCAACCTTGTCTACATTGTACAGGTATGACTTTTTTTTTTTGCATTTTTTTTCAGTTCCCTGTTTTGTAAATGCAAGTTGCTTGGTTCTCTTGACAGAGCCGTGGACTCCGGATCTGATAGCTCGAGTTCAGTCCCAGCCACAACATTAAACTTTGGCCTGTTTGCCTCCCCCCTTAACCCCTTCCCTGCCACAGTTTTTGTGGCCTTTTGCAATGCTGTGTGCCAGGACAAAATCTTGCTCTTTCGGTATGTTCACTAATTTGTTCACTGCTCATTCATTTCGCAAGAGATCTTTTAATTTTTTGGCATGTTTTTTCCTTATACCCTTGACTATGGTTTGATGTCATAGTTATTTGATTTGGTTGAAAAATAGTATGATTATAGCTGATATAATGAGCCTTTTTCTAAAGAAAAATTGCTTTCGGAACATACATACACACACAGTAGCACATAAAACCACATATAACAGCAAAATTTGGTTTTTGTATGTAATAAACATCAAGTGAAAAAGTTTTCTACGCAACAGTCAGTAAGTTGTTGGGTGCAGCACAGTGGAGGAAGAGACAGAATAGGCAGTTGTTCCGCCATCTTGAATCGCATTAACAGGTTCCATACTTTCCGATGCTAATTAGAATAACATTCAATTCTCTGAACGGTTGAAGGGAAAAAACTGCTGTTTGACATCTCCACAAGAGGTTGGCCAAGTTTCTAGTGTTATCTCCCATTTTTGCCCCCCCCCACCCCCCCAAAATTTCGATGACGAACATCTCCTGTGGCAAACATGGTTACGGGTGTACGGATATGTCAAAACAGCCCCGTAGTAGACACAGCGTAAGCAGGGAAGAGGTTAATGTTTACATCATTCTGGTGGTGTCAGCTTAGTGTTTGAAAGATCTCCCTCTCCCTTCCCGCTCATCAGTTCAAGACCTTACCAGCACATACTCTCCTCCCATTCATCACTGACATCATCAACACTTCTCTTCAAACTGGAACTGTCCCTGATTCTTTCAAGTCTGCTATTGTTCACCCTCTCCTCAAGAAACACAATTTAGATCCAAATGAACTGAAAAATTACCGGCCTATCTCTAATCTCTCTTTCTTGTCAAAACTCCTTGAAAAAGTCGTCCTCAACCAGCTGAACTCTCACCTGTCTGTCAACAATCTCCTCAATCCTTTCCAGTCAGCCTACCGCCAGTGCCATAGCACTGAAACTGCCCTACTACACATTCTCAACAATCTCCTCCTTGCAACTGATACTGGCAAAGTCTCTCTCCTCACACTCCTTGATCTGTCTGCAGCCTTTGATACCATTGATCATGGTATTCTCCTTTCTAGACTTCATCATACTTTTGGCATCTCTGACATTGCTCTGTCTTGGTTCACTTCATACCTATCCAACAGAAAACAAACCGTTCTCATCAATAGCACTTACTCTCAACCCGCATACCTGACCTGTGGTGTTCCACAAGGATCTGTCCTTGGCCCTGTTCTTTTCACTCTTTACACCTCCCCCCTGTCCACCATCATCAACTCCCATTCTATAAAACACCACTTCTATGCTGATGACACCCAACTTCAAGACAGTGACTCACCTGATAATATACAGCGCCTGTTGACTCGCACCACTGAGTGTTACTCGGACATTAAGAACTGGATGACACACAATAGACTTCAGCTTAATGACGACAAAACAGAAGCTATCCTCATTGGCACCCGTCAGAAACTTTCTCAGCTGCCTCCTCTTTCTCTCCCATTATGTAACACGTCAGTCCCAATTTCTGATTCAGCTAAAAACCTTGGTGTCTGCATTGACTCTACCCTCTCCATGAACAACTTTGTTACTCAAACTGCCAGATCCTGCTACTATCATCTCCATCGTATAAGGCTGATCAGGAAGTATCTCTCTGTCGAAACAACTGCAAAACTCGTTCTCTCCTTCATAATGTCTCGCATTGACTATTGCAATTCACTCCTGTCTGGTCTTCCTGCCTCCACCATTCACATCCTACAGCGCATTCAAAACAATGCTGTACGCCTTGTACTCAAAAAGAAAAAAGCTGACCACATATCTCCTCTCCTGGCACAACTTCACTGGCTCCCTGTATCAAAGCGCATACAGTACAAACTAGACACCATGTGCTACAAAAGCCTCAATAACGCAGCCCCCGATTACCTGTCAAGCCTACTTGAGATCTATGTTCCCTCACGTACCCTCCGCTCTGCCTCCGATCCTCTGACTTTTCGCTTTCCACGCACTAAGCTCAATACCTATGGTCCACGAGCCTTCTCTGTTTCTGGTCCACTCTCCTGGAACAAACTTCCTCTCTCAGTCCGTCAGCAACCTACTTTTGTCTCCTTCAAGTCCGCTCTCAAAACTCACCTTTTCTCCTCCGCATAAAATCCTAACCTCACTCAACCCCCCCCCCCCCCCCCCCCCCCCCCCCCCCATCTGCAGCCTGTCTCCGCTCGGAGGGAATCACATGGTTATAATATATAATTGTATATGCTATGCTCTATATAATTTTCCATTGGTTTTATTCTTGCTTTATTGCTTTATTCTTTCTCCCCATTTATAGCCATGCGTGTGTGTTGTGTGTGTGTGTGTGTGTGTGTGCGTGCATGTGTGTGCGTGCGTGCGTGCGTGCGTGCTTGCGTGTGTGTCTGCTTCAGCGCTTAGATTTGATTTTATCAAGATTTTGCGCTATATAAATATTGTAATTATACAGGGTTTTTCGCAGGCTCAGGGAGTCTGCCAGGTAATTGCTGGCAGATTTAGATGAAGCGCATATGGACTTGCCAAGTGTGGTGAATCCTTCTTGAAAAACTCCCAAGTTCCATAATCCAAAAGGAGGACAGACTCCTGCATCATTTCCCATGTTTCAGCAGGGAACACAATTCGTCAGTTGACAAGTTTTCTCATGGGCTGGTTGGTTCTTTTGAAATAACTGTGGACTCAAGATGTGATGTCTCAGGTTCAGTCTGAGTTGTTGTATCCAGCTTATTCGCTGCCCATTTTAATACTTCAGTCATTCTGGTGGGGTCAGCTTAGTGTTTTATAGATCCCTTCACCTCACCTCCCTATGTCAAGACCTTACTAGCGCGGGCTTAGGGGTGTACAGTATGATGACTGGTAGATTTGGGTGGAGCACATATGGAATTGTCTGAGGGCAGTGAATCCCTCTTGAATAAACTCCAGACTTTAAGGTTTTACCCAGATCTGTGTGTAGCAGTGTTAGTGTTTTTCTCATGTAATTTGAATAGATTTATAAAAGACTGCTGTGTACCCTGACATTACGTACAATTAACCCTTTCACTCCTGTGGCCTGCCATAAGCTGCAAACACTTAACCCTTTCAATCCCTCACCCTATCCACCAAGTTCCTGCAGGATGCATTATGATATTAAGCGTAGAGTATAATCCTGTCACGCAGTCTCAATTCTATGTGGAACTCTATGGCATCATGATTATCATGTCATTGATGTTATCATCATCATCGCATTGTAAAAACATTGCCAACTTCTGCTGCCATTAACTCTCTCGCTACGTGCGTCGGGATTTCCTGATCATGTCTCAACAACTCTTGTCTACGAGCATTGGAGAAATCTGACTTGAGTTTTGAAAATTCGCGGGGCTTTCAATATTTCTGTTAACCGAAACTAATAGCCAGAAATAGATTCTTTGGTCATTGCTAGCCTCGTTTCACACCACGAGGTCACTGTACTACGCAGTTGGTGAGTGGACAGTGCAAAGTTCACGACCTACTATCTCCGCAGTGAAGCAGACGACAGAAAAACAAATGGCTGAACAATACTCATTAACTCGGCGCTGTTCAACACAATCTCTTCCTTGAGTGCACGTGGAGTTTGTGCACATTGCATTTTATGAAATTTCATTCAAAATGTGACTGTAGGAACCTATGTATTGACCTGACTGTGTATTTTGTAAGACATTTTTCATCTGAAAATGTCTCTAATTTTACTTGTACCATTACTCAGCAACCATGAGAATTAGAATGTTGAAATTTCAGCATTGTGTACACCAATCATTTGATATATGACCTGCCAAATTTCAAAACTCTCTGATTTCATTTGTTTGTATGAGAATTTTTGTCATGACCTATACAAATGGTGCGTATCAGGGAACGGCAAGGGCATAATCGTACATAGCGAGTGAGTTAAGATGGCATAGAAAATGGGACTGAAAAAAATAAAGGTGAACCCTAAGGTAATTACCCAAAGTGCAGTGATCCCAAAAAAACAATCAACAAACAGAAAAACTACTTAATTCTGCCACGGCCGTGAACAGAGTAAATAGAACAGATTACAAAGTGAATATACCATTTATTCTGCCAACAGGTTCTGTTTCTGGTGTGGACAGTGGCATACAACTTCGTGCCTGGCGGCGAGTACACACGGGAACACACAGACTGGCTGATCGGGGCTGTTATGCTGTTTATATTAATGGGACTCAAATCTGGTGAGTACTGCCATAAGTTTGAATAGTTGTACAAACAAGGAGAAGATTTGCAGAATGGTTAAGACGGTTTGCCTGCTAATAACTAAACTCGAGGTTCCAGGGTTCGTTTCCCATAGAGGCCTTGGCTTTTCTCTTCAGTTTGATTGGAAAATCGAACTGAATGTCTAGTCCTTCGGAAGGGGACAAAAAAGAGTCAGACTTGTGTACCTTTCTGGCCTGCGCATGTTAAGGATCCCACGGCAGTTGAAAATTGTGAAGAGCAGGGCTTTTGTCTGGCTGGCCTGGTATAAAACATTGGAGAGATAGGTTGATTTCCCAGGTCCCTCCCCTTGAAGTCAATTAGCCTTGCCTTTGTGAAGTCTTGGTCAAAGGAAAATGGATGGCACTGCTCTGTGGTGATGTGCTCTCAGTGGGATGAGCAGTGCTGGTTTCACATGGTGAATCCATTGTGACAAAAAGAGAGGAATATGAATATGAATATGAATGATATAATGGTCATGATAATGATGGTGATGACAGTATTGATGAATAATGATATAATGGTCATGATAGTGAGGATGGCGATGACAGTATTGTGTGCACACTTTTCACCACAAGCTGCATCCTTTCCACCGTACTCTGCAGTTCAGAATGCTGGAGAAAGCAAGCGACCTCACCAAATTGTAAACCTTTCACATTAGGAATCTCCGAAGAGCTGGTGAATCTTCTGGCCTAACGCCATCTCCTAACAGCAGCAATTTGCCCATGCAGACAAGAGAGTGAGGGCATCATCATCATGAAAAGGCGAAGGAAATGGATTGTACTTGTCATCGGAAGACAGCAGGATATCGTGACTGGGACTGCCCTTCACTGGATGCCAGATGGAAGACGTAAGAGAGAAATACATCAGGTACACCTGGTGATTAACAAGAACAGAACTCCAGTCCCTGGAACACACCATGGGTACCACACAACTGTTTGCCTCATGCAGTCAAGAGACTGTGGACATCATCATCATGCAAAAGCAAAAGAAAAGGATTGTACTCGTCACTGGAAGTCAGTGGGATAACATCACTGGGACCTCCCCTCATTGGACACCAGAAGAGAGATGTTAACCCTTTGACTCCCGCACCCTGTCCACCAACACCATGCATTGTCGACCATGCCATCAGAGCAAAAACTTAACCCTTTGACTCCCTCACCCTATCCACCAGCTTCCTGCAGATAGGGTGAGGACGTCGAAGGGTTTAGTTTTTGCAGTTGGTGGACAGGGTGTGGGAGTCAAAGGGTTAAAAAAAAAGACACAAAAACATCTGGCAGTAAACAAGAATAGAACTCCAGTCCCTGAAACACACCATGGGTACCACACAGAAAGCTGGCCGTCAGGAAGAATATGACAAGGATAATGATGTTAATAATGACAATGATAAGTAATGATAACTAATAATAATGATAATAAAAATGGTGATACTACTACTACTACTAGTACTGTTACTATTACTACTACTACTACTACTACTGTAAATAATCATAATGATAACAACACCAACAATAACAACAATAACCGCAACAACAACAATACAAATACGAGAACGCCATCGAAAGCTACGGAACTGTGAGTAGCGATTTTTACACTGTTGGGAGACCTTGTTCTTCAAAATTGGTAGCATTATAAAACAATACAAATAATTATAAGAAGAAGAAGAACAAAAAAAACAACAAGAGGAAGAGTAATAGTCGTAACAATAGTGATAATAATGAAACAATAATAACAAAAAATAATACTAACAATAAAGAATAGTAATAACAGTGAAATGATGATAATAATAATAATAATAATAATGATAATGATAATTAATAAATAAATAAAAATAACAATAGCAACAACAACAACAACAATAATAATAATAATGATGATGATGATGGTGCTGCTGCTGCTGCTGCTGCTGCTAGCTACTGCTACTGCTACTGCTACTGCTACTACTGCTACTACTACTACTACTACTACTACTACTACTACTACTACTGCTACTACTACTACTACTACTGCTACTACTACTACTACTGTATTGTTGATGATCACAATAATAATGATTACAGTAAGGTATGTGTTTCAGGAGGGCAGATAGGTAGAGATTTCGCAGTGTTCAGCAAGATCAAAGGGTTCCGTGTTCCCACTGGCCTGCACAGAGCTTGTGAGTCTGTCTGTCTGTCTGTCTGTCTGGTTTGTGTTTTAGTCTGTCCATCTGTCTGTTTTAGTCTGTCTTTCTGTCTGTCTTGTCTGTCTTGTCATCTCAAACAAGTGTGACTGCCTGCATTCAAGCAAACAGGAACCAGAAAAAGCTTGAATGTGTATTTAATACAACTAGACAAGACAGGCGCAAATTTTCGGCCAACAGGCCTTTGTCAAGTGTAAGATCACAAACAAACAAACACCAAATGCAAAGATTAGGAGAAAAAGACTCAAACTTGCATGCTGCTTCGTCCAATGGGAGAAAAGGACCCCTGTGAATCTTTTTTGTTTTGTTTTTTGTTTTGTTTGTTCCTGTCAGTCATTTGTTATTCAGTCTGTCTGTCTGTTTTCTAGTCTGACTGTCTGTCTCTGTATCATCCTTCTGTCTGTTGTTCTAGTCTGTCCATCTGTCTTATCTGTCTGTCATCTGTTTTTCAGTCTGCTTTTTGTCTGTCTCTGTGTCGTCTATCTGTGTGTCTCTTGTTTTAGTCTGTTCATCTGTCTTATCTGTTATCTGTTTTTCAGTCTGTCTGTTTTTTAGTCTGACTGTCTGTCTCTGTATCGTCTGTTTTGTTTGTTTTAGTCTGTCTGTCTTGCCTACCTGTCTGTCGTCTGTTTTTCAGTCTGTTTATCTGTCTTGTCTGTTTTTCAATCTGATTGTCAGTCTGTCTTAAATCTGACTGTTTTTCAGTCAGTCTGTCTGTCTGTCTTTTTGTCTTGTTTGTCTGTCTGGCGAGTTACAGGGTATTTACTCTGTTTCAGTATTTTTTACTCTGCTTCAGTTTTTTTTCTGACTTTGCAAAGGTTTATGAGAGATGCAGTACAGTGCAGGCGACCTTGAAATACCACTACAGTCCCAGTTTCAGTTTCAGTTTCTCAAGGTGACGTCTCCGCGCTTGGAACAAGTTCCATATGCACTAACATCACAGGTGCCATGTGTATGGTGGTCATGGCACAAGCCTTAAGCCTGCACATAAACCCATGAGCTGGCCATGTACCGCTACAGAGTTTTTTTTATTTCTTTTCATGTTTATTACAAATAGAATTGTTTCTTGTGTGGCTGTAAGGGAGACTTGAGCCAAGTATTAGATAGCTTTCCAGGTCTTGTCCTGACCTACACTGGCACTTGATTTGAGATGTGGTGTTGTTCTGCTGAAGACTTTTGCTGTCGCCTGCTTATAACCAGTCTTTGTTACCTACTGACGATCAGGTGTTTTGTTCATTACCTACTAATGATCAGGTGTTTTGTTCATTACCTACTGATGATCAGGTGTTTTGTTCATTACCTACTGACGATCAGGTGTTTTGTTCATTACCTACTGATGATCAGGTGTTTTGTTCATTACCTACTGATGATCAGGTGTTTTGTTCATTACCTACTGATGATCAGGTGTTTTGTTCATTACCTACTGATGATCAGGTGTTTTGTTCATTACCTACTGATGATCAGGTGTTGTGTTCATTACCTACTGATGATCAGGTGTTTTGTTCATTACCTACTAATGATCAGGTGTTTTGTTCATTACCTACTGATGATCAGGTGTTTTGTTCATTACCTACTGACGATCAGGTGTTTTGTTCATTACCTACTGATGATCAGGTGTTTTGTTCATTACCTATTGATGATCAGGTGTTTTGTTCATTACCTACTGATGATCAGGTGTTTTGTTCATTACCTACTGACGATCAGGTGTTTTCATTACCTACTGACGATCAGGTGTTGTGTTCATTACCTACTGATGATCAGGTGTTTTGTTCATTACCTACTGATGATCAGGTGTTTTGTTCATTACCTACTGATGATCAGGTGTTGTGTTCATTACCTACTGATGATCAGGTGTTTTGTTCATTACCTACTGACGATCAGGTGTTGTGTTCATTACCTACTGATGATCAGGTGTTTTGTTCATTACCTATTGATGATCAGGTGTTTTGTTCATTACCTACTGATGATCAGGTGTTTTGTTCATTACCTACTGACGATCAGGTGTTGTGTTCATTACCTACTGATGATCAGGTGTTTTGTTCATTACCTACTGACGATCAGGTGTTTTGTTCATTACCTACTGATGATCAGGTGTTTTCTTCATTACCTACTGATGATCAGGTGTTTTCATTACCTACTGACGATCAGGTGTTGTGTTCATTACCTACTGATGATCAGGTGTTTTGTTCATTACCTACTGATGATCAGGTGTTTTGTTCATTACCTACTGATGATCAGGTGTTTTGTTCATTACCTATTGATGATCAGGTGTTTTGTTCATTACCTACTGATGATCAGGTGTTTTGTTCATTACCTACTGACGATCAGGTGTTTTCATTACCTACTGACGATCAGGTGTTGTGTTCATTACCTACTGATGATCAGGTGTTTTGTTCATTACCTACTGATGATCAGGTGTTTTGTTCATTACCTACTGATGATCAGGTGTTTTGTTCATTACCTACTGATGATCAGGTGTTTGTGTTCATTACCTACTGACGATCAGGTGTTGTGTTCATTACCTACTGATGATCAAGTGTTGTGTTCATTACCTACTGATGATCAAGTGTTGTGTTCATTACCTACTGATGATCAGGTGTTGTGTTCATTACCTACTGATGATCAGGTGTTGTGTTCATTACCTACTGATGATCAGGTGTTGTGTTCATTACCTACTGATGATCAAGTGTTGTGTTCATTACCTACTGATGATCAGGTGTTTTGTTCATTACCTACTTATGATCAGGTGTTGTTACCTAATGATGACCACCTGTTATTGCTTATTGATGACCACCTTTGTTCCCTGTTGATGACCTTTTTTTACCTGTTGATCACCACCTGTTGTTACCTACTGGTGACCACCTTTGTTACCTACTGATGACCACCTCTTGTTACCTACTGATGACCACCTGTTGTTGCCTACTGGTGACCACCTGTTGTTACCTACTGGTGACTACCTTTGTTACCTACTGATGACCACCTCTTGTTACCTACTAATGACCACCTGTTGTTACCTACTGATGACCACCTGTTGTTACCTACTGATGACCACCTGTTGCTAGGGCCAAGTCCAACGTGTCAGGTCCCTACCTTGCCGATGACTGCAACCTGTGTAGTGTTCAGTGTGTGATGGTGTCCTGTATCCCTGGTTGTCCAACTCCTGTGTAGTGTTCAGTGTGTGATGGTGTCCTGTATCCCTGGTTGTCCAACTCCTGTGTAGTGTTCAGTGTGTGATGGTGTCCTGTACCCCTGGTTGTCCATCTGTGTAGTGTTCAGTGTGTGATGGTGTCCTGTACCCCTGGTTGTCCATCTGTGTAGTGTTCAGTGTGTGATGGTGTCCTGTATCCCTGGTTGTCCATCTGTGTAGTGTTCAGTGTGTGATGGTGTCCTGTACCCCTGGTTGTCCATCTGTGTAGTGTTCAGTGTGTGATGGAGTCCTGTAACCCTGGTTGTCTATCTGTGTAGTGTTCAGTGTGTGATGGCGTCCTGTACCCCTGGTTATCCAACTGTGTAGTGTTCAGTGTGTGATGGTGTCCTGTATCCCTGGTTGTCCATCTGTGTAGTGTTCAGTGTGTGATGGTGTCCTGTACCCCTGTTGTCCATCTTGTGTAGTGTTCAGTGTGTGATGGTGTCCTGTACCCCTGGTTGTCCTATCTGTTAGTGTTCAGTGTGTGATGGTGTCCTTACCCCTGGTTGTCCATCTCTGTGTAGTGTTCAGTGTGTGATGGATCCTGTACCCCTGGTTGTCACTGTGTAGTGTTCATGTGTGTGATGGTGTCCTGTATCCCTGGTTGTCCATCTGTGTATGTTCAGTGTGTGATTGGTGTCCTGTACCCCTGGTTGTCCACTGTGTAGTGTTAGTGTGTGATGGTGTCCTGTACCCTGGTTGTCCATCTGTGTATGTTCAGTGTGTGATGGTGTCCTGTACCCTGGTTGTCCTATCTGTGTAGTGTTCACTGTGTGATGTGTCCTGTATCCCTGGTTGTCCTATCTGTGTAGTGTTCAGTGTGTGATGGTGTCCTGTACCCCTGGTTGTCCATCTGTGTAGTGTTCAGTGTGTGATGGTGTCCTGTACCCCTGGTTGTCATCTGTGTAGTGTTCAGTGTGTGATGGTGTCCTGTACCCCTGGTTGTCCATCTGTGTAGTGTTCACTGTGTGATGGTGTCCTGTACCCCTGGTTGTCCATCTGTGTAGTGTTCAGTGTGTGATGGTGTCCTGTACCCCTGGTTGTCCATCTGTGTAGTGTTCAGTGTGTGATGGTGTCCTGTACCCCTGGTTGTCCATCTGTGTAGTGTTCAGTGTGTGATGGTGTCCTGTATCCCTGGTTGTCCATCTGTGTAGTGTTCACTGTGTGATGGTGTCCTGTACCCCTGGTTGTCCATCTGTGTAGTGTTCAGTGTGTGATGGCGTCCTGTACCCCTGGTTGTCCATCTGTGTAGTGTTCAGTGTGTGATGGTGTCCTGTACCCCTGGTTGTCCAACTCCTGTGTAGTGTTCAGTGTGTGATGGCGTCCTGTACCCCTGGTTGTCCATCTGTGTAGTGTTCAGTGTGTGATGGTGTCCTGTACCCCTGGTTGTCTGTCTGTGTAGTGTTAAGTGTGTGATGGTGTCCTGTACCCCTGGTTGTCTATCTGTGTAGTGTTCAGTGTGTGATTGTGTCCTGTATCCCTGGTTGTCTATCTGTGTAGTGTTCAGTGTGTGATGGTGTCCTGTACCCCTGGTTGTCCATCTGTGTAGTGTTCAGTGTGTGATGGTGTCCTGTACCCCTGGTTGTCTATCTGTGTAGTGTTCAGTGTGTGATGGAGTCCTGTACCCCTGGTTGTCTATCTGTGTAGTGTTCAGTGTGTGAAGGCGTCCTGTACCCCTGGTTGTCCATCTGTGTAGTGTTCAGTGTGTGATGGTGTCCTGTACCCCTGGTTGTCCATCTGTGTAGTGTTCAGTGTGTGATGGCGTCCTGTACCCCTGGTTGTCGAACTGTCAAAGCCAACAGAGTTTTGTGACATTTTCACTGTCATCTATTTTTGTTTGTTTTTTTGCTGAGTTTGTCCATCCGCTTCCTAGATGGGGATTTCGGGTTATTTATTCGGGGGAGATTTCACACTCAGACAATAGTGTGTGCACTTTTCCCAAGATTCGTGTAGAGTAGCAAGGAATAGCTGTAAGACAGATCCACCAGGACCTGATGCTACTGTTTGTCAGTGATAAAATGTTTTTAAGTTTGAAGTTTTGTCGTCATAACAAAATGGTAAAATTGGTAACAGTTTTGTCCTGTTTTGTGTTTTCAGTGGTGCTGTTAGTGGTGGTGCTAGGACTGATGGGATTTGGCTACAGACATGATCCTGAACAACATACCTTACCTAGCAAGGTCATTGTCTCTTGTTGGTCTCCTTTTCTGTCCCATGATTTCCATTTATTTATTAAAAAAATAATTGCTGTCTTATCTTCTAAACCACCTCACTGGCCACAGTCTGAAACACAAAGCCAGGACTTTGATGGTGTTGGGGAAGATAGCTGAGGGACTATGTGACAAGGCTGTACTCTGTGCTTTCTTTCACAGTGGATCCTGACACCGACCAGGCCTGAGAGACACTTACACCTGCGCTGTTGGTCAGGGCAGTTGAGCAGCACCCTCAATGACGCATTCATTGAAGTGGACAGGACTTAAGTGTGTGGTTCCACTGTTCCCAGTGAGATCACAGCGAAACTCAGCAGTGGGTGGGGGATCCGATTTGAGCAGAAAATTCCCACAATGATTTTGACAAGACTGACGGAATTCGAACCCACAACCGTCCAGTCAGTAGTCCATTGGGCCATGATGACTGGTCCTGGTTGACTTGTACTGTTCTGTATTGACATCAGCCTCTTCCTTGGCCCCACCACTGTAGGGAGAAGTAGGCTTCTTCATAGACAACAGCAGATTGTCTGTATCACTTTACCCAGGCTTATGTTCTGGACGGTCTGGTGTCACCTGCGCAGGTAGACCCAGGGAAAAAAATATTGGACGGACTTGCGGAGTGGTTGAATATAGAGAGGGTGGAAGATGTGGTTGCGGAACAAGGGATAGAAACAGATGGAAGGCCATGATTGCCAACGCCATGTGACAAGGCACTTGATGATGATGATATATCCTGGAGACATCTGTCCAGTGGTACATTTCCGTACTACTTAGTGTCATGTATGAATGTGAAGCCTGGTCTTTGAAGAAAGATGACGAAAATGAAATAAATGCAGCAGAAATGTGGTTCTACAGGCGTCTTCTCAGAGTAAAATGGACAGACAAACAAACCAACGAAAGCGTGCTAAAGGAATTGGCTGTCCAACGTAAAATGCTCCCAGAGATCAACAACAAAAAATTGAAGTATATTGGGCACATGAACAGAAACACAAACACCGACTTGACGACATCAGTCCTGCAGGGGAGAGTCAAGGCAAAGAGAAAACAAGGAAAGCCATCAAAATCCTTCATGGACAACATTGCTGACGCCTGCAAACTGGGGCTGCATGACATCATACACAGGAGCAGAGACCGTGTCGCCTGGCGATCTTTTGTGACAAAGAGTGGAGCTCCCACCGTCGTCCACGGCGATGGAGATGGATGATGATGGATGATGAAGTGTTCAATCTTTATCAGTAATTTGGTTATTTGTGATTTTGTGTGTGTGTGTGTGTGTGTGTGTGTGTGTGTGTGTGTGTGTGTGTGTGTGTGTGTGTGTGTGTGTGTGTGTGTGTGTGAGGTGAATTCAAGTTAAGTCAAGTCAAGACAGATCAACTTTATTATCTGCAAAAGAGAAATTACACCATGACTTTTCAAAGGAATGCAACACCAACACATAAAACATTCTCTTGAAAATACCATAATGTGCAATATTCATTCAGTATCCTATGTAAAATAAAGTAATATGAAAGCAAATGTACAGATTACTGATGCACACACATGCACACACACCACCACCACCACCACCACTACCATTCATTGAAATAATGTGTGTGTTTGTATGTGTGTGTGTGTGTGTGTGTGTGTGTGTGTGTGCATGCATTTGGATGCTTGTGTGTGTATGTGTGTGAATATGTATGTGTGTATGAGTGTTTTGTGTGTGTACGTGTGTGTGTGTATGTATATGTATGTATGTGTATGTATATATGTTTGTGTGTGTATCTCTCTGTGTATGTATATCTGTGTGTGTGTGTGTTTATGTGTATGTGTGTATAAGTGTATGTATATGTGTAAGTTATGTATATATATGGGTTGTGTGTGTGTGTGTGTGTGTGTGCGCACATATGTGTGTGTGCATACATATGTGTGTGTATGCATGTGTGTGTACATATGTGTGTGTGTGTGTTTGTGTATGTGTGTGTGCGTTGTATGTGTGTGTGTGTGTGCGTGTGTGTGTGTGTGTGTATGTGTGTGTGTATGTATGTGTATGTATGTGTTTGTGTGTGCGTGTGTGGTTATACAGGCCAACCCCAGAGAGTTCAAGGCAGGTATCTGGACCTACCACTTTGGCTATGACAACAAGGGCTGGCCCAGCCTGGAGAGGTCAGCATGGCTACTGAACAACACAGGTCAGTGGGGGGGGGGGGGGGCATGGAGATTTGTCTGTCTGCTCTTTAATTTGATCAAATATAAGACATCTTTTTCGCTTACAATTTGTACAAGGAAAAAGGATAGAAGTGGTGGCGAAGTCAGCAAGTAATGAATGGGTAAAACAGACAGAAAGAAAGGGAAAAACAAATGAAAAAAAGAAAGGGAAAAACAAACAAAGAAAGGGTGAAACAAACAGAAGAAAGGGGAAAAAAAACAAAAGAAAGAAAAGGAAAAAACAAAAAGGAAAAAACAAAAGAAAGAAAAGGAAAAAAAACAAAAGAAAGAAGAAGGGAAAACAAACAAAAGAAGCAGGGAAAACAAACAAAAGAAGCAGGGAAAACAAACAAAGAAGCAGGGAAAACAAACAAAAGAAGCAGGGAAAACAAACAAAAGAAGCAGGGAAAACAAACAAAAGCAGGGAAAACAAAGAAGCAGGGAAAACAAACAAAGAAGCAGGAAAAAACAAGAAGCAGGGAAAACAAAAGAAGCAGGGAAAACAAACAAAAGAAGCAGGGAAAACAAACAAAAGAAGCAGGGAAAACAAAAGAAGCAGGGAAAACAAACAAAAGAAGAAGGGAAAACAAACAAAAGAAGCAGGGAAAAACAAAAGAAGCAGGGAAAACAAACAAAAGAAGCAGGGAAAACAAAAGAAGCAGGGAAAACAAACAAAAGAAGCAGGGAAAACAAACAAAAGAAGCAGGGAAAAACAAAAGAAGCAGGGAAAACAAACAAAAGAAGCAGGGAAAACAAAAAGCAGGAAAACAAACAAAAGAAGCAGGGAAAACAAACAAAAGAAGCAGGGAAAACAAACAAAAGAAGCAGGGAAAACAAACAAAAGAAGCAGGGAAAACAAACAAAAGAAGCAGGGAAAACAAACAAAAGAAGCAGGGAAAACAAACAAAAGAAGCAGGGAAAACAAACAAAAGAAGCAGGGAAAACAAACAAAAGAAGCAGGGAAAACAAACAAAAGAAGCAGGGAAAACAAACAAAAGAAGCAGGGAAACAAAGAAGCAGGAAAACAAAAGAAGCAGGGAAAACAAACAAAAGAAGCAGGGAAAACAAACAAAAAAGCAGGAAACAAAAGAAGCAGGGAAAACAAACAAAAGAAGCAGGGAAAACAAACAAAAGAAGCAGGGAAAACAAACAAAAGAAGCAGGGAAAACAAACAAAAGAAGCAGGGAAAACAAACAAAGAAGCAGGAAACAAACAAAAGAAGCAGGGAAAACAAACAAAAGAAGCAGGGAAAACAAACAAAAGAAGCAGGGAAAACAAAAAAAGAAGCAGGGAAAACAAACAAAAGAAGCAGGGAAAACAAACAAAAGAAGCAGGGAAAACAAACAAAAGAAGCAGGGAAAAACAAAAGAAGAGGGAAAACAAAGAAGCAGGGATAACAAACAAAAGAAGCAGGGAAAACAAACAAAAGAAGCAGGGAAAACACAAAAGAAGCAGGGATAACAAACAAAAGAAGCAGGGAAAACAAACAAAAGAAGCAGGGAAACAAAAAGAAGCAGGAAACAAAAGAAGCAGGGAAAACAAAAGAAGCAGGGATAACAAACAAAAGAAGCAGGGAAAACAAACAAAAGAAGCAGGAACGAAGAGAAACAAACAAAAGAAGCAGGGAAAAACAAAAGAAGCAGGGAAAAACAAAACAAAAAAAAAGAACAGGGAAACAACAAAAGAAGCAGGGAAAACAAAACAAAAAAGCAGGGATAACAAACAAAAGAAGCAGGGAAAACAAACAAAAGAAGCAGGGAAAACAAACAAAAGAAGCAGGGAAAACAAACAAAAGAAGGGGGGAAAAATAAAAGAAAAAAAAAAGGGAAACCTAACAAAAGAACTAAAGGTGAAAAAATAAGCAAAAGAAAGAAAAAAACAACAAAAGAAGGAAAGCAGGAAAAACAAACAATCAAAGGAAAAGAAAATGAGCACAAAAAAATAGAATAAAGAAATAAACAATGGAGGTGGGGGAACCCAAATGAACATAGAAAAAAAACCCCAACAAAATGAACAAAAAAGAAAAAAAGCAAGAAAAAGAAATGCAAACAAAAGAAACGAAAGAAAACAAACAAACAGACAAAGCAGATGAAAAAAGAAATGATACAGTGATCCTAGCATGGTGAAGTAGTCAGCACAATGGATGTCTCACTTGGAGTTTGTGAGTGTAAATCCTCGTCAGTCTTAAACATTATCATAAAACAAGGTCTTTAACGCGCATATTTGATATTCTATATGCATATATATGAAGGGTAAACACTAGCAGGTCTGCACACATGTTGATTTCAATGATGGTAAAAATCTCCACCCTTTGCCCACCAGGTGGTGGTGTTTAGCGGATCGAACCCAGGATCTTGTGATTGGCAGTTTGATGTTTATCCATGTGACTACTGCAGCGGTCAAAAAGTGTCATGTCATTCCTACAGTGGTTGAGAATGATATATGTGACCCGCTCTGACAAAAGGTACAGTAAGTCGGGTGAGGCCTTCTGCTTCTGTGGGCTGAAAACTGATCAGGGACAATAAGTCGATTTTGAGTTTTCTGCATTTTTATGCTCTATAACCACTTTTACACCATGTCCTAACACAATAAAGTCAAATTCAATCGATAAGTATCATTTTTGTGTGTTTTAATGTGTGGTAAGTGCTACCATCTGGCCACTGAAATATTCACAAGTTCCGTAACATTTTGGTGATTAAAGTATGCTTTTCTGAAATTTCTTTTTCTTTTTGTTGTTTTGGATGGATGGACAATTAAGTAAACAAGGGAAGTATAGAATTTCAGCTGATTTGGTTGATATTTAATGCTTGTTGCTAAAGAGTTTCTGACGATACCCTTTCAATTCAGGCCTATTCTCTTCAACACTGTTTTTCTCAAAATGGCTGACTTGACCCCTCTCATCTTTGAAAGCCCATAACTTTTTTGTTTTTGTAGCCTGAAACTCAACTTTAGTACCATTTGAAAGCTGAGATTCTAAACTTTAAAATGATACCAAAACCTTAAAATGCCTAAACTGAGACTTATTGTACCTTTTGTCAGAGCGGGTCACATATTGAGGTTACACTGGAAGGTGTCTGTGATGGTTGTGTGTTCTTTTTTTTTCATTATTTTTTTCAGGATCATTGCACTCAAGTAGGTTACCTTTGTGCTCACCTTTTTTTTTTTATTGTCCCATTTTCTATGCCACCTTAATGGTCACAGAAGCTGGAACAGTTTTTACAATGTGATGGTGATGATATCGATGAGGATGATATTCATGATGCTATGGAGTTCCATCTAGGATTGAGACTACATGACAGGGC
>CM060310.1:5286503-5291503 GCA_030674185.1 Monoplex corrugatus | reverse complement strand
GATCATGATGCTATGGAGTTCCATCTAGGATTGAGACTGTATTAACAGGGCACTACTCTATGGTAACTATCATATTATATCCTGGCATCAACCAGGCCCGAGAAATACAGACACTTGTGGTGCTGGTCAGAAGATTTGAGCAACACCTCAATGAGGCGTCCGTGAAGTGGATTAGACTCGACTGTGTGGTCCCAGTCTTCCCTATGAGCCCATAGCATGCCCAACCTTGGATAGGACGCGGTTAGAGCCGAAAAATCCCACAGTGATATAGTTTTGAAGGGACTGATGGGGATTCGAACCCACAATCTTCCAGTCGGTAGTCCGTTGCGTTAACCACTACACCACAGCAACTGGTTGACACTTTGTGACTTTGTGTGTGAGAGGTGAGAGGAAGACAGCCAAATCCGAGTATATTTATAGCACAACGGACTTAAGACTGTCTCTGTGACGCTTTGTGACTTTGTGTGTTAGAGGTGAGAGGACGACAGCTACATCCGAGTGTATTTATAGCGCAACAGACTTTAGAGTTCGCTCAAGAGGGATTCATCATACTTCGACAGTTTCTTATGAGCTCCACCCAAACCTACCAGCAATTATTGGGCTGAGTCTGCGCAAAATCCTGTTTTGAAATGGGGATGGGGGGAATCTGGGAAACACTTAGCTGATGCCACCAGAATGATGGAAACATTAGGATGGACGACGAAGAAAAAATATCACCTGTGGGTGAAGCTCTTCAATATGCGCATGGCACTCTAAAGACTGAGATAATGGGACACTAACAAAACAAAATCACAAAATAAAAAAAATAAAAATATTGCTGATTCAGTTTCAGTTTCTCAAGATGACGTCTCCATGCTCAGAATGAATTCCATATGTACTAATGTCACAGGTGCCATGTGTATGGTAAGGGTGGCACATGCCTTAAGCCTGCACATAAACCCATGAGCTGGCCAGGTCCTGAGGCCCTACCTAAACTTATGTTTTTACCTAGTCTATACTTTATATTGGTATTTTATCAGCCTACAACTGGAATAATCTTGGTAACATGTAAATGACATGTGTGTGTGCTGAGATAATGACAAGCAAACTGTTGTGGTGACCACAGGAGAGTTAGCCCCGGCCATCACCGCCACCATCAACATATCGGGGGAGGCTGTGGATTTTGTGGTGACCCATATGGGCAATGACCGTGACGTGCTGGACCGCAAACTGCAGGCCGATGTTTCCTGGCTAATAGACTGAAAAGCAGGTGAATGGCTCTGTCACTGCTCTTCTTTGAAAGCGTAACCCTTTCAGTTCCTTGCCCTGTCCACCAGCTTCTTACTGGAAATAAAGGGGTTAAATGTTTTGTTGTGTTGATTTCTGTTCTGTTTGTGTTTGTGGATTTTTTTGTTTTGTTGTTCCATGTGTTTGTGTGTGTGTGTTTTCCTATTATTTCAACATGAGTAATTTGTGCGTGTATTTTTTATGTGTTTTGTGTGTTGTGTGTGTGTGTGTGTGTGCGTGTGTATGTGTGTGTGTGTGTGTGTGTGTGGTGTGTGTGTGTGTGTGTGTGTTGTGTGTGTGTGATGTGTGTGTGTGTGTGTGATGAGAGAGAGAGAGAGAGAGAGAGCATGTTTCCAGTTATTTTTAACATGAGCAGTTTGAGTGTGTGTATAAGTGTTTTTAATGTTTTGTGTGTGGTGTGTGTGTGTGTGTATGTGTGTGTGTGTGTGTGTGTGTGTGTGTGTGTGTGTGTGTTTGTTTGACATTGTGTGTATGTTGTGTGTGTGTGTGTGTGTTGTGTGTTGTTGTTGTCATTTTTTTTTGTGTGTGTGTGTGTGTGTGTTTTCCTGTTATCTTAACATGAGTTATGTGTATGTGTTTATGTGTGTGCTTTCTGTCATTTCTTTCCTATGATATTTCTAATGGTCCATTCATCTGTATGTGTTTGATAAAGTACCTGATGGTCCCTTCTTTACCTCTCTGTAATGTGTTGCTTTAGAGGGGCATCTCCTGTCTGCTGTGTCTCCTGTCGCTCTCTGTGCAGGGGCATCTTTGGAATGTGGCTGTCTCCCATGCAGACGATGAGTCCTGTCCAAAAAGCTGGCAGTTAATGAGTAGAGACTCAGTGTGTGCCAAGTCCCATATCTTCAGAACATGAGAAGAGAGATGAGTGACAGAATTGTTCAGATGTTCGCCTGCCAGTAACTAAACTCAAGGTTCCAGGGTTTGCTCCCCGTAGAGGCCTCGACTTTTCTCCTCAGTTTGACCAGAAAATTGAACTGAACGTCTAGTTCTTCGAAGGGGACAAAAAACGAGTCGGACCATGTGGCTTCTGGCTGCGCATGCTAAAGATCCCACAGCAGTTGAAAATAGTGAAGAGCAGGGCATTGCCCGGCTGCCTTGGTATAAAACATTGGAGAGATAGGTTGATTTCCCAGGCCCTTCCCTTTGAAGACCAGCTAGCCTTCTTACCTTACTGAAGTCTTAGTTAAAAAAAGAAAAAGAAATGTGACTATGAATATGAATTTGAATTGAGGGAGGGGGATGGGCGCCACCCTCGTGGTCCTGGCTCCGGAAAAAGTTGAGGTCTCTGCTACCTCACTCCCCTATGACCGCAGAGTTATGGAACTGTCTAGGTAGGTCCTCAGGAAGTGGTCAGCTCATGGGTTTATGTTTCAGGCTTAAAGCTTGTGCGGTGATCATTCTGGATCTTCTCCATCACATGGCACCTGTGACGTTAGTATATGAAATTCATTCCAAGTGCGAAGATGTCATCTTGAGAAACTGAAACTGAAACAGAACATGAGGGAGGGTTGGACATTGGATCTTTCCGTCTGATGTTGCACGTCTTGTGCAGACATCTTTGCTGGAACCGTTGCAGCAGTTGGATACCCTCCCCCCCCCCCCACATGCCAAGTAACAAAAAAGATATGTAATAAATTAGGTGCAGTGTTTGTCAAGAATATGGAAAAGTCTTAACTTGTTATGATTTATGGATTGTTTCTTCAGTCTGTCTTATGATAGCTTACCTGATGTAGTTTGGTTCTGTACCATCCTGGTGATGTTATTATCATGTGTTAATTTTTTCTTATACGATGTGGTATCTTGTATGATATCCTATTCTGTATGGTGTATTTGATCTCTGTCTGGTTCAGCCCCCACCCAGCAGTGTTCCTGGGTTACGTGACCTCTGCCCCTGGTAGTCGTGACTACCAACATTTTCTGAAACACGGAGGGGTGAAGGACATTGACAATAGTGACATGGGTCGCTGGTGTGAATACATCATGTACAAAGGGTTGATCAGGTAAGAGTGGATGGAGTGTGTGGTGATGGAGTGTGTGGTGATGGAGTGTGTGATAATGGAGTGTGTGGTGATGATAATGATGACATAGCAGGCTGTCTGTCAAGTAATGTTCTTTCGTAATTCATTGTTAAAAAACATTATGCATTGATGGGCATGATAATCAGTTGGGTAAACATGATAATCAGTTGGGTAAACATGATAATCAGTTGGGTAAACATGATAGGTAAACATGATAATCAATTGGGTAAACATGACAATCAATTGGGTAAACATGTAATTGGATAAACATGATAATCAATTGGGTAAACATGATAATCAATTGGGTAAACACTGAACTTCCTGTTGGAAGAAGAAAGGAACCAGAAAAAACACGAAAAAAGAATCAGAACGCGTATTTAATACAACAAGACAAGACAGGCGCAGATTTTCAGCCAACTGGCCTTTGTCAAGGGTAAGATTACAAACAAACAAACACCAGATACAAAAATTAGGAGAAAAAGACTGAAACTTCCCTGCTGCTGGGTCCAGCTATGTCACTGAGTAGTGTACAGAACAGCTTTTCTCACACTGGATGGAGCAGCAGGAAAGGTTCAGTCTTTTTCTCCTAATTTTTGTATCTGGTGTTTGTTTGTTTGTGACCTTTTGGCTGAAAATTTGCGCCTGTCTTGTCTGGTTGTATTAAATACGTGTTCTTATTCTTTTTCCGTGTTTTTTTCTGGTTCCTGTTTGCTTGAACGCGGGCAGTCACTCTTGTTTTGGATTTCCAGTTGGAAGGTGTGGGTTTGATCCTGCCTGGTACCTCCACCCTGGTATGTAAAGGGTGGAGGCTTTTCTCAGTCTCCCAGGTCAACTTGTGTACTGACCTGTTAGTGCCTGAGCCTCCTTCATGTGTTTTATTATAAGCATTTGATGTTGTGCAGGTTAAAGATCCTGTAAGTCATGTCAGCAGGGGTGGGACTTTTCCTCAAATGTGTGGATTTCTGCGAAATCAAAATCTTCTTTCCTGTGTAAGAAAACGTCATTGAAGATTTCAAAACATATGCTATGGAAAACAATTTTATCTGTGAATCATTCTGTCTGCAAATAATTCACTGCTCATAGCATCAGTGAGCATTTTGGGAAGAGCCTAATTTGAAGATAAAATGGCAGCGACGATGTTGGACATTGTTGAGCGTGGAGAAGAGAAACTTTTCGGGAAAAAGAAGGAAAAAAATGTGTGGAGGTGGGATTGGTCCACAGAGTACTTTTAGAAGAAGAAACTGGGTAGGAGCTGGTTTGAGCTGAAAAATCCCACAGCGATTTTTTTAAGGGACTGATGTGGATTTGAACCCACAACCTTCCAGCTGGTAATGTGTTGTGCTAACCGCTATACTGTGGTGACTGGTAGGCTTGACCATTCTGTGTGCTTCACACAGCTGTTTATTACTCCAGTACAGCCAGCAGAATCACGTGAAAAGTACAGTTTGGGTGATGTTTGGGGTTTCTGTTGTCATTTGATCCATGGGAAACTTGACGGCCCTAAAGCTACCAAGTTTATGATTTTCAAACAAAGTAAGAATTTCATGAGATCAGGATATGTATGGCAGTGATAGTGTATGAATTACTTGCCGTTCTAGAATGGCTAGCATGGCGCTCTAAAAGTTAATTTTGTTCTCACCCACAGCAGTGTTGCTGTTGTCACTCATGGGGTTGATGGTTGTCACACAATAT
>CM060310.1:5259003-5281503 GCA_030674185.1 Monoplex corrugatus | reverse complement strand
GGTGCATTTTTACACTTTACTCCCTCACCCTGTCCACCAGCTTCCTGTAGGAGGAGTGAAAGGCTTAAGCTGTTGGTTTGTCAATGATCATAGTTTTACTGTACGTTGAACAGGTAACTATGAGACAGTCATATGTGTCATTATTATACATTGAGGTTAAGCTACTGGTTTGTTATGGATTGGAGTTTAACTATATTTGGAACACATACATATCCCCAAGTATCAACCCTAAGAGAAAGTATGTAAGGTTTTGTTAAAGAGATACAAGTAGATGGACCAGCAGGGCAGAAAATGATAGGAAGTGATGACAGACAGCAAAGGAGGAAGGAAGAAACAAAGACAGTGAAAGAATAGAGGAAATTTCTAGCACAGACTTTCCAGAAGGTGGGGATACTATTTATACTGAAAGAGCCTCCGGCATCCCCACAGAGATGGCGCTGTCCTAAATCATTGAATGTGTTTCTTTGTTGTCGTTTGTGCTGGTTTGACAACGACCCGTTGATACAAAACGTGTGCCTGTCTTGTTTTGTCAAAACATCTCATTGTCTCATAGTTACCTGTTCCAAATATAACTCTTGTGCATTGTTAAAGTGTATTCTCAATGTATTGTTAATGACACATTTCATTGTCTCATAGTTACCTGTTCCAAATATAACTCTTGTGCATTGTTAAAGTGTATCTCAATGTATGTTAATGACCAATTTCATTGTCTCATAGTTACCTGTTCCAAATATAACTCTTGTGCTTTGTTAAAGTGTATTCTCAATGTATTTGTTTAATGACACATTTCAATGTCTCATAGTTACCTGTTCCAAATATATATTGATTGCATGTTTGGTCTGTGGAGATGTGCTATGCAGGAGCAATTTTAGGTAATGTAGGCTGTTATTTTTATGTATGCTTTAGCGTCCTTAGTTATGTTCACATTTGAATTCAGCTTTGTTTTTTGAAATATTTTCGTTATAAATTGGACAGAATGGTCATGCCAGGGGCATATCCTTAGATTGTGTGCATTCAAGCATTGATATGTGTACTTTATTTTCTTTTCCTGCTTTTTTCCCCCAACCAAATGTTGTGTTTTTTTTAAATTGGTTGTAGCCCTGATATGGCTCTATGCAGTTGGCTGGGCTTTAAATGATAAGGACAACACTACATCAGGAAAATGTATCTGATTGATTGTTTCTGTCGTACATTCTGTGCATGTTACATTTGTGTCTGTCTTGTTTCGTTAATTAACCCTTTGACTCCCTCGACCTGTCGGCTAACATTGTGTTTTGTCAACCAGGACAACACAGCAAAAATACAGGTGGGTGCAAAATAGGTATACAGTAAGTATCACATCATTATCATAATGCTTAATTCCGCTCTCGATTAGAGGAGTGTGTGAATACTGACGGCAAGCAGTTTGAGTATCTGAGGGATTAAGGCTGTGCTTGTTATATGCAATATTCATTTGTTTGTATAATAAATGCAATGAGTATTGTACATGTTTTCTTTTTTCATAACTGTATACCTACTTTTGCAACCCCCCTGTATAACCATTTGACTCCCTCACTATATTCACTAGCTTCCTGCAGGAAACTGGTGGATAGGGTGAATGAGTCAAAGGGGATGATAGGGTGCAGTAGTTAAAGGGTTAAATATAGATCACCATTCTGTTTTCACGTGTTTCTGGTTTTTGTTTGTTCAAACTCTGACATGTGACTTAGTTCTGATAGATCTGACATGTATGTGACTTTAGTTCTGATAGACCGTACAGCGTGAAGCGTTATTCTGGTTGTGAAAGTGTGTGTTGTGTTTCATGTGAATATCTTGGTAATCGGCATTATGTCACTCTGTTGCTTAACCCTTTGAACCCGGCTGGCCGATGCAGCGGCCAGTGCAATTAATACCTCTGGACCCGGCAGGCCGCAAGAGCGGCCTGACATGTCCGTTGACCTGGTCTGGTATGGTGCTGGCGTGCGGTATGCGACCTACCGGCACCTACTCTCCTCTGCCACATCCTGTTTATATTACCGAATTCCAGACCCCTATACTTTCTTCCTGGCAAATGTTTAAGCATTAGAAGGATTTATTCTGAGACACCGGTTTTCGCTAGAATTTCTCTAAAAATACTCAGGTTGGGTATCAGAGTCTAGAGTACTTAGGCGAAGGTTAAATACAAAAATATTTTACCTTCTTTAGGGCTGAAAGGGTTAAATACAAAAAATATTTTTACTGCGTTCAGCATGTATTCGCACTGGTCAAGACAGTATCATGTTTCTCATTTTTTATCTTATTTTTCTTCTGTGGCAAAAAAAAAAAAAAATTACCCCTCCAACCCCACATGCATCATATTTCTCTCTCTCTCTCTCTTTTTTTTTTTTTTTATCATATCTTTCTTTTGTACAACTCCCCCTCAAAAAACAAGAAAATGAAAAAATACAAAAGCAGATTTTGACCCTACCATTCCAACACATTATCAGTTCCATTTCATCATTATCTTTGTTCTTCTCTGTCTTTATCTGCCGTTAATGTATTATCCTTCATTTCTTTCATTATCTTTGTTCTTCTATGTCTTTATCTGCCATGAATGTATTATCTTCCATTTCTTTCATTATCTTTGTTCTTCTGTGTCTGTATCTGTCATGAATATATTATCCTTCATTTCTTCCATTATCTTTGTTCTTCTCTGTCTTTATCTGCCATGAATGTATTATCTTCATTTCTTTCATTATCTTTGTTCTTCTCTGTCGTTATTTGTCATGAATGTATTATCTTCCATTTCTTCCATTATCTTTGTTCTTCTCTGTCTATTATCTGTCTCTGAATGAATGTATTATCTTCCATTTCTTTCATTATCTTTGTTCTTCTCTTGTCTCTCATTATCTTTGTTCTTCTCTGTCTTTATCTGCCATGAATGTATTATCTTCCATTTCTTTCATTATCTTTGTTCTTCTCTGTCTCTCATTATCTTTGTTCTTCTCTGTCTTTATCTGCCATGAATGTATTATCTTCCATTTCTTTCATTATCTTTGTTCTTCTCTGTCTCTCATTATCTTTGTTCTTCTGTGTCTTTATCTGTCATGAATGTATTATCTTCCATTTCTTTCATTATCTTTGTTCTTCTCTGTCTCTCATTATCTTTGTTCTTCTGTGTCTTTATCTGTCATGAATGTATTATCTTCCATTTCTTTCATTATCTTTGTTCTTCTCTGTCTCTCATTATCTTTGTTCTTCTGTGTCTTTATCTGTCATGAATGTATTATCTTCCATTTCTTTCATTATCTTTGTTCTTCTCTGTCTTGTTATAGATTCCTGTTGTGTGCTGTTATAGATCCCTGTTGTGTATTTTAGTTCCATGTTGTCTGTTATAAGGTTCCATGTTGTGTGACTGTTATAAGTTCCATGTTGTGTGACTGTTATAAGTTCCATGTTGTGTGACTGTTATAAGGTTCCTGTTGTGTGACTGTTATAAGGTTCCATGTTGTGTGACTGTTATAAGGTTCCATGTTGTGTGACTGTTATAAGGTTCCATGTTGTGTGACTGTTATAAGGTTCCATGTTGTGTGACTGTTATAAGGTTCCATGTTGTGTGACTGTTATAAGGTTCCATGTTGTGTGACTGTTATAAGGTTCCATGTTGTGTGACTGTTATAAGTTCCATGTTGTGTGACTGTTATAAGGTTCCATGTTGTGTGACTGTTATAAGGTTCCATGTTGTGTGACTGTTATAAGTTCCATGTTGTGTGACTGTTATAAGATTCCATGTTGTGTGACTGTTATAAGATTCCATGTTGTGTGACTGTTATAAGATTCCATGTTGTGTGACTGTTATAAGATTCCATGTTGTGTGACTGTTATAAGATTCCATGTTGTGTGACTGTTATAAGATTCCATGTTGTGTGACTGTTATAAGATTCATGTTGTGTGACTGTTATAAGATTCCATGTTGTGTGACTGTTATAAGATTCCTTTTGTTGTGTGACTGTTTATAAGATTCCATGTTGTGTGACTGTTATAAGATTCCATGTTGTGTGACTGTTATAAGATTACATGTTGTGTGACTGTTTATAAGATTCCATGTTGTGTGACTGTTATAAGATTCCATGTTGTGTGACTGTTATAAGATTCCATGTTTTGTTGTGACTGTTATAAGATTCCATGTTGTGTGACTGTTTATAAGATTCCCATGTTGTGTGACTGTTATAAAGATTACATGTTGTGTGACTGTTATAAGATTCCCATTTGTGTGACTTTTATAAGATTCCATGTTGTGTGACTGTTATAAGATTCATGTTGTGTGACTGTTATAAGACTCCACATTGTGTGATTTTCATAAATCTCCATGTTGTGTGACTGTTATAAGATCATGTTGTGTGACTGTATAGACTCCACATTGTGTGATTTTCATAAATCTCCATGTTGTGTGACTGTTATAAGATTCCATGTTGTGTGACTGTTATAAGACTCCACATTGTGTGATTTTCATAAATCTCCATGTTGTGTGACTGTTATAAGACTCCACATTGTGTGATTTTCATAAATCTCCATGTTGTGTGACTGTTATAAGATTTCATATTGTGTGACTGTTATAAGACTCCACATTGTGTGTATTTTCATAATCTCCATGTTGTGTGATGTTATAAGATTCCATGTTGTGTGACTGTTAAAAGATTCCACATTGTGTGATATTTATAAGTCTACATGTTGTGTGACTGTTATAAGATTCCATGTTGTGTGACTGTTATAAGATTCCATGTTGTGTGACTGTTATAAGACTCCACATTGTGTGATTTTCATAAGTCTACATGTTGTGTGACTGTTATAAGACTCCACATTGTGTGATTTTCATAAATCTCCATGTTGTGTGACTGTTATAAGATTTCATGTTGTGTGACTGTTATAAGACTCCACATTGTGTGATTTTCATAAATCTCCATGTTATGTGACTGTTATAAGATTCCATGTTGTGTGACTGTTATAAGACTCCACATTGTGTGATTTTCATAAATCTCCATGTTGTGTGACTGTTATAAGATTTCATGTTGTGTGACTGTTATAAGACTCCACATTGTGTGATTTTCATAAATCTCCATGTTGTGTGATTGTTACAAGAGTTCATGTTGTGTGACTGTTATAAGACTCCACATTGTGTGATTTTCATAAGTCTACATGTTGTGTGACTGTTATAAGATTCCATGTTGTGTGACTGTTATAAGATTCCATGTTGTGTGACTGTTATAAGACTCCACATTGTGTGATTTTCATAAATCTCCATGTTGTGTGACTGTTATAAGATTCCATGTTGTGTGACTGTTATAAGACTCCACATTGTGTGATTTTCATGAATCTCCATGTTGTGTGACTGTTATAAGATTTCATTTTGTGTGACTGTTATAAGACTCCACATTGTGTGATTTTCATAAGTCTACATGTTGTGTGACTGTTATAAGATTCCATGTTGTGTGACTTATAAGATTCCACTTTGTGTGACTGTTACAAGATCCGCGTTGTGTGACTGTTATAAGATTTCACGTTTTGTGACTTATAAGATTCTACATTGTGTGATTGTTATAAGACTCCATGTTTGTGTGTTATAGGACCTCCCGTTGTGTGATTGTTATAAGACTCCATGTTGTGTGTTATAGGACCTCCCGTTGTGTGATTGTTATAAGACTCCATGTTGCGTGTTATAGGACCTCACGCTGTGTGATTGTTATAAGACTCCACGTTGTGTGTTATAGGACCTCACGTTGTGTGATTGTTATAAGACTCCATGTTGTGTGTTATAGGACCTCACGTTGTGTGATTGTTATAAGACTCCACGTTGTGTATTATAGGACCTCCCGTTGTGTGATTGGTATAAGACTCCACGTTGTGTGATTGTTATAAGACTCCACATTGTGTGATATAAGACTCCACGTTTGTGTTACTGTTATAAGACTTCACGTTGTGTATTATAGGACCTCACGTTGTGTGATATAAGACTCCACGTTGTGTTACTGTTATAAGACTTCATGTTGTGTGATTGTTATGACTCCAGGTTGTGCGATCGTTGTGAGACTCTTCATAATTTCATCTCCTGACTTCAGTCGTGTAGATTGGATGAGTTGTTGAATACACTATACACGATCATTGTTTTGCTCAGATTATCCCCGTGATAGAGCATTTGTTATGTTATCGGTTAAGTTGTATTGCATTTTGCAGGGCTTAAAACTGTTTGATGTCAGATACTGTGATTTTTATTTTTATCTTGATACATGTATCGCAGAAGCCATGAGCGGCATAAATGCAACGATTATTGAAATGAGAGTTGGTTTTGTTGTTTGAGGTTTTAATGAATGTTGGGTTTTGTTTGATCTTTTAGTTAAAGTTGGTTTTGTTTGATATTTTAGTTAAAGTTGGTTTTGTTTGATGTTTGAAACATATTGTTGCCTTTTTTCTTTCTTTGATATCCTTGTGGATATTGACTGTTTCGCTTGATGTTAAGTGTATATTGAACGTTGTGTTTTGTGTCTTTGTGGATATTACGTGTCTTCCATGTTAACATGTATGTTGCTCTGTTTGTTACTGCTGGTAATAACTTTGATTTATGTTATGTTGTGTGAAGGGGGTTGAAGTGAAATTTTGTTGTAGGTGAAAAGAGTTTTCAGTGTGAGTTGTGTGTATACTTGCTACTGCCTGTTTCTCTCTTGGGCACATTAAGAATTGGGTCATGAGGCTTGAAAAAGCTAATGAACAGTTTGGACCTTTTTGGAAACTTCTTTGTGAGCACTTAATATTTTTTTCCCCTGGATCATGGCACTTATGGAGATTTATTTAGAGCTCAGCTTTTTGTTGTCATTTCTAATAATTAAAAATAAATATTTTTTATATAGCGCAAAATCTGACAATCAAATAAGCGCTGAGCGTATACATGCATACATACCTACATACATAGAGAGTATACATGCACACATACACGCCCACATACCACACACATAATTTCATGCACTTAAGGGTCACAGAAGCTTGAATAGTTTTATAATGCATGATGATGAACAGATGATAATCATGATGCTACCGAGTTCCATCTAGGATTGAGACTGCGTGACAGGACTGTACTCTATGCCTACTATCGTAATATGTCCTGGCGTCAACCAGGCCAGAGAGATACAGACGCCTGTGTCGTTGGTAAGAAAATTTCAACACTACCCTCAATAACGCATCCGTGAAGTGGATGCGACTCAGCTGTGTGGTCCCAGTCTTCCCAGTGAGCCCATTGCAAGCTCAAATCTGTATTCCTGATATGGATTGGAACCCCCAATCTTCAAGTTGGCAGTCTGTTGCACTTAACCGCTACACCAGGGTGATTGGTTGAGTTCTGAATATCTCTCCAAATGTTTCCAAAAGCACAGCTTGTCACTGATGTAGTTCTACCACGGCTTTAACCTCCATATTGGAAGGCCTTTGCCATCTGTCGCCTGTGACTCATGTTGGACATGGTCACCACACAACCAAAATCAGAGGTTGGCCTCCCAGACAAGACTGGTCCTGAAACTTGGACTTCTCCACCTCCTTGCTTGTGATATTTATAAAAATGAATATTTATGTGCATATAGCAACATTTCAGGGAATAAGCTCCAAAAAGCTTTGCACTTTACTGAACATATTTTGCAATTTTCCGTTTGTTCATACTGTTATAAGGGAAACAACCCTTATTTAGCTGTCTTGCAGCTTTGACTATCTCTCTGCCTTTGCTTTGTAAGTTATTCAGTGAAAACATAAGCTGACTATAAAATCATTCATGAAATGTTAAATACATAGTAATGAATACATATGTGCAGTTAATCTGACCCTGCTTGACAGTCTCACCTGTTTCACCTGTGGGCGTCACCAGGTTGGTGTTGGCCGCTGCATACTTAGACACCACCATCTCCCTCCAGGCCTCTCTGTTGTGACTTTTGTGGACAATTTTTTGAATATTTAGGTCTCTGATGTTGGTTATGTTCTTGATGTATACTATTATTATTATCATTTCTTTCTGCTTTGTGATTTGGTAGAAGTTTGGCATATTGATGACATGCTAGAAACAGGAGAGGAAACAGATCTGAGGTGCATTTCTCCACACTAGGTAGGCGAGGTTTTCACTGATACACTAAGTAGAAGTTTTCTTTGTTCTATCTAGCAGCAAGCTGACTAGGTATTTAATAGTAAGGCTGGAAGAATTTAGAGGATCTTTCTGGTGAGGTAAGATGGTGGCTCCATGTTCTGATGTGAAATTAGCTCTGCACATTGGCTGAAATCTATGTACGCCTCGCGTCTGTGTCATAGCACACCTTTTTTCTCGCCCTCACCCCATGCAATCTCACCATTTGCGTATGTGCGTGCTACCTGTAACCAATGGGTCCCTGTCTTGTATGAATCAGTGACTATTTCTGTCTTTTTACCAGTGTGTATATCTGTGTCTTTTTGCTGATCTGTGTAATTATATTTATTGTGTGTATCTTTTTGCTGATCTGTGTAGTAATATTTATTGTATTTTTAGCAATCTGTGTGTGTCTTTTTGCTGATCTGTACTAATAATATTTATTGTCTTTTTAGTGATCTGACTGTGTTTTTGCTGATCTGTGAAATAGAATTTCTTCTCTTTTAAGCAATTTGTCTTTTGTGGGTCAAGGATTATGTGTGTCTATTTTTTTAAAACCAATTTACGTATGTAAATATTTGTGTCTGATTTGTCTTGTATAGATCATTGACTTTTTCCATCTCTTTTTCATTGAGAGCTGCTAATTTTTTTTAAAGACTTGTTTTTGATTGACCGCTTTATCTGCTCACTAAGTGTCCTTCAGAGTTTGCAGACTATTGTGTTGTTGTGTTGGTGCTGAAGTGTTTGTGTTTTGTGAGTGTTTCTTCCCTGTCTAGGTCTTTTTTCTCTTCCTTCCCTCTCAACAACCCCCCCCCCCCCCCCCCCCCCCCAAATCATTTCTTAGAAGTCAGGTCAGACTATGGAGTTCTGTTTAGGACTGAGACTGTGTGACAGGGCTTTACCCTATGCTTACTATTATAATATAGCCTGGAATCAACCAGGCGTGAGAGATACAGACGCCTGTAGTGTTGATCAGAAGATTTTAACCCTTTGATTCCTTCACCCTATCCACCAGCTGCAAAAACTTAACCCTTGGACTCTTTCACCCTATCCACCAGCTTCCTGCAGGAAGCTGGTGTGTAGGGTGAGACCTGGTGTGTAGGGTGAGAGGATGAAGGGTTAAGTTTTTGCTTTGCTGGCATGGTTGGCAATGCAGGACGGTGGTGGATAGGGTGCGGGAGTCAAAGGGTTAATCAGCACGCTCAATGACATATCTGTGAAATGGATGAGACTTGACTGAGTGGTCTCTGTGTTTCCCAGTGAGCCATGGTGCGCTGAACTCTGAGCAGTTGGGGCACAAAAAATCCTACAGGGCTGATGGGGATTTGAACCCACAACCTTCCGGTGGTAGTTTGTTGCACTAACCAGTGCACCATGGCAACTGGCTCTTCTTTAACCCTTTGACTCCCTCACCCGGTCCACTAGCATCCTGCATTGCCAACCATGCTAGCAAAGCAAAATTTAACCCTTTGATTCCCTCATCTTGTCCACCAGCTCCCTGCTGGAAGCTAGTGTAGAGGGTGAGTGAGTCAAAGGGTTAAGTTTTTGCAGCTGTTGGATAGGATGCGGGAGTCAGAGAGTTAAAAGATAGCTGAGGCTGGTTGGCAAAGAAGTTGACCTCTGGCCACGCCCTGAGTCCATCCAGGTGTGAATGGGTACCTGACTGTTTGTGGTTAGGTAAGGATAAAGCAACAAGGGAGAGGAGATGGGCAACAACCTCACAGGGCTATCCCCAAGAAAAGTTGAAATCTCTAGATCTACCATCTCACCTCTGTATGATTTTATAATGGGACAACCTTTAAGCATTGATGGAAAATATACAGAGAACATTTTAGAAATAGAAAAAGAAATGTTTGGTATTCCATCACGTGCTGATGCCACAAAAACTGACAGAACATTCTAGAAATAGGAAAAGAAATGTCTGGTCTTCCATCAGGCGCTGATGCCACAAAAACTGACAGAACATTCTAGAAATAGGAAAAGAAATGTCTGGTCTTCCATCACGTGCTGATGCCACAAAAGTGACAGAACATTTAGAAATAGGAAAAGAAATGTTGGTCTTCCATCAGGCGCTGATGCACAAAAACTGACAGAACATTTTAGAAATAGGAAAAGAAATGTCTGGTCTTCCATCACGCGCTGCCACAAAAACTGACAGAACATTTTAGAAATAGGAAAAGAAATGTCTGGTCTTCCATCAGGCGCTGATGCCACAAAAAGTGACTATGATCAGACAGTGGTAGATAAATGCAGAACCCGTGTCAGATAGACCTTCCCCCCCCCCCCCCTCCCCCCTTCCTTTCAAGGGGATGCTGGGGGCTTTTTCAGTATAAAGAGTATCCCCACCTTCTGGAAATTCTGTGCTTGAAATTTCCTCTTTTCTGTCACTCTCTTTGTTTCTTTCTTCCTCCTTTGTTTCTGTCATTTCATCCATTCTTTTTTTTTTTTTTTTTACCTCACTAGTCCATTCGTCTTATGTTTTCCATAAAGTCTTCTATACTTTTTGTTTGGATTGATGATTGTATACTTGTCTTGTTTGCATTTTAACTCCAAGGAAGTGTGAACTGCTTGATGGCTATTTTCAGGTGTTATAGGCCAGTTTTTGTGTCAACTAAGTAAGGAATGTTCTGAGCTTACCACTCTATGCTTTGTGGCTGTGTCTATGCTAGCTGAATGGGTAGCGCAAACTGTGTTGGGTTTGAGAAATTCTACATGGGAGATAACTCCGTGAATCTCAAGAGTTATATTACTTAGTTGATATTTAAAATTCTCCCTGCTTCCCCTCTTATTTCCTTCAATTGTTGTGTGTTTTTGTATATTGATGTTTATGCATTTGTATTGAGGGTTGTGGTTGATTGTAATCCCCCTGGTGATGGTGTTGGTGGGCTGGCCAGCATGAAGGGCATATCCTTAGTTGTTTGAGTGAATGTAATGGTATGTGAACTGTTTTCTTTTCCAGCGCCATCGATGTGTTGACATACGTGTCTTGTTTGAGATGGTCGTAGCCCTGATACAGCTGTGAACAGTCGGCTGGGATTTAAACATTAATGTAATAGAATCTCAAGATCTTATCAGCATGCTAGGGTTATGTGCAACTTTGTGGCATATGCCATGATGATTTTGGATAGCTCTGAACAGTCGGCTGGGATTTAAACATTAATATAATAGAACCTCAAGACCTTATCAGCATGTTAGGGTTATGCGCAGCTTTGTGGCTTGTGTCATGATGATTTTGGATCTTTTCCCCCATCACATGGCATCTGCGGTGTTTAATGTGTATGGCCATATCCCTGTGGGGATGTTGGGGGCTTGTTCAGTATGAATAGTATCCCCCCACCTTCGGTAAATTCTGTGCTAGAAATTTTCTGTTTTCTGTCACTCTTTTTGTTTTTGCCTTGCGCCCTTACTTTCTGTCTTTTCTTTCTATCATTTTATGCCTTGCTTATTCGTTCATCTGTATGTGTTCAGTAAAATCTTACGTACTTTTTCTTAGGATTGATAATTAGGTACATGTATAAAGTCAATTTTTGGCTGTATGGAAATATGATGTGCAGAAGTAGTTTTGTATGTGCTTTAACCGTTTGACTCCCGCAACCTATCCACCAGTATCCTTCATAGTCAACTATGCTGGCAAAGTAAAAACTTAACCTTTTGATTCGCTCACCCTATCCACCAGCTTCCTGTAGGAAGCTGGTGGATAGGGTAAGCGAGTCAAAGGGTTAAGTTTTTACAGCTGATGGATAGGGTGTGGGAGTCAAAGGGTTAATGTCCGAACTTGTTTTACTTATATTCTTTTTTTTTTATAAGCCATTGATGATAAATTGAATGGAATGGTCAACACCTAGGGCATATCTTTAGATCATGTGCGTGAATGCATTGATATGTGTTCTTCCTTTTTGGTTCCAGATATTTTTTTCTTTTCTGTGAGGTTCTGTGTGCATTTTGAGATGGTCATAGCCCTAATATGGTTGAGATGGTCATAGCCCTAATATGGTTGAGATGGTCATAGCCCTAATATGGTTGAGATGGTCATAGCCCTAATATGGTTGAGATGGTCATAGCCCTAATATGGTTGAGATGGTCATAGCCCTAATATGGTTGAGATGGTCATAGCCCTAATATGGTTGAGATGGTCATAGCCCTAATATGGTTGAGATGGTCATAGCCCTAATATGGTTGAGATGGTCATAGCCCTAATATGGTTGAGATGGTCATAGCCCTAATATGGTTGAGATGGTCATAGCCCTAATATGGTTGAGATGGTCATAGCCCTAATATGGTTCAGCGCAGTCGGCTAGGCTGTAAACAGCAATAACAACAATAGTGTGTAGAATTTATTCTGAGCACAGAAAATGTGTCTAGAGAAAAACTAAAACTGGAAATGGAATTATGAGTCCTTGTTCTCTGGGTGTTTTCGTGTATCCCAGTTCTGGTGTGAGGGGAAAATGCTGGTGCACAGCATTCACCGTAATAGATTCTATTTAACTCAACAGAGCCAAAAATGAACAAACAGCTCATAAACAGGACATCAAGAAAATACTATTTAAAGCCATGGCTTTCATAAGAGAGAGAAAAAAAAAAGAGAGAGAGAGAGAGAGAGAGAGAGAGAGAGAAGAGAGAGAGAGAGAGAGAGACTGTGTGCCTGGCATGAAGTGTTACACATCATTTTGTGCCAAGGGAGTGAATAACGTAGCCTAAATGAATGTAGAATTGAAATAGCAGTATCAGTGCTCCTTCTAACGTTGGCACAAGATCCTCTGTAGAGTTGTTTTTCATTTTCAGTATAACATGTCGTCTTTTGGACCTGACTACCATATCTTGTTCATTGTTGCCATTCCTTAACATTTGTGTCCGGTGGTGGGACTCACTCATCATCTTTGCTGTGTGTTTGTTTGCTTCCTGCTTGTAGTGTACAGTAATTGATTAATTGATTGATTTGGTTCAGTTTTTACGTCCCACCTACCTCAGGTGATATGGCCGACGGGGATAACCGTCCCAGGGAAGTGGGGGAAGGTGGACATATCAAATCCTATGCTGACACCACCAGAACAACAATGATGTTAAGATGAGACAGTGAGAAGGCCAATTTTAATGTAGCACACCCTGGGATTTGAACCCACAACCATTAGCATGTGAATCTGACACTCAACCAACTGAGCTACTGGGGCCTGCATGTACAGTAAATAATAATGATAAAGATATTTATATGGTGCTAAGTCTTGGTTCAAGAATCAAACCACACTATGCACTTTCATCATTCACCAAAGCAATCACCAACAACGACCAGAACTCCAGGGCACAAAGCACACGCGAACTGGGAGGGGGAAGACAGGAGGGGAGTGGGGCGTGTGACCCCTGACCCAAGCTGTCATCCTCCTTCTGACTGTTTGTAATGTTTGTTTGACATACTCGGTAAAATTGTGGTTGTGATGTGCATGTAGCCTACTGACATGTTAAAAGAAATAATGAACAAATGTCATGTATTGTATATATTTTGTGCATGCAGTAGTTTTCTTTTTTCTCATTCCTTTCTTTCTTTCTTATTGATTCATTTGTATGTGTGTTTGTTTGGAGTTTGTTCAAGAGAGCTTCATTGTACTCAGAAAGTGCCATATGGGCTTTGGACTATATTCAAGAGAAATTCATTGCACTCAGAAAGTTCCATATGGGCTTTGGACTATATTCAAGAGAAATTCATTGCATTCAGAAAGTGCCATATGGGCTTTGGACTATATTCAGGAGAAATTCATTGCACTCAAAAAGTTCCATATGGGCTTTGGACTATATTCAAGAGAAATTCATTGCACTCAGAAAGTTCTATATGGGCTTTTGATTGTATTCAAATGAAATTTATTGCACTCAGAAAGTTCCATATGGGCTTTGGATTGTATTCAGGAGAAATTCATTGTACTCAGAAAGTTCCATATGGGCTTTGGATTGTATTCAGGAGAAATTCATTGTACTCAGAAAGTTCCATATGGGCTTTGGATTGTATTCGGGAGAAATTCATTGTACTCAGAAAGTTCCATATGGGCTTTGGACTGTATTCAGGAGAAATTCATTGTACTCAGAAAGTTCCATATGGGCTTTGGACTGTATTCAGGAGAAATTCATTGTACTCAGAAAGTAAATTCATTGTACTCAGAAAGTTCCATATGGGCTTTCACACGTGCACATGGATAGGCCGAACAGTTATAGTATGGCCAAGCTGAAACTGAAAGTGACATGCCTGCAGCCCTATTGCAGACCCAGAAACAGTGCTACATATCTAAACATGTATTTTTAGGTCCGTATTGCCAGGCGGGACACATGCGCCGGACACTGGCTCCACCTGTCATAGTTTAGATCTGCCCTGATTTAAAATGTTTCTATCGAGTTGCCATAACTTTTTCCATTAATGCCACATTATATTTAACGAAGTATTAGAAGGTAATAATAGCTACCATTCTACCAAATATGAAGTTGTGTTGTTGCTTCTGCATCAAACTACTTGGAAAACATTGGAGAGATGTGATGTCTGCTGTTACAATGGTTAGAAATGAAGCTGACATCTCGGGCACACGGCGCTTTATATAGTCGTGCCATGGCGTAAACACATTGAGCTGATGAGCCTTAAAGAAAAAAAAAAAAGAAAAAAAATTTGCCCAGATGAGAATCGAACCCACAACCCCTGCATTTTCAACATAATGTTTTAACCGACTGGGCTAAGTGGGAGAAAAAAAAAAAAAAAGAAAAAGAGTGGGTTTACATGTTTCTGTTTAGCTGAGTGGGGAGAGGGTGTGTGTGTCTCTGTGTATGTTACTGCTTGTGTCCATTTCATTCTGTTAAATCCCTTATTCTATCCACCAGCTTTTTGCAGCAATTTTGTGGGTAGAATGATGGACGGGAATGGTTGATCGGCACACAGAGCTCACTTAGTTGATGCACGACGTGACATGAAAATATCATATCTGCTTATTGATATTTCATTTATCGAAGTGTAATGCAGTGTTTCTGTTACCCCTGTGGGGATGCCGGGGGCTCTTTCAGTATAAATTAATATCCCCACTTCTGGAAATTCTGTGCTGGAAACTTCCTTTCTTCTAAAACAAGTGCTGTTTGTGGTCTGTTTGTGACCGTGCATTCGCGCCTGACATAGGCCGGTTGGTCGAAAATTTGCGCTTGTCTTGTCTTGTTTTGTTGAATACGCGCTTACTTTGGTTTGCTTGTTCTTCTGGTTCCTCTTTTCTGTCACTCTCTTTGTTTCTTTCTTCCTCCTTTGCTTTCTGTTACTTCCTTCTATCGTTTTCTGCCTTGCTGGTCCATTCACCTGTATGTATTCGATAAAGTCTTACATGCTTTTTCTTAGGGTTGATAATTGGGTACATGTATTAAGAGCATTTTTGGCTCCAGGGAAGCGAGATATGTGGAAGCAATTTTAGGTAATTGAGGCCCATTTTTATATATGTTTCAGTGTCCTTATTTCTGTTTAAATTTGTATTCAGATGTGTTTTTTAAATCCCCTGCACGATAAATTGGACGGAATTGTCAGTGCCAGGGGCATCTCCTTGGATTATGTGCGCGAATGCATTGGTTTGTGTACTTGATTTTCCTTTCCTCATTTTTCGTGTTGAAGTATTGTGTGTATTTTGAAACTGTTATAGTCCTGATATGGCTCTATGCAATTGGCTGGGCTTTAAACAATACTAACAGTAACATTGTTTTTGTTATGTATATTTATTTATTTGTTTTTTTTGCTTATTGAGAAATGTGTGGAATTGAGGTGTCTGTTGGTTTGGTTGTGTACAAAGTTGTCTTGGATGATCTGCTCAGAAGTGTTAATACTCCGGATTATGGTATCTTGGTTTGAGATGTATATCTTCGTGGCATACCCTCACTGTGTGTGTGTATATATTTAGCATAATGTAAGTGTAAGAACGTGTGTGTATATTGTATATGAATCTGAAGTCGTCCAAAGAAAAACAGTGCCATGGTCATGTAAAACTTGACACAGAAGACATACACTTTTCTTGGTTCAGTCGTATTCAGCCCTTTGACTCCCTCACCCTGTCCACCAGCTTCGTGCATTGTCCACCATGCTAGCAGAGCTAAAACTTAACCCTTTGACTCCCACACCCTGTCCACCAGCACCCTGCACTGTCCACCATGCTAGCAGAGCTAAAACTTAACCCTTTGACTCCCACACCCTGTCCACCAGCATCCTGCATTGTCCACCATGCTAGCAGAGCTAAAACTTAACCCTTTGACTCCACACCCTGTCCACCAGCATCCTGCATTGTCCACCATGCTAGCAGCTAAAACTTAACCCTTTGACCCCACACCCTGACCACCAGCATCCTGCATTGTCCACCATGCTAGCAGAGCTAAAACTTAACCCTTTGACTCCCACACCCTGTCCACCAGCATCCTGCATTGTCCACCATGCTAGCAGAGCTAAAACTTAACCCTTTGACTCCCACACCCTATCCACTGGCATCCTGCATTGTCCACCATGCTAGCAAAGCAAAAACTTAACCCTTTGACTCCCGCACCGTGTCCACAAGCATCCTGTATTGTCAACCATGCTAGCGAAGCAAAAACTTAACCCTTTGACTCCCGCACTGTGTCCACCAGCATCCTGCATTGTCAACCATGCTAGCAGAACAAAATCTTAACCCTTTGACACCCGCACCCTGCCCACCAGCATCTGGCATTTTCTACCATGCTAGCAAAGCAAAAACTTAACATATTTGACTCCCTCACCGTATCCACCAGCTTCCTGCAGGAAGCTGGTAGATAGGTGAGGAAGTCAAAGGGTTAGGTTTTTGCAGGTGGTGGATAGGTTGTAGGAGACAAAAGGTTAAAAAGAAAGTAATTTGTGTTTCTCCTTAAGTATTTTTTCCCTCTGTGGTAGTTAACGCTTGGTAAGCCTTCAAAAAGGATTTCTGTTAACAATTCTGTATAAGCTTGCAGTGTGTCTCAAAATTAGTTGTTTCACTGTTTACGATCACTTCTTTATAAACTCCTGAAAGAGACGCGATTTGCACTGGTAAGTCTTTGTATGCTTGGAGTAGTTAGTGTTGAAAATTATTTACAGTCCACATGTAACTGAAAGTTACTGTTTATAGATAACAAGACAAAAAGAAAATGTGTGTTTTATTTATTGGACGCTATTATTCATGTACTGTGTCTGAAATAATTTTGAAGACATTAAAAACCTTTTCTCTCCATCACCTTATCCGTTACCTGCAAACACTTAACCCTTTCACTCCCTCACCTGAAACAAACTGATGGTTATGGTGAAAGGAGTGACAGGGCCCAGTTTTTATGTTGTTGTCATTGGTGATAATGCAGGAAGCTGGTGGATGTTGAAGGAGTGAAAGGGTTAAGTTGCTATTCTATTTTCATGGCTGATGATGCAAGAAGCGTGCGGATAGGGTGAGAAAATGACATGGTTAATAAATCATCACAGTCAGATTTGTGTCGGGATGGAGCACCCATCTATCAATCCGACTGCTTGTATTTTCACAGATATTAATCTTGCCCGAGAAAAACTTTAAAGTATGGGAAATCCGCCTTGCCTAGCTGTGACTAGATCATGGCCCTCTCTAGGGTTGGGGAAGGTAAAGCAACGAAGAAGAAGAGGTGAGCGTGGCCTCTATCAAGCTGATTCAGAAAGAACTTGAGACGGCTACTTTCTCATTTTTCTCCAATATTTTCTCCCTGGGTCTACCTGGTGTTCTCTTTGAGAAAATATTGGATGGACTTGCAGGGTGGCTGAGGACAGAGAGGGTGGAAGATGTGCTTGCGGCGACAAAAGGGATAGATGCATATGGAGGGCCATGATCGTCAACACCATGCAGCAAGGCACATGATGATGATGATGATGATGATGATGATGATGATGATGATGATGACTGCCTCATTCACTAACAGCCTCAGGTTATGGGACAGTGTTAACATTGGTAAAATCTTATGATTTAGACGAATTAGCATCCTCTTTCCTTTGTATCATTGATAAGTTTTTGGATGAGGTTGAAAAGTTTGGCGTGTGCTTGTTTGACAGTTCCATTCTTTCTCTTGTTGCCAAAATAAAGATACTTCTGATTCAGACGGGTGATGTGGTTTTTGCCTTGTTCATTTATGTATGTGCTTCATTTGTGTATTTTTGTGAGGCAAGAGATGTCACTGCATCAACACTCAATAGTGATAGCAATAAGGAGTTTGAAGTTTGAAGTCTGTTTAACATGTTTGTGGTTCATTCATGTATTTTTGTGAGGCAAAAGATGTCGCTTGCATCAACACTCAATAGTGATAGCAATAAGGAGCTTGAAATCAGAAGTCTGTTTAGAGAGGATTCATTCTGCTGGGAAAATGCCATATGAGCTCGTCCCATACTTGTCAGTAGTTATGTTTTCAGGTATGTTTTTTTTAATTCTGTGTGTGGTAAGTTGGATGAAGTGGTCAACGCCAGGGGCGTATCCTTGGATTATGTGCGCAAGTGCATTGATATATGTATTTATATTTCTTGTTCATTTTTTTTCTGTTATACGGTTATGAAGTGTGGACAGTCAACACGCAAAGCCAGAACAAGACTGAGGCATCCAAAATGTGGTTTCTATGAAGAATGTTGAGATTTCCATGGACAGCAAAGAAAACAAAAGAGACAGTCTTGATGGAGGCAGACACAAGTAGATCACTGATAAGGAAGATTAGGAAAAGGCAGGCAATATTTATAGGCCGTTTTATGAGGAAAGGGAAATTGGAACACCTGGTCACAACGGGAAAGCTGGAGGGAAAGAGAGCACCGGTAGACCCAGGGAGAAGATACTAGACGGACTAGCAGAGTGGCTGGGGACAAGGAGGGTGGAAGAGATGCTAGAGGCAACAAGAGATAGAGAGACAAATGGAAGTCCATAATCGCCAACGCCATGCGGCAAGGCACCTGATGATGATGATGATAATGAGACAAAATGGACAATTTTAGTTTACCAAGGGCCACTTTCGATATTCACACACACCTACGCACACACACACACACACACACACACACGCACGCACGCACGCACGCACGCACGCACGCACACACGCACGCACGCACACACTCCTTTTCTCTCCCTTCTACTTCACCAGATAATAACATGACGTCATACGCCAGCACAGGACCTTACATGCTCGTAGCACACGCACACACACAGACACACACACACATACACACACACACACACACACACACACACACACACACACACACACACACACGCACACACATACACACACACGCGCGCGCGCGCGCGTGCATATTCACACACACACTCCTTTTCTCTCCCTTCTACCTCACCAGATAATAACATGACTTGTCATACGGCAGCACAGGACCTTACATGCTCGTAGCACACGCACACACACACACACACAACACACACACACACGCACGTACACATACGCGCACGCACACACACACACACCACACACACACACACATGGTCACACACACACACACACACACACACACACACACACGCGCGCGTGCATATTCACACACACACGCACGCACGAATATACACAACCCTGAGCAATCTGATGAAGCCTGATCGTTCCAATGTTTGGTTTGTTTTTCTCTTGTTCGTTAATTTGTTTGATGTTACCTTATCTGGTACAATGCCTTTATGATTTCATAGATTCGTTCACCCCATAGACATCACTTTATCTTATTGATTGATTGATTGATTGATTGATTGATTTACTTACTTATTTCCCTTGGCTTTTTTCCGTCTAAAAGCACATATGTGAATAGACGTTACTAGAAATAACGAACGAACACGCACACATGCACAAAATCACCCTGGGGCATGCCTAACGTAGGGCCACTGGCTGGGTATACATGCCTAACGTAGGGCCACTGGCTGGGTATGACATCGATAGCTCATCACCACAAACAGGGAGACACAAAGTTTACGTGTGGCGCACTGTTTGCCCGCTGATGAGGCCTTCAATTATTGATGACCTCCCATCAACAGTTCTCCCCGGACACCAGGCGCGTGACGGTTCCGGCAGGCTGATAGTGTGCAGAAACAAGGGGCGGTAATACAAAGAGGTGTGTGTTTTATTGATGGGGTAAGGGGCTGTGGACAGATCAGGTGTGGCAAATCTGGTTTGTTGCCGCGACACGATACCACCACTGGTATCCTGACCTTGTTGTTATTGTTACTGTTGTTTAAAGCCCAGCCGACTGCGCAGAGCCACACCAGGGCTACAACCGCCTCAAAACATACAAAAGTTCAACAGGAAAAAAGAAAAGAAAATTAAGTACACGTATCAATGCATTCGTGCACATAATCTAAGGACGTGTCCCTGGCGTTGACCACTCCGTCCAATTTATCGCACAGGGGATTTTAAAAACACACCTGAATACAAGTTTAAGCATACCTAAGGACACAAAGACGTATAAAAACGGGCACAAATGACCTAAAATTGCATCAGCATATCTCGCCTCCCAAGGGCCAAAAATGCACTTAATACATGTACCCAATAGTCAATCCTAAGAAAAAGTACTTAAGATTGTATCGAACACATACAGGTGAACGGACCAGCAAGGCAGAAAATGACAGGAAGAAATGACAGAAAGCAAAGGAGGAAGAAAGAAACAAAGAGAGTGACAGAAAAGAGGAACTTTCTAGCACAGAATTTCCAGAAGGTGGGGATACTATTCATACTGAAAGAGCCGCCGATATCCCCACGGGGGAGAGTATCCTGACCTGACAGCATAACACCAATTCTACTGCAACATTTCGCACTGGGTTTTTAGACATATATCCCGTCCTCTCAACCCGCTTCTTGCCATGCTCCACAAACACCCTTCTCCAGGCAAGCGACAGGAAAGTGTAGCAGTTAGTATTATGGAATTTGAAGCAAAGGGATTCAGCCCACTCAGATATTTCCATATGCGCTCTACCCAAATCTGACAACAGATATCTGGCAAACTCCTTGGTCATGCACAAAAAGCTTACACATCAGCAAGCTTCCGACTGCTAACTGCTGAGACTATAGTAAGGGGAAAGGAGCTGACAGCTATGCGAGCTGGTGGCAGGGCGGGCTGCCCGAAAGAGAGATGAAGACCAGAGTGGGGCGAGAGAGACGTCTTCCAGTGTCTCTTGGTTGAAAGGCTGGGCTGGACCTGGTTGGTGCACATTGTGTGGCTATGTCCCGGGGTTTGTCATCTCCCCACCTTGCCGTTCTGATTATACACGAGGTAACTGATTGTACGGATGTGAGGCGTGGACAGTCAGCAGGCCAGACCAGGGCAAGATTGAGGCAGCCGAGATGTGGTTTCTGCGGGAGTGTTGGGAGTTCCATGGACAGCAGAGAGGGCGGACGGGACGGTCTTGATGGAGGCAGACACAGGTAGATCACTCATAAGGAAGATTAGGAAAAGACAGGCAACATTTGTGGGCCATTTTGTGAGGAAGGGGATTTGGAGCACCTGGTCATGGCGGGAGGGCTGGAGGGAGGGAGAGCACCGGGTGGACCCAGGGGGAAAATGCTGGACAGACTTGCAGAGTGGCTGGGGACGAGGAGGGGGGGAGATGCTAGGGGCAACGAGAGATAGGGACAAATGGAAGTCCATGATCGCCAACGCCATGCGGCAGGGCACCTGATGATGATGATGAACTGATTGATGACTGGGTCTGAATGGATCATACAAAGCATGGACAGCCCCCCTTTGCTTGATGAAATGACTGTCGAGTGGCGTCGGGATCTTGGGAGGTGATTGTTCAGCGAGTGGTTAGGCATTGATGCTCTGGGTCCCATCCACACCCTTGTGGTGTTTATTATTAATTCAAATTGAAATGGGGAGGGTGAGGGAGGGTAAGTTTTTGTTTTGTTAGCAGACTCCACCAGAATGATCGGAGCGTTAAGAAAAACAGTGAATAGGATGCTGGTAGACAGGGTGTGTGGGAGTCAAAGGGTTAAACTGGCTTATCTGGGGTCGAACCCACGGCCCCTGACGTCTAACCAGAGACTCCGAATTACATGGCGTTGGCTGCAAGTACATCTTCCACCCTCTCTGTCCTCAGCCACCCTCCGAGTCCATCCAGTATTTTCTCCCTGGGTCTGCCTGGTGTTCTCTTTCCCTCCACCTTTACTTTACATATCTAATTCTGAATTCTTCAGGATGTCATATACTAATCTATCTGCTTGATCGAACGCCTCATTTGGGGTGACGCTTGTTAAGAAAGATTGCAATTTATCACGTCAAGACATCACTTGAATAAATTTTCGTTTATTTGCTTTTTTCCTTTCTCTTTTTTTTTTTAATTTACTCTGTGTGTGTGTGTGTGTGTGTGTGTGTGTGTGGTGTGTGTGTGTGTGTGTGTGTGTGTGTGCGTGCATGCGTGCGTGCGTGTGTG
>CM060310.1:5224003-5251503 GCA_030674185.1 Monoplex corrugatus | reverse complement strand
GTGCTCTAATTCCCCTTTCCTCATAAAATGGTCTATAAATGTTGCCTGTCTTTTCCTAATCTTCCTTATCAATGATCTTCTTGTGTCTGCCTCCATCAAGACTGTCTCGTTTGTTTTCTTTGCTGTCCATGGAACTCTCAACATCTTCTTAGAAACCCCATCTCAGCTGCCTCAATCTTGTTCTGGCTTTGCTTTTTGACTGTCCACGCCTCACAAACGTATAACATTATCGGTTCTATATAACATTCAAGAACTCTCTTCCTGATGTTAATTGATGGCCATTCTACCAGTATTAAACTCTTTCCCAAAGCAGTGGCCGACAAACATATCGACACGAACGTCGCCCACTGTTCAAAAAGAATTTTTGACGGTAGCTGAAGTGAAGGGAGTCGTGTGGAGGCAATTTGTTGTGACATCACTTGTGTTGAAAGAAGTCTTCTTTGTGGTACAGGGTTGCCATCAGCAACATCGATCCATGGAAAAATAGGGACCCAACAAATCGAACGGCCATCTCCAAAAGCCTGAGTGAAGTCTTCATCGGCCATTTGTTGTCTGGGAAGCGTATTAATTGTTTTACCCTAGCTGTCAAAGTTCACACTTGCTTGATCATCGCCGTAGGGGAGAGAACTCTGACGCCGAGCGCGGAGAGACGGAGATGCTGATCTGACTGAAGTCTTTCTGTATAAAGGTGAGACTGTTTTGTTTGTTTTTTTGTTTTAAAAGGTTTAAGCAAACTAAATCAATAATGAAACAACAACACTGAACAACAACAAGCTCCGAATTTATAGTGTGCTTTTTTTTCAACATATACAATGTCTGAAGGCTGATTTTGAACCACACAATTTTATTTGATTCACGAGCTTTATGTTTACTTGTGGTTCGTTATTTTCATCATTCGTCTATCATCATCATCATCATCATCATCATCATCATCATCATCATCATCGTCATCGTCGTCGTCGTCGTCGCCACCATCATCATCATCGTCGTCGTCGTCGTCGTCATCATCATCATCATCATCGTCGTCGTCGTCGTCGCCACTATCATCATCATCATCATCATCATCATTACCGTAAAGTTCGGGCTATAAGCGTGACTTTTCCCCCAGCTTTAACCCCTGCGGCTTATAAAACGATACGGCTTATTTGCGGATTTTTCACAAATCCCAGGAGCATCATATTATATTCTTGTATATTCTTAGCTTCTCTTTAACTCACAAAATTGCGTTTACTGTTCATGGATTTTTCGGTGAGCTCCATATCAAAGTGTTAATTGTTCACGTAAAAGAGTTAACTGTTAACTGTTCAGGTTTTTAAATCAAATCCGCACACATTGAAGCATTTGGATCGGTATTCAGATCTGCTCTGCTCAAGCGTACACCCTCATCATGCCGAAAACGTGACGTAATGCCTGCGAAGCAGCCTTCAAGTTGAAGGCGATCGACCTGGCCGTTGAAAAAGTGCGGCTTATAAATCAGTGCGGCTTGTGTGTGAATACAGTTCAGATTTTTCTATGATTTAGTGGGTGTCGCCTTATATACCGGTGCGCCCATAGCCAGAACTTTACGGTACTGTTGGCACCGGACCCACAGAGACGAACCATTCCATAAGAAAAACCAATGTAATACATCATGTCAAATATAAATCACCCAATATTTCATATCATCATCATCATCATCACATCATCATCATCTATCAACATCATCATTCATCATCATCATCATCATCATCATCATCATCATATCATCATCATCATCATCACTTTCATCATCATCATCATCAACATCATCATCAGTACTGTTGGTTTTGTTTCGTTTTGTTTTTTGTTTGTAATTATTAGTATTATTATCATCATTATTATTAACAGCGTTTGAGGGCTGCAACTGAAACGCGTACTCTCTCATACGAGTCAGCGTTTACATATACGACGGTTTTTTTCTTCTTCTTCTTAATTTCTTCACTAAGGTAGTCATACTCCGTTTTCGGGTGTGTGCTTTCTGTTTCCATTGGTCACCAGGCACTGACTTGGCTTTCAAGATCTTTAATGTGCGTGTGTGATACTCTGCGTGCGTGTACACATGAAGACAGTTCAGGCACTAACAGATCTGTACATACATGTAGGATGACCTGGGAGATGGGAAATAACTCCATCCTTTTTTGGTAGAGCTGTGGACTCAAGAGCCGATATCTTGAGTTCAATCCCAGCCTGCAACATTAAAAAACAAAAAAACAAAACAAACAAAAAAACACGCAAAAAAAAAACCCACAAAAAACCAACCCCCCCCCCCCCCCCAAAAAAAAAGACCTGTTCGCTGCCCCATCTTAATGTTTCCATCATTCTGGTGGTGTCACCTTAGTGTTTGACAGGTCCCTTCTCACCTTTCCCCGTTTCAAGACCTTGCCAGCAAATAGGGTTTTGTGCTGGCTCAGGAAATCTGTCAGATTATTGCTGGCAGATTTGGGTGGAGCGCATATGGAGATTTCCGAGTGCAGTGAATCCCTCTTGAACAAACTACAAACTGTACACACCAGGTATCTAAATAGTTTTGAAACCTGGACCTTCCAAACACCAGTGTTCTAACCACTTGATTATCACACCTGTCTGGACTGCTTGTTATGGTGTGATCCTTTTATTGATGAAAATATGATTTGGAGTGAAAAAGATAAGTGAGAGATTATTTCTTTGATTTTGATTTAGATTCTTTTCTTTGTTTTTGTCTGTTTGTTTGTTTTGAATACTCATTAGACAGAAATCATATGGGTGATCAACCTGACGAGTTCAATCCCAGCCCGCAACATACAAACTGGCCTGTTCGCCGCCTATCTGAATGTTTCCATCATTCTGGTGGTGTCAGCTTAGTGTTTGATAGGTAGGGACCTTTGTCCCCTTTCCCCGTTTCTAGAACTTGCCAGCGCATAGGGTTTTGTACAGGCTCAGGAAATCTGTCAGATAATTGCTGGCAGATTCGGGTGGAGCGCATAGGGAGTTGTCTGAGCGTGGTGAATCCCTCTTGAAATAACTTCAATAACTCCTCTTAAGTCTCTGTAAACTCAGTCTCATGTAACCTAAATGCAAACGAAAGCTGAACGGAACAAACCGTGTTCTTCAGATCCCTAGTGAACTATTCAGTCCTGTTCAGTTTAACTTTCACTTTGTTAAAATAGAGTTCCACGCTGGGTATAAGTTCCATGTGCACTCACGGCACATCTATTTATTGTATATATATGTAACCAAGATTATTCCAGTGGTAGGCTGATAAAATACCAGTATGAAATATAGACTAGGTAAAACATAGTCTTGGTAGGGCCTCAGGACCTGGCCAGCTCATGGGTTTATGTGCAGGCTTAAGGCTTGTGTCATGATCACCATACACATGGCACCCGTGACGTTAGTGCGTATGGAATTCGTTCCGAGCGCGGAGACGTCATCTTGATAAACTGAAACTGAAACTGACGGCACTGATACCACGTGACGGAGAAGATTAAAAAAAATCGTGGCAGAAGCCTTACGCCTACACATAAGCCCTATATGCTGGCAAGGTCTTGAGGTCCATTTAGCGTATGGTTTTACATCTGTCTTTTGTTGTCCAGAATACTGATGACCTGTATGTTGTTACCTCTATACTTCTTTTGTTGTCCAGAATACTGATGACCTGTATGTTGTTACCTCTATATCTACCTTTGTTGTCCAGAATACTGATGACCTGTATGTTCTTACCTCTATATCTGTCTTTTGTTGTCCAGAATACTGATGACCTGTATGTTCTTACCTCTATATCTACCTTTTGTTGTCCAGAATACTGATGACCTGTATGTTCTTACCTCTATATCTATCTTTTGTTGTCCAGAATACTGATGACCTGTATGTTGTTACCTCTATCTCTGTCTTTTGTTGTCCAGAATACTGATGACCTGTATGTTCTTACCTCTATATCTATCTTTTGTTGTCCAGAATACTGATGACCTGTATGTTGTTACCTCTATATCTACCTTTTGTTGTCCAGAATACTGATGACCTGTATGTTTTACCTCTATATCTACCTTTTGTTGTCCAGAATACTGATGACCTGTATGTTCTTACCTCTATATCTAGTTTTGTTGTCCAGAATACTGATGACCTGTATGTTGTTACCTCTATATCTACCTTTTGTTGTCCAGAATACTGATGACCTGTATGTTGTTACCTCTATATCTCTTTTGTTGTCCAGAATACTGATGACCTGTATTGTTGTTACTCTCTATATCTACTTTTTTGTCCAGAATACTGATGACCTGTATGTTGTTACCTCTATATCTGTCTTTTGTTGTCCAGAATACTGATGACCTGTATGTTGTTACCTCTATATCTGTCTTTTGTTGTCCAGAATACTGATGACCTGTATGTTGTTACCTCTATATCTACTTTTGTTGTCCAGAATACTGATGACCTGTATGTTGTTACCTCTATATCTACCTTTTGTTGTCCAGAATACTGATGACCTGTATGTTGTTACCTCTATATCTACTCTTTTGTTGTCCAGAATACTGATGACCTGTATGTTTTACCTCTATATCTACCTTTTGTTGTCCAGAATACTGATGACTGTATGTTTTACCTCTATATCTGTCTTTTGTTGTCCAGAATACTGATGACCTGTATGTTCTTACTCTATATCTTTTGTTGTCCAGAATACTGATGACCTGTATGTTGTTACCTCTATATCTCCTTTTGTTGTCCAGAATACTGATGACCTGTATGTTTTACCTCTATATCTGTCTTTTGTTGTCCAGAATACTGATGACCTGTATGTTGTTACCTCTATATCTGTCTTTTGTTGTCCAGAATACTGATGACCTGTATGTTTTACCTCTATATCTCCTTTTGTTGTCCAGAATACTGATGACCTGTATGTTGTTACCTCTATATCTCTTTGTTGTCCAGAATACTGATGACCTGTATGTTCTTACCTCTATATCTACCTTTTGTTGTCCAGAATACTGATGACCTGTATGGTTACCTCTATATCTGTTTTGTTGTCCAGAATACTGATGACCTGTATGTTTTACCTCTATATCTCTTTGTTGTCCAGAATACTGATGACCTGTATGTTTACCTCTATATCTACCTTTTGTTGTCCAGAATACTGATGACCTGTATGTTCTTACCTCTATATCTGTCTTTGTTGTCCAGAATACTGATGACCTGTATGTTTTACCTCTATATCTACCTTTTGTTGTCCAGAATACTGATGACCTGTATGTTGTTACCTCTATATCTCTTTTGTTGTCCAGAATACTGATGACCTGTATGTTCTTACCTCTATATCTACTTTTGTTGTCCAGAATACTGATGACCTGTATGTTGTTACCTCTATATCTACCTTTTGTTGTCCAGAATACTGATGACCTGTATGTTGTTACCTCTAATCTACCTTTTGTTGTCCAGAATACTGATGACCTGTATGTTTTACCTCTATATCTCCTTTTGTTGTCCAGAATACTGATGACCTGTATGTTTTACCTCTATATCTACTTTTGTTGTCCAGAATACTGATGACCTGTATGTTCTTACCTCTATATCTGTTTTGTCCAGAATACTGATGACCTGTATGTTCTTACCTCTATATCTCTTTTGTTGCCAGAATACTGATGACCTGTATGTTGTTACCTCTATCTTTTGTTGTCCAGAATACTGATGACCTGTATGTTTTACCTCTATCTTTTGTTGTCCAGAATACTGATGACCTGTATGTTTTACCTCTATATCTACCTTTTGTTGTCCAGAATACTGATGACCTGTATGTTGTTACCTCTATCCTTTTGTTGTCCAGAATACTGATGACCTGTATGTTTTACCTCTATATCTGTCTTTTGTTGTCCAGAATACTGATGACCTGTATGTTGTTTCCTCTATATCTGTCTTTTGTTGTCCAGAATACTGATGACCTGTATGTTTTACCTCTATATCTACCTTTTGTTGTCCAGAATACTGATGACCTGTATGTTCTTACCTCTATATCTCTTTTGTTGTCCAGAATACTGATGACCTGTATGTTGTTACCTCTATATCTGTCTTTTGTTGTCCAGAATACTGATGACCTGTATGTTGTTACCTCTATATCTGCTTTTGTTGTCCAGAATACTGATGACCTGTATGTTTTACCTCTATATCTACCTTTGTTGTCCAGAATACTGATGACCTGTATGTTGTTACCTCTATTCTGTCTTTTGTTGTCCAGAATACTGATGACCTGTATGTTGTTACCTCTATATCTCTTTTGTTGTCCAGAATACTGATGACCTGTATGTTCTTACCTCTATATCTGTCTTTTGTTGTCCAGAATACTGATGACCTGTATGTTCTTACCTCTATATCTACTTTTGTTGTCCAGAATACTGATGACCTGTATGTTTTACCTCTATATCTACCTTTTGTTGTCCAGAATACTGATGACCTGTATGTTTTACCTCTATATCTGTCTTTTGTTGTCCAGAATACTGATGACCTGTATGTTCTTACCTCTATATCTGTCTTTTGTTGTCCAGAATACTGATGACCTGTATGTTGTTACCTCTATATCTACCTTTTGTTGTCCAGAATACTGATGACCTGTATGTTCTTACCTCTATATCTGTCTTTTTTGTCCAGAATACTGATGACCTGTATGTTGTTACTCTATATCTACCTTTTGTTGTCCAGAATACTGATGACCTGTATGTTTTACCTCTATATCTTCTTGTTGTCCAGAATACTGATGACCTGTATGTTCTTACCTCTATATCTGTCTTTGTTGTCCAGAATACTGATGACCTGTATGTTGTTACCTCTATATCTACCTTTTGTTGTCCAGAATACTGATGACCTGTATGTTGTTACCTCTATATCTTTTTTGTTGTCCAGAATACTGATGACCTGTATGTTCTTACCTCTATATCTGTCTTGTTGTCCAGAATACTGATGACCTGTATGTTGTTACCTCTATATCTATCTGTTGTTGTCCAGAATACTGATGACCTGTATGTTGTTACCTCTATATCTACCTTTTGTTGTCCAGAATACTGATGACCTGTATGTTCTTACCTCTATATCTCTTTTGTTGTCCAGAATACTGATGACCTGTATGTTGTTACCTCTATATCTGTCTTTTGTTGTCCAGAATACTGATGACCTGTATGTTGTTACCTCTATATCTTCTTTTGTTGTCCAGAATACTGATGACCTGTATGTTGTTACCTCTATTCTGTCTTTTGTTGTCCAGAATACTGATGACCTGTATGTTGTTACCTCTATATCTACTTTTGTTGTCCAGAATACTGATGACCTGTATGTTTTACCTCTGTATCTGTCTTTTGTTGTCCAGAATACTGATGACCTGTATGTTCTTACCTCTATATCTGTCTTTTGTTGTCCAGAATACTGATGACCTGTATGTTGTTACCTCTATATCTACCTTTTGTTGTCCAGAATACTGATGACCTGTATGTTCTTACCTCTATATCTGTCTTTGTTGTCCAGAATACTGATGACCTGTATGTTGTTACCTCTATATCTACCTTTTGTTGTCCAGAATACTGATGACCTGTATGTTTTACCTCTGTATCTGTCTTTTGTTGTCCAGAATACTGATGACCTGTATGTTTTACCTCTATCTCTGTCTTTTGTTGTCCAGAATACCGATGACCTGTATGTTCTTACCTCTATCTCTGTCTTTTGTTGTCCAGAATACCGATGACCTGTATGTTGTTACCTCTATCTCTGTCTTTTGTTGTCCAGAATACTGATGACCTGTATGTTCTTACCTCTATCTCGTCTTTTGTTGTCCAGAATACTGATGACCTGTATGTTGTTACCTCTATATCTGTCTTTTGTTGTCCAGAATACTGATGACCTGTATGTTGTTACCTCTATATCTGTCTTTTGTTGTCCAGAATACTGATGACCTGTATGTTCTTACCTCTATCTCTGTCTTTTGTTGTCCAGAATACTGATGACCTGTATGTTGTTACCTCTATATCTACCTTTTGTTGTCCAGAATACTGATGACCTGTATGTTGTTACCTCTATATCTGTCTTTGTTGTCCAGAATACTGATGACCTGTATGTTGTTACCTCTATATCTGTCTTTTGTTGTCCAGAATACTGATGACCTGTATGTTGTTACCTCTAATCTGTCTGTTGTTGTCCAGAATACTGATGACCTGTATGTGTTACCTCTATCTCTGTCTTTTGTTGTCCAGAATACTGATGACCTGTATGTTGTTACCTCTATATCTGTCTGTTGTTGTCCAGAATACTGATGACCTGTATGTTGTTACCTCTATCTCTGTCTTTTGTTGTCCAGAATACTGATGACCTGTATGTTGTTACCTCTATATCTACTTTGTTGTCAGAATACTGATGACCTGTATGTTCTTACCTCTATATGTACCTTTTGTTGTCCAGAATACTGATGACCTGTATGTTGTTACCTCTATATCTACCTTTGTTGTCCAGAATACTGATGACCTGTATGTTCTTACCTCTATATGTACCTTTTGTTGTCCAGAATACTGATGACCTGTATGTTGTTACCTCTATCTCTGTCTTTTGTTGTCCAGAATACTGATGACCTGTATGTTGTTACCTCTATCTTTTGTTGTCCAGAATACTGATGACCTGTATGTTGTTACCTCTATGTCTACCTTTTGTTGTCCAGAATACCGATGACCTGTATGTTGTTACCTCTATACTGTCTTTTGTTGTCCAGAATACTGATGACCTGTATGTTGTTACCTCTATCTTTTGTTGTCCAGAATACTGATGACCTGTATGTTGTTACCTCTATGTCTACCTTTTGTTGTCCAGAATACGATGACCTGTATGTTGTTACCTCTATCTCTGTCTTTTGTTGTCCAGAATACTGATGACCTGTATGTTGTTACCTCTATATCTGTCTTTTGTTGTCCAGAATACTGATGACCTGTATGTTGTTACCTCTATCTCTGTCTTTTGTTGTCCAGAATACTGATGACCTGTATGTTTTACCTCTATATCTTCTTTTGTTGTCCAGAATACTGATGACCTGTATGTTGTTACCTCTATATCTACCTTTTGTTGTCCAGAATACTGATGACCTGTATGTTGTTACCTCTAATCTCCTTTTGTTGTCCAGAATACTGATGACCTGTATGTTGTTACCTCTATATCTACCTTTTGTTGTCCAGAATACTGATGACCTGTATGTTGTTACCTCTACATCTACCTTTTGTTGTCCAGAATACTGATGACCTGTATGTTCTTACCTCTATATCTGTCTTTTGTTGTCCAGAATACTGATGACCTGTATGTTGTTACCTCTATATCTACCTTTTGTTGTCCAGAATACTGATGACCTGTATGTTGTTACCTCTATATCTTCCTTTTGTTGTCCAGAATACTGATGACCTGTATGTTGTTACCTCTATATCTGTCTTTTGTTGTCCAGAATACTGATGACCTGTATGTTGTTACCTCTATATCTTCCTTTTGTTGTCCAGAATACTGATGACCTGTATGTTGTTACCTCTATATCTACCTTTTGTTGTCCAGAATACTGATGACCTGTATGTTTTACCTCTATATCTATCTTTTGTTGTCCAGAATACTGATGACCTGTATGTTCTTACTCTTGTTGTAGTCTGTACCTGTTGTTTCCTAATACTTGATGACCTGTATGTTGTTACCTCTATATCTAGTCTTTTGTTGTCCAGAATACTGATGACCTGTATGTTGTTACCTCTATATCTACTTTTGTTGTCCAGAATACTGATGACCTGTATGTTCTTACCTCTATATCTACTTTTGTTGTCCAGAATACTGATGACCTGTATGTTGTTACCTCTATATCTCTTTTGTTGTCCAGAATACTGATGACCTGTATGTTCTTACCTCTATATCTGTCTTTTGTTGTCCAGAATACTGATGACCTGTATGTTTTACCTCTATATCTTACTTTTGTTGTCCAGAATACTGATGACCTGTATGTTCTTACCTCTATATCTACCTTTTGTTGTCCAGAATTACTGATGACCTGTATGTTCTTACCTCTATCTGTCTTTTGTTGTCCAGAATACTGATGACCTGTATGTTTTACCTCTATGTTACCTTTTGTTGTCCAGAATACTGATGACCTGTATGTTCTTACTCTATATCTGTCTTTGTTGTCCAGAATACTGATGACCTGTATGTTGTTACCTCTATATCTTCTTGTTGTCCAGAATACTGATGACCTGTATGTTTTACCTCTATATCTGTCTTGTTGTCCAGAATACTGATGACCTGTATGTTTTACCTCTATATCTACCTTTTGTTGTCCAGAATACTGATGACCTGTATGTTCTTACCTCTATTTCTTGGTCCGTACTGTGTGTTGTTGACCTCATATCTTGATATGAGACCTGTATGTTCTTACCTCTATATCTGTCTTTTGTTGTCCAGAATACTGATGACCTGTATGTTGTTACCTCTATATCTGTCTTTTGTTGTCCTAGAATACTGAGTGACCTGTATGTTGTCTTACCTCTATATCTACTTTTGTTGTCCAGAATACTGATGACCTGTATGTTGTTACCTCTTATGTCTACTTTGTTGTCCAGAATACTGATGACCTGTATGTTCTTACCTCTATATCTACCTTTTGTTGTCCAGAATACTGATGACCTGTATGTTGTTACCTCTATGTCTGTCTTTTGTTGTCCAGAATACTGATGACCTGTATGTTTTACCTCTATATCTGTCTTTTGTTGTCCAGAATACTGATGACCTGTATGTTGTTACCTCTATATCTGTCTTTTGTTGTCCAGAATACTGATGACCTGTATGTTCTTACCTCTATAGTCTGTCTTTTGTTGTCCAGAATACTGATGACCTGTATGTTTGTTACCTCTATATCTACCTTTTGTTGTCCAGAATACTGATGACCTGTATGTTCTTACCTCTATATCTGTCTTTTGTTGTCCAGAATACTGATGACCTGTATGTTGTTACCTCTATGTCTACCTTTTGTTGTCCAGAATACTGATGACCTGTATGTTTTACCTCTATATCTCCTTTTGTTGTCCAGAATACTGATGACCTGTATGTTGTTACCTCTATTCTCTTTTGTTGTCCAGAATACTGATGACCTGTATGTTCTTACCTCTTATATCTGTCTTTTGTTGTCCAGAATACTGATGACCTGTATGTTCTTACCTCATATCTGTCTTTTGTTGTCCAGAATACTGATGACCTGTATGTTCTTACCTCTATATCTGTCTTTTGTTGTCCAGAATACTGATGACCTGTATGTTGTTACCTCTATTCTGTCTTTTGTTGTCCAGAATACTGATGACCTGTATGTTGTTACCTCTATATCTACTTTTGTTGTCCAGAATACTGATGACCTGTATGTTTCTTTACCTCTTATTAGTCTTACCTTTTTGTTGTCCAGAATACTGATGACCTGTATGTTTTACCTCTATATCTACCTTTTGTTGTCCAGAATACTGATGACCTGTATGTTGTTACCTCTATATCTGTCTTTTGTTGTCCAGAATACTGATGACCTGTATGTTGTTACCTCTATATCTGTCTTTTGTTGTCCAGAATACCGATGACCTGTATGTTCTTACCTCAACATCTTGCCAAAGCATCGGGCTTATGTACAGGCTTTAAGGTTTATGCCATGATCATACTGAATCTTCTCCATTACATGGCATCAATCGCGTCAGTATTTATGGAATTCATTCCGAGTGAGGATACGTTATCTTGAGAAACGGAAACTGTTTCTGCTACTGGTAATCGTCTGTAGCCAGCGATCAGCCTGGTTCTGTGAAAGTGAACAACCAACAGTTGTGAGAAAGATGGCGAGCTGATTCGAGATCTTCTCTATAAAGGTGATATGATATTGTGTTCGTTATGATGTGATAGTTTGTACTGATGAAAATACGATTGGAGGAGTTTCTATAAAGAAAGTAATTCTCAGTTCTTTGTCTTTGCTGTTAAGAAAGGTAGTCGTCGACCGGAACTTTTGGGGTCATTGTCCTGACATCAAGCAGGGCATCAGTCTGACAGGTAGCACGGGCATGTGGAATGCCATAATGAATGAAGTCGGCATTGCCATGTCGTGTCTAAGAAGTCAGTGAACTCTGTGTTTGTTTTATAGTAAGTTGTCTGTCAGTCTGCTTAGAAGAAACATCAACATTGACGAGAGGAGGGGGGTGGGTGGGAGCTGAGAGAGAGAGGGGGGAGAGAGAAAGAAGACAAAGAGGGAAAACAGAGGGCTTACATGAGGAAGAGAGAAAGGGAAAGAGAGAGAGGGGAGAGAGAGAAGAAAGAGAGCGAGATGGAAAGAGAGAGAGAGAGAGGAGAAGTGAAGAGAAGAGAAAAGAGAAGAGAAGAGAAGAGAGAGAGAGGGAGAGAGAGGGAGGGAGAGAGCGAGAGAAAGAGAGACAGACAAACAGAGAGAGAGACAGAATAGAGACAGAGACAGAGAGAGCGAGAGAGAGAAGAGGAAAGAAGAGAAGAGAAGAGAAGAGAAGAGAGAGAGAGAGAGAGAGAGAGAGAGAGAGAGAGAGAGAGACAGAGACAGATAGAGAGAGACAGAGACGGAGACAGAGACAGAGACAGAGACAGAGAGAGGTATGCTGATTTGATTATTTTTCTGTAAGGAGGTGAGATTACTTGTTTAAATCAGAACTGTATTGCTCGATGAAAACTTGACCGGAGTTTGCTGTAAGATTAGATGAAACCTGAACAATATTGCATAGCGGGCACTAAGTGTGCGTATCGGTAACAATTGTATCAAAGAGAGGTAATCGGTTTGCATAGGCTTGCGAACCTTCTTGGTGAACAATAAGCAAAGCTCGTCATTTCTGTTTTCCTTAGGCCCACAGCAATATTACGTTAACTCACAGTTTAGAGTTTGTTCAAGAGGGATTCATCACACGTAGACAATTCCATATGTGCTGCACCCGAATCTGCCAACACTTATCTGGCAGACTCCCTAAGCCTGCGTAAAACCGTATGCGCTGGCAGGGTTTTGAAATTGGGAGTAGGGGAAGGGAGTTTTGACACACTAATCTGACACCACGAGAATGATGGAAACATTAAGACGGGCAGCCAACAGGCCATTTTTTAATGTTGCAGGCTGGAATTGAACTTGAGATATCAGATCTTCAGTCCATGACTCTATCAAAAGAACCACCCAGTCTGTGTAAAAGTCACAATGTGAGATCGACTGTGCAACCACGGTCTGGGCCTAGATACACAATACTTTGATCTCCCAGAGGCAGTCTGAAATAATGTGAACATTGTTCCAAGTTTACATACGTTTTAGAGAAAAAAAATCCATTGAAATAACAACAACAAGCAAAACAAACAAACAAACAAACAAACAAACAAACAAACAAACAAATAAACAAACAAACACCCCCCCAAACCAAAACCAAAAACCAAAAACAAACAAACAAACAAACAAACAAAAAACAAACAACAACCAACCAACCAAACAAAAACAAACAAAACAAACAAACAAACAAACAAAAATCACGGCTCTGGCCCTGTGATGTCATTTAGAGTTAGCAGTTTGTTCAAGAAGAGTCATCGCATCAGGATAATTCCATATGCGCTCCCGCCAAATGTACCGACAATTACCTGACAGATTCCTTGAGCCTGCGTAACCCCCTATGGGCTGGTTGGCAAGGTGTAAAACCTGCAGTCCGTCTGAAGCCATTACTGGCAAGCATTTTGAGTGTATCATAAAAGAAACACAGGAATGGCAGGGACTGTAACAGATCTGGGCACAGAATAATTAAATGTCATGACTGGAAAAGCCCAGCTGACCACGTAGGCTGTCTCAAGCACATGGCAACACAATTTTCATGTCACGATCTGGAACGAAATCCGAAACAAGTGTGACTGCCCGCGTTCAAGCAAACAGGAACCAAGAAAAAAAAACAAAAAAACACACAAAAAAAAGAAAAAAAACAAAAAAAAAGAAAAAAACCCCACTCCAAAAACAAACAAACAAACAAACAACAAACAAACAAACAAACAAAACAAAAAACACGGAAAAAGAAGCAGAACACGTATTTAATACAACCAGACCAGACAGGCGCAAATTTTCGGCCAACTGGCCTTTGTCAAGCGTGAATGTAGGATCACAAACAAATAAACACCAAATACTAAAATTAAGAGAAAAGATCACACACAAACACCAAATACAAAAATTCGGAGGAAAAGACTGAAACTTCCCTGCAGCTTCGTTCAGTGTGAGAAAAGGACTAAACTGAACGAAGCAGCAGGGAAGTTCCAGTCTTTTTCTCCTAATTTTTGTATTTGGTGTTTGTTTCTGATCTTACGCTTGACAAAATCTTCTCCTGTCTTGTCTGGTCGTATTAAATACGCGTTCTGATTCTTTTTCGTGTTTTTTTTTCTGTTTCCTTACGATGCGGAACGGATCTGTTCGGTTTATCATGCATTTAAAAAATCCTGTTATGAAGTTGTAAGTTCCACTGACAGATGTCTTAATCCATTTCTTTTTAGATTACAGTCGGCATCCTACTTTCTCTCTCTCGTTCGCCCATTCCATAGCTCACTATATCACATCAGAGAGACATAGACAGAGAGAGAGAGAGAGAGAGAGAGAGAGAGAGAGAGAGAGAGAGAGGTGAGAGAGAGAGAGAAAAAGAGAGACAGGGAGAGAGAAAAAGAGAGTGTGTGTGTGAGAGAGAGAGAGTGAGAGAGATAGAGATAGAGTGTGTGTGTGAGAGATAGATAGAGATAGAGTGTGTGTGTGTGAGAGAGAGAGAGAGAGGGGGAGAGAGAGTGGGAGAGAGTGTGAGAGAGAGAGAGAGGGAGAGAGATATCTATATCTATATCTATAGCTATCTATCTATCTATGACACACACACACACACATACACACACACACACACACACACACACACACACACACACACACACACACACACACACACACACATATATATATATATATATATATATATATATATATATATATATATAGAGAGAGAGAGAGAGAGAGAGAGGAGCGGAGAAGAGTTCATATCACCGTCAAATTGAATAATGGATTTGAAAATGATAGCAGCAATAGAGAATGATGGAGCACGTGTGTGTGTCGTGAGAAAGACAGAGTTCATATTAAGGTCAATAAACATCTGATTTAAAAATCACAGCAATAACTGAGAGAGAGAGAGAGAAGAGAGAAAGAAAGAAAGAGAGAGAAAAAAAAGAAAGAAAGAAAGCAAAAGAAAAAAAGAGATTGTGTGTGAGAGAGAGAGAGAGAGAAAGAGAGAGAAAAGAGGAAGAAAGAAAGAGAGAAAAAAGAAAGAAAGAAAGCAAAGAAAAAAGAGAGAATGAGAGAGAGAGAGAGCGGGAGAGAGAGAGAGAGAGAGAGAGACAATGACAATGACAATGACAATGACAATGATGCTTTATTTTCCAACGGTAAAAGTTATTGGCTAGAAGCCATTTTTCAAACTTGCCGTTGCTATTCTATACACATGACATTTAAGAGAGAGAGAGAGAGAGAGAGAGAGAGAGAGAGAGAGAGAGAGAGAGAGAGAGAGAGAGAGTCACACACACATACACACACACACATACCACACACACACACACACACACACACACACACACACACACACACACACACACACACACACACAACACAAACCACACACACACACACACACACACGAAAAATAGCAAATGGACCCTGTGTATCAGGAATGAAAGACGAAAGAACAATGACAGGGCTTGAACAAGAAGGTGATTTGTTGAGACTGTCTGCTCTACTACGGCCTGTCAGTAAGACAGACAGACAGACAGACAGATGGACAGACAGACAGACAGACAGATGGACAGACAGACAGACAGATGGACAGACAGACAGACAGACAGATGGACAGACAGACAGACACACAGACAGACAGATAGACAGACAGACAGACAGACAGACAGAGAAACAGAAAGAGAAACAGATAGGCAGGCAGGCAGGCAGGCAGATAGACAGACAGACAGAGAAATGGGTAGGCAGGCAGGCAGGCAGGCAGGTAGGCAGAGGGACTGACGGACAGACAGACAGAGGGACAGAAAAACAAACAGACAGACAGACAGACAGACAGACAGACAAAGAGACAGACAGACAGAGGCAGACAACCAGCCAGCCAGCCAGCCAGACAGACAAAGAGACAGACAGACAGCCAGATAGACACAGAAACAAACATACAGACAGGCAGGCAGGCAAGTAGGCATGCAGGCATGCAGGCAGGCAGGGAGGCAAGCAGGCAAGCAGACAGGCAGGCAGGCAGGCAGACAGACAGATAGACAGACAGACAGACAGACTGACAGACAGACAGGCATGAATGCAGGCTGTAGGCAGGCACAGAAACTAACAGACAGACAGACATAAAAACAAAAAAAGACAAATGGACAAGTCAATGGCAGGCTGTCAAAAGACCAGCACAAGAAGAATGGCAGGGGGCGAACACCAAGACAACAAAGGGGATTTACTACACTGCCCGATCTGCAGCCAACTGACAGCTGGTGACTGATGGTGTGGCTGCCAGCCCACAGATCGATACTGCCCCCATTGATTCCCTTATCGAACACTTTGGCTGGAATTCCCCCACTCACTCACTCGCTCATTCACTCACTCAGGGCAGCCCTTCCAACTAAAGAAAAGGAAAGGCCCAACTTCTTTTGAAGGAAATTTAATGGGAAGTTGATGAAGCTTGCGTAGTACTGTACTTTCTCTGTAAAAACAGTGTTGTTGTAAGGGGTTTTTCTTTTGCTTTGTTCTTTGTTTTAATGTTGGCTGTTTAAATTCCTTGTTGGGTCACGCAGATATATTGGCAAACGACTAGGAAAAATGGTGAGAGAGAGAGAGAGAGAGAGAGAGAGAGAGAGAGAGAGAGAGAGAGAGACAGAGACAGAGAGAGAGAGACAGAGAGAGAGAGAGAGAGAGAGAGAGTTACACACACACACACACGAAAAATAACAAATGGACCCTGTGTGTCAGGAAGAAAAGACAAAAAGGAAGGTCATTTGTTGAAACTGTCTGCTCTTCTACGGCCTGTCAGTAAGACAGACAGACAGACAGAAGCAGACAAACAGATAGACATCTATACAGATGGACAGAGAAACAGAGAAACAGACAGACAGACAACAGACAGACAGATAAACAGACAGTGAAACAAACAGACAGACAGTGAAACAAACAGACAGACAGATATACAGACAGACAGAGAAACAGACAGACAGACAGAGAGACATAGAAACAGAGAGACGGACGGACGGACGGATGGACGGACGGACAGACAGACTGACAAAGAAACAGGCAGCCAGAAAGACACAGAAATTAACACAGGCAGACAGACAGACAGACAGACAGACAAACAGGCAGTCAGTCAGGCAGACAGACAGACAAGCAGGCAGTCAGGCATGCATGCCTGCAGGCAGGCAGTCAGTCAGGCAGGCAGGCAGTCAGTCAGTCAGTCAGTCAGGCAGTCAGGCAGGCAGGCAGGCAAGCAGGCAGGCAGGCAGGCAGGCAGGCAGGCAGGCAGGCAGGCAGGCAGGTGGGCACTCATGCAAGCAGGCAGGCAAGCAGATAGACAGACAGACAGACAGGCAGACAGACAGACAGACAGGCAGACTGACAGACAGACAGAGAAACAGCCAGAGAAACAGACAGACAGGCAGGCAGATAGACAGACAGACAGAGAAATGGGTAGGCAGGCAGGCAGGTAGAGGGACGGATGGACAGACAGACAGAGGGACAGAGAAACAAACAGGCAGACTAGAGGGATGGACAGACAGAGGGACAGAGAAACAAACAAACAGACAAACAGACAGACAGACAGAATGACAGAACGACAGACAAAGAGACAGACAGACACAGGCAGACAACCAGCTGGCCAGACAAAGAGACAGACAGACAGCCAGATAGACACAGAAACGAACACACAGACAGGCAGGCAGGAAAGCAGGCAGACAGGCAGGCAGGCAGACAGACTGACAGACAGACAGACAGACAGGCATGAATGCAGGCAGCAGGCAGGCACAGAAACGAACAGACAGACAGACATATAAAAAAAAAAAAAGACAAATGGACAAGTCAACAGTGGGCTGTCAAAAGACCAGCACCAGAAGAATGGCAGGGACTAACACCAAGACAGCAAAGGGGATTTACTACACTGCCCGATCTGCAGCCAACTGACAGCTGTTGACTGATGGTGTGCCTGCCAGCCCACAGATCGATACTGCCCCCATTGATTCCCTTATCGAACACTTTGGCTGGAATTCCCCCACTCACTCACTCGCTCATTCACTCACTCAGGGCAGCCCTTCCAACTAAAGAAAAGGAAAGGCCCAACTTCTTTTGAAGGAAATTTAATGGGAAGTTGATGAAGCTTGCGTAGTACTGTACTTTCTCTGTAAAAACAGTGTTGTTGTAAGGGGTTTTTCTTTTGCTTTGTTCTTTGTTTTAATGTTGGCTGTTTAAAATTCCTTGTTGGGTCACGCAGATATATTGGCAAACGACTAGGAAAAATGGTGAGAGAGAGAGAGGGGAGAGAGAGAGAGAGAGAGAGAGAGAGAGAGAGAGAGAGAGAAGAGAAGAGATGCAAACGACTAGGAAAAATTTGTTGGAGAGAGAGAGAGAGAGAGAGAGAGAAGAGAGAAGAGAAAGAAGAAAGGAGAGTTGCAAACGACTAGGAAAAAATTGTGAGGAGAGAGAGAGAGAGACAGAGAGAGAGAGAGAGAGAGAGAGAGAGAGAGAGACAGAGAGACAGAAAACAGAGAGACAGAGAGAGAGAGGGGGGGAGAGAGATAGAAGGAAAGAGAGAGAAGAAGAAGAGAGAGAAGAGATCACACACATACGAAAAATAACAAAGGACCCTGTTGTCAGGAAGAAAAGACAAAAGAACAATGACAGGGCTTGAAACAAGAAGGTGATTTGTTGAGACGTCTGCTCTACTACGACCTGTCAGAAAGACAGATGGACAGACAGACAGACAGACAGACAGAACAGACAGACAGGACAGACAGACAGAGAAACAGCCCAGAGAAACAGACAGACAGGCAGGCAGATAGACAGACAGACAGAGAAATGGGTAGGCAGGCAGGCAGGCCAGGCAGGTAGAGGAAGGACGGACAGACAGACAGAGGGACAGAGAAACAAACAGGCAGACTAGAGGACAGATGGACAGACAGACAGAGGGACAGAGAAACAAAAAACAGACAGACAGACAGAAGAAGACAGACAAAAGAGACAGACAGACACAGGCAGACAACCAGCCAGCCAGACAAAGAGACAGACAGAGAGCCAGATAGACATAGAAACGAACACACAAACAGGCAGGCAGGCAAGCAAGCAGGCAGACAGACAGACAGACAGACAGTGGGCAGGCATGCAGCCAGGCAAGCAGGCAGAAAGGCAGGCAGACAGACAAAAGAACAGATGGGTAGACAGAAGACAGATAGACAGCAGACAGACAGACAGACTGACAGACAGACAGACAGACAGGCATGAATGCAGGTAGCAGGCAGGCACAGAAACAACAGACAGACAGACACATAAAAACAAAAAAAGACAAATGGACAAGTCAACAGCAGCTGTCAAAAGACCAGCACAAGAAGAATGGCAGGGACCAACACCAAGACAGCAAAGGGGATTTACTACACTGCCCGATCTGCAGCCAACTGACAGCTGTGACTGATGGTGTGGCTGCCAGCCCACAGATCGATACTGCCCCCATTGATTCCCTTATCGAACACTTTGGCTGGCCTTCCCCACTCACTCACTCGCTCATTCACTCACTCAGGGCAACCCTTCCACTTAAAACGAAAAGGAAAGGCCCAACTTCTTTTGAAAGAAAATTAATGGGAAGTTGATGAAGCTTGCGTAGTACTGTACTTTCTCTGTAAAAACAGTGTTGTTGTAAGAGTTTTTCTTTGCTTTGTTCTTTGATTTTATGTTGGCTGTTTGAATTCCTTGTTGGGCCAGGTCAGGAAAACTAGTAAGTGAATAGATAAATGAAAAATGAATGAATAAATAAATGAATGAATGAATGAATGAATGAACAAATGAATGAATGAATGGATGAATGAATGAATGAATAATGCAAGGTTGAGTTGAGTTACATTCACTTCTGGCAAAGCTTCTTTCTTTCTGTCTGTCTGTCTGTCTTTCTCTTTCTCTCTCTTTCTGTCTTTCTCTCGCTCACTCTCTGTCTCTCTTTCTGTCTGTCTGTCTCTCTCTCTATATTTTCCTTTCTCTCTCTTTCCCATTCTCTCACTCTTCCTGTCTCTCTCTTTGTTTCTCTCTCTCTTTCTCTCTCTCTCTCTCTTTCTCTCTCTCTGTTTGCCTGTCTGTCTGTCTGTCATTTTTCCTCCTTCTCTTTTCCTCTCGTTCTCTCTCATTTTCCCTCCTTCTCTCTCTTCCTCTCTCTCTCTCTCTCCCCGCATCTCTCTCTCCTGTGTGTGTGTGTGTGTGTGTGTGTGTGTGTGTGTGTGTGTGTGTGTGTGTGTGTGTGTGTGTGTGTGTGTGTGTGTGTGTTACTGTTACCGAGAAAGGTGCGGTAATGAAGTCTGATACAAACGGCTTCTGGTCCAGTCGCCAGCGAAAAGACCCACCCGCCTGACACGAAACCTGTCACCTCTCTGTTCCTTTCCTCCCGCTTACCCACCCGATTACCCACCCGCTTGATGGGGTCACAGGTTATAATCTGACTGCACACGTTTCGGTTGTTGTTGGTTACCGTGTTTTGCACCCGGGGTGGGGACTGTGTGGCCTTCACTACCGCCATCATATGCTGGGTGTGCGGTGTGGACTTCGTGCGGTGGACCTGGATGTCTGTAGGACAGAGGTCGTGTGTGTTGGCAGTCTGTGACAAAGTGTTCAGAGTAATTTGGAGACGTGATTCCTAACAATAATTATTGAGAGCTTATCTGTGTCTTTGAGGAAGCGTTTAGAATAATTTGGAGATGCGTGTCGTAACAATAGTTATACTGTACTTTCCTGTGTCCGTGGGGAAAGCGTTTAGAATAATTTGGAGATGCGTGTCGTAACATTAATTATTGTGTACTAACCTGTGTCTGTGGGGTAGCGATTAGAATAATTTGGAGATGCGTGTCGTAACATTAATTATTGTGTACTAACCTGTGTCTGTGGGGTAGCGATTAGAATAATTTGGAGATGCGTGTCGTAACATTAATTATTGTGTACTAACCTGTGTCTGTGGGGTAGCGATTAGAATAATTTGGAGATGCGTGTCGTAACAATAATTATACTGTGCTTTCCTGTGTCTGTGGAGAAGCGTTTATAATAATTTGGAGATGCATTTCGTAACACTTATTATTGTGTGTTTACCTGGTTCTTCATTATTTCTATAAGAGTAGGCCTTACGTGACTTATTCTGACTTCGAGTTTTCTTACCCTTTAAGTCTAAACCCCGACTGTTTGTCATGTTTCTCATTAGTACTTTTCATTCTGAAGTACTGGTAGTGTATAGAGGGCTGGTTGGTTTGTTGTTTAGATAAACCCGTGGACTGAAGATCTGATGTCTCGAGTTCAATTCATTCCAAACCCGCAGTATTAAAAACTGGCCTGGAATGTTGTGTGTTGAAATCCCCATCGGTCCTGTCAAAATCATTTCGGGATTTTTTTGCCTCAACTGGCTCCTGTCCAAAAATTCTGTGTGCTAATGACTCATCGGGAAAACTGGGACCGCACAGACGATTGTTATCCACTTTATACGGATGCGTCATTGAGGTTGTTGCTTAAATCTCCTGACCAACACCGCAGGTGTCTGAATATCTCGGACCTGGTTGACGCCAGGATATACCATGAAACTAAGTATGGGTGCCCCTTTTCAGACAGTCTCAATCCAGAACAGAGTTCCTGCAGGAAGTTGGTGGATAGGGTGAGGGAGTCAAGGATTAAGTGTTTGCTTTGCTAGCATTGTTGTCAATGCAGGGTGCTGATGGACAGGGTGCGGGAGTCAAAGGGTTAATGTGACGTAAGAAATAGGACAGAAGGGGAAAAAGAGTCTACATGATCTGTGAGAAAACATTTGTTGCTCCTTGCCTTTACGATTAGTGACACAGACAGACGAAGCTATAATATATATAACTGGTTTGTCGGGATATTCCTTGCATAGTTAAGTAACGCTTACTGTTGTACAGAAGCGAAGCCTGGCCAATCAACAAGCAAAATAAGGACGAAATCGAGGTAGTTAAAATGTGTGTGTGTTTTTTTTTTTAAAGAAAAATGTTAAAAGTTCCATGGACAGCAAAGAAAACAACGAGACAGTCCTGAAGGAGGCAGACACAAAAGAATGACAATGAAAAAATAGGAAATGACAAGCAACATTTATAGGATATTTTATGAGGTGAGAGAAATTTGAGCACTTAGTCACAACAGGAAAGCTAGAGGGAAAATACCTTTAGGTAGACTTAGGGAGAAAATATTAGTTTTGCAGAGTGGGTGGGGACAAGAAGGGTAGGAGATATACTTGCAGTGACAAAAGATAGATTCGTTTGGAGGACCATGATTGCCAACGCCTTACGGCAAGGCACATGACGATGATGATATTTTGAGCTTATGCCATGATCATTTTGGGTCTTCTCCATCACATGGCATCAGTGGGGACAGTTCATAGGGACTATATTCTTAGCACGGAGTCGTCATCTTAAGAAACTGAAACCGAAACTTGGACAAGATTTTGCTTTGAATGGGACAAAATACATCGAGTAGAAAACGGACTGATGATATTTGACATGTTGTGAAATGTAGGATACATGAAGGCATCTCACAAAAACTATTTAACAACTAAATCTAACTATGTGATGATATCATCCGGTGTTTTTGTGCCGTAATCAAGCAGAAGACTCTGTTGCTGTGTCGACATTTTCATACCTTTGAACGATTTGTGCAGGTAAATAGACTCACGACACAGTCAGACATAGAGCAGTGAGGTTACTGTGTGTTCAGTTCAGTCAGGTAAACTGTGAGCAAACAGACATTTTATATCAAATGCCACGGACAGGTTGCTGAACAGATGTTTCTATTGAATATCCCTCGTGGGGTTCTTCATGCCTTTGAATCCTGTCATAAATAAAAGAAAATACGTAAATAACTAACAAGATCAACACTACGAAAGAACAGTAAGCAAGTAGTAGAGCCATACCGGAAAGGAAAAAGGGTTATCTACCTTGGCGAAACGGACGAACAAACACAACGATAAACTGATACTGTTGAACGTTGCTTCTTTCTTTGTGGATGTCCTCTGAGTTTTTCGTCTCGTGTTTGGATTCTGTCGGTGACAATATTGTGGGTACATTATAATTTGTTATTGTTAACGTGACCATTGCACACAGAAGATAACACCATGCCGTCTTTTTATTTCAATAAGGTAAGTTGGTGATGTAGGTTGGTGTGTGTGTATATTGTTTATTGATGATGATGGTGTGGCTATATGTGTGTGTATGTGTGTTTATATATATATATATATATATATATATATATATATATATACATGTGTGTGTGTGTGTGTGTGTGGTGTGTGCGTGTGTGTCTGTGCGTGCGTGCGTGCGTGTGTGTGTGTGTGTGTGTATTTGTGTGCGTGAGAGAGAGAGAGAGAGAGAGAGAGAGAGGGAAGGAGAGAGAGAGAGAGAGTTTGTGTTAGTGCTAGTGTGTGTGTGAGTGTGTTAGTGTGCGTTAGTGTGTGTGTGTGTGTGTGTGTGTGTGTGTGTGTGTGTGTGTGTGTGTGTGTGCGTGCGTGCGTGAGAAATAGGGAGAGAGTGTGTTAGTGTTAGTGTGTGTGTGTGTATGTGCGTGTCAGTGTGAGTGTGTGTGTGTGTGTGTGCATGTGTGTTTGTGTGCATATGTGTGTGTATGCATGTGTGTTTGTGTGCATATGTGTGTGCGTGTGTGTGTGTATGTGTGTTTACAAAATTCAGGCTTCAGACTTCAGATGGTTTATCAATGTAATAGGCCATTGCCCCTCATGAAGGGCAGGGCACAACCACACAGCGAGTACATCAAAATAAGCAGATCAAAACGAACCACCAACTGTGTACATGATCATGACATTGCTATAAACATTCAAATGCCCTATAAAAACAGAAAGAAGGAGAGAGAGAGAGAGTAAGAAAGAGAGAGAAAAGAGAGAGAGAGAGTAAATTCAGGTTCGGATTGATATTGCTTATAGTCCAACCGACTACTAGAGCCGTATCAGGACTAACACCACATCAAAAACGATCAGGTAGAGAGAGAGAGAGAGAGACAAAGAGAGAGAGAGAGAGAGAGAGAGAGAGAGAGAGAGAGGAAGAGAGAGAGAGACAGAGACAGAGAGACAGACAGACAGACAGACAGACAGAGAGAGAGAGAGAGAGACAGACAGACAGACAGACAGACAGACAGACAGCAGACTGGCACAAACTCACACACAAACACACACACGCACAAAAAACCCGTCCCCAGTCCAAACACGCACCTCAAACTATCACTAAACATTCCCTCCCGCTACACCCCCCAGTAAGACTCAAGATTATCAGCAAAGCACCCGATTAGACCTACGCCGACCAGCGGGAGGGTGTAAGGATTAACGATACACAACAATCCTCAAGGTGTTGAGAAAATATTGAACTGCACAGGACAAGGCAGAGTGTATCCAATATACACACTCTGACAACAGTCAACGGTATAACGGACTAACGACCCTCTTGGTGGAGAAAAATGTTTGTGGACAGATTAAGTACTGGATACCAGTCGCCAGGAATCAAGGCAAAGGGAGTAAACCTTGACAGGAAAAAAACAACCAACACTGCCTTGTGGTTATCTCGGGAGAGAATTAGGCTAAGGGAGTAAACGCTGACAGAAAATCACCCCCACTGCCTTGTGGGTTGTCGTGGGAACGACAAAGGCTAGTGGAGTCCGTACAAAAACCGATTGAGGGAAAAAAATCAACAACCAACCAAACAAACACACACACACAAAAACAACTACAAACAAACAAACAAAACAAACAAACAAACAAACAAACAAACAAACAAACAAACAAACAAAACACCAACAATAACAAAAAGCAAAAAAACCCCAAAAAACAAAAACAAACAAAACACACACACACACACACACACACACACACACACACACACACACACACAAAACAAATAAACAAACGGGAAACAACCAACTTCATCATGGCCAGCCAGCAACATTTATATGCCATTAAAATTTTTTTATGAGGAAAGGGAAATTGGAGCATCAAGTCACAACAGGAAAGCTGGAGGAAAAGAGAATATCAGGTAGACCCAGGGAGAAAATACTGGACGGACTTACAGGGTGGCTGAGGACAGACAGGGTGGGAGATGTACTTGCAGCAACAAGGGACAGATTCGTATGGAGAGCCATGATCGCCAACGCCACGCGACAGGGCACATGATGATGATGACGATGATGATGATGATGATGATGGTGACGATGACCAGTCGCCATGGGGCAGTGGTTAGTGCAACGGACTATCAACCAGAAGGTTGCGGGTTCGAAACCCCATCAGTTTTGTTTACATCACAGTGGGATATTTTGTTGGCTCCAACCGGCTCTGACTCAGAGGTGAGTGTGCTAGGGGCTTGCTTGGAAGACTGGGACCACATTGTTGAGTCTCATCCACTTCACGTATACGTCACTGAAGGTGTTGCTTAAATCTCCTGATCAACACGGCAGGTATCTGTATCTCTCGGGACTGATTGACGCTAAGATATATTACGATAACATACGCAGCGTACAGCCGTGTCACGAGGATTCAATCCATAACGGAACTCCATAGCATCAAGATTATCATCACATCGTCATTATCATCGTAGCACTGTAACAGTCTCTCAGCTTCTGTGGCCATTAGCAGTAAGAAACTCTGGAAAGACCAGACAGCAGAATGTCTTCAGAGGAGACATCCCCGTCAAGCAAAATGTTTCGGCCTTTATCTCAGCTTCTGTGGCCATTAAGTGGTGTAGAAAATGGTGGGAAAGGGTGTGTGTGGAGATTAATCACATGGCAGAAATCTATTGGAGCCGCTGTAAGATTGTGATACAGTGTGAGTCCCATTTATTTTTTATTATACATTGGCTGATCAGTTCTTTGATAAAAACCGTGCATTCAAGATGTGGTGTCTGGATTTCAATCCCAGCCCGCAAGATGAAAACTGGCCTGTTGGCTGTCCATCTTATTGTTTCCATCATTCTGCTGATGTCAGTTTAGGATGACGTAGATTCCTTTTCCCTCCTTCACCCAACCTTACAGAAAAATCTAGAGGGCTGACGTCACAGGTATCAGGCAACATAACACAAAGTGGAAACACTGGAGAGATGGATGGATGATTTCCCTTAAAGGCCAACTAGTCTTCTTGCCTTTCCTAAAGTCTTGGTCAAAAAAAAAAAAAAAAAAAAAAAAAAAAAGTGGCGCCGTATTGCAGCGACGCGCTCTGAAAGGGGAGAACAACCCGAGTTTCACATGGTAAACCCACTGTGACAAAAGGTATGAATATGAATATGAATATGAATATGAATATGAATACGAATACGAATATGAAATACGAATACGAATACGAATATGAATATGAATACGAATTCGAATTGAATACGAATACGAATACGAATATGAATATCATAGAATACGAATACGAATTACGAATACGATATAAATGATACATACGAATATGAAATGTCTACAGAATCATCAATCAGACGAGAATGGACTCGCCCATAAGGTCTCTTCGGGGTATGGTTCATCACGGTCCCACCCTCTCAACATACACACTTGAACTTGATGGTCCCGCCTGCCATCTTGGCACTGCAGGACACGGAGGAGAGCCTCTGGCAACTCCTGAACACCACACTCCATGGCAGTCGGAAAGAACTGGATAAATCGGCCACCTTCATCGCCAGATGTGGACTGGCAATGTCCAGATATTCGTCATCTAAAAGCTTAAATGATTGTTGACTCTCTCTTTGTCTCACATATACACATGCACACATAACAACACACGCACCACACACACCCGCACACCACGCCGCGCACACACACACACAATACACGTGACAACGCGTCACTACACACATACATACAACACGTACACACGCACACAACACCACACAACGCCCGCAAAACAGACAAGCAGAGCACAAACAGAGAAAGACAGAGACATAAGACAGACAGAACAGACAGACAGGCACACACACACACACACACACACACACACTCACACACCACACACACAAACACCCCACACACACAACACACACACACACACACACACACACACACACTCACACAACACAACACACACACACACACACACACACACACACACACACACACACACACACACACACACACACCACACACACACACACACCACACCACACACACACACACACACACACACACCACAACCACACACACTACTACACACACACTCGACCACCCCCTCGTGTATAAGATT
>CM060310.1:5206503-5214003 GCA_030674185.1 Monoplex corrugatus | reverse complement strand
GTAGGCTATGCTGTGTGTGTGTTGATCGGGTGTTTCAACACCTAACACACTAAAACCTTTGATTCCCGCACCCACCCTATCTACCAACTGTAAAATCTTAAACCCTTTGACTCCTTCACCCTACCGTCATCATCATCATCATCATCATCATCATAGCATTGTTAAAAATGGTTCCAGACTCTACGGCCATTAACCATTTGACTACCGTTTCCTATCCACCAACAGCAAAAACTTAACCCTTTGACTCCCTCACACTGTTGTCGTCGTCATCATCATCATCATTATCATCCTTCTCCTCCTCCTCTTAGCAATGTGAAAAATGGTTCCAGACTCTACGGTCATTAACCATTTCACTACCACATCCTATCCACCATCTGCAAAAACTTAACCCTTTGACTCCCTCATCCTGTCGTCGTCGTCATCCCCCTCCTCCTCCTCATAGCATTGTGAAAAATGGTTCCAGACGCTACGGCCATTAACCATTTCACTAACGCATCCTATCCACCAACTACAAAAATCAAGGTTAAGTTTTTTTTAACCCTTTGACTCCCTCACCTTTTCCACCAGCTTCCTGCAGGAAGCTGGTGGAAAGGGTGAGGGAGTCAAAGGGTTAAGTTTTTGCTTTGCTAGCATGGCTGACAATGCAGGATGCTGATGGACAGGGTACGGGAGTCAAAGGGTTAAACCTACACACAGCAGTCAGCTGTAATACCCACACAAGATATAAGAATTATGCCTTATTGTCTGATTTTTCCATCGTCTGTTCTTTGAACAAGGCGCCTGGTTAACGTCAGGGAACAGCAACTCTTGTATTCCGATATTTCTTCAGTTACCTATTGTCTATTATACCGTTTGCATGAACAGCATCAACGAAAATACACCACTTCTGTCTATTCTGACAATGAACAGAGTGTGGACATCGTCGCTATTATTAAAAAGAATCACACCAAAACAAAAAACAAACAAACAAAACAAAACAAACAAACAAACAAAAAACAACAACAACAACAACAAACCCCAGAAAACAAACACATGAGAAACAAAACAAAACAAAACAAAACAAAAAACAAACACACCAATGGGCACATCACCCATAGAAACCACGATATCACCAGGACTGCCTTTCACTGGACACCAGAAGGAAGATGTGAAAGAGGAGGAACCAAGAAAACTTGGCGATAAACGACATAACGAGGCCTTGAAAAGTCCTGAAATACACTTGGAGTATTATACAGAGGATAGACATCAGTGCAGAACCTTCGTTGCTGCCCTACGTACCAGTGGCAAAATGAGCAGTAAGTCAAAGTGGCTTAAGTCTCTTCTGTGCTTAGGCCAGCTTCTGTATGGTAACCCACGTGTCAGGTAGACCCAGGGAGAAAATATGGACGGACTTGCAGGGTGGCTGAGGACAGAGAGGGTGGAAGATGTGCTTGCGGCGACAAGGGATAATAATAATAATAAAAGGCAATTTATATAGCGCTTTCCAGAGCACAAAGCGCTTCACATAAAATCAGTATATAACTAAATACAAATAGATACACCAACATAAAATTTAAACATACCGCTGCTAACACTATATAACATAAAACATAAAATTTACGTTCAACAAGACATATTAACATAGTAAATTCAAATATTACTAAAAATAGTGACAATCATACAAAAATATTTTCTCTCTCTTTCTCTTCACACACACACACACACACACACACACACACACACACACACACACACACACACACACACACACACACACACACACACACACACACACACACACACACAGACCCAAACACACTCCCTCTCTCAACCACTCAGTTTCTCTACTATCAAATTCTATCACGCTTACACATACTCTTACTCATACTCTCACTCTCTTGCCCCACCCCAACCATACTCTCGCTCTCTACCGTGCTCCCGATATTCCTTGCTCACTCTCTCTCTCTCCCGCACAGCCTCTCTCTCTCTCTCTCTTCCCCCCTCCCCCCCTCTCCCTCTCTCTTGCTCGCATAAACATGCTTCACACACACACATACACACACACACACACACACACACACACACACACACAAACACACACACACACATATATGTAGGAACGATGATCAGGGCTGAGAGAGAAGAGAAAGAGAAGATCAATGAAAGTATTGAGTGAAAAGATAGGTCTTCAGACTAGACTTGAAAGAAGGAAGACATTGCTTATGGCGAATATGATAGGGAAGGGAGTTCCAGGTCATGGCAGCAGAGTGGGAGAAAGCTCTCTGACCATGCAGTTTCCGGTTGAAACGGGGAACACAGAAAGTTCTTGTGTCGGTAGAGGATCGGAGAGTTCTGGATGGTACATACACTTGAAGAAGTTCAGACAGATAAGAGGGAGCGGAGCAAGTAAGAATTTTGTAACAGAGACAGCAACATTTGTATTTGATTCTTTGTTCAACTGGAAGCCAATGCAACTTTTTCAGAAGAGGAGAACATGACTGGGATCTAGGGGCTTTACAAACAAGCCTAGCTGCTGAATTCTGAACCCGTTGGAGAGGTTGAATGACAACTGAAGGGCAGCCGATTAGAATAGAATTACAGTAGTCCAAGCGTGAAAGAATATAAGAGGAAATAAGAGTTTTAGTGGCTTCCTCAGTAAGAAAGGGGCGGATAGAAGCAATACGTCTTAGTTCCATATAAGAAAGCTGGCATATCTTAGTGACATGTTTTTGCATAGAAAGATCATGATCTAAAAGAACTCCTAAATCCCGGACACAGTCAGAAAATTTAATGGAACTAGAACCTATAGGGAGAGAAGAAGAAAGTGTGTTGATATCATGATGTGAGAAACGTATAGCCTCCGTCTTGTCACAGTTAAGTTTCAGTTTATTTGATGACATCCAGAGATCAATGTCAGAGGTACAGTTTTGGAGAGAAGAAATTGCATCAGGATAGTCATCAACAGAAGCTGAATGAAGGAGCTGAGTGTCATCCGCAAACATTTCATGCGAAATGGAATGGCTGCGGATGACATCAGAAAGAGGGGTAGTATACAGAATGAATAAAACATAGATACATAGATAGATACATATGGAGGGCCATGATCGTCAACGCCATGTGGCAGGGGACATGATGATGATGAACCCATGTGTTTCAGGGTCTGAGTTCTCCTTTTGCTGTTCGTGAAGGCATTGTCGACCCTTCCTCTCTTTACGCCTACCTTCTTGTGTCCAGTGATGACAGTCTGGATGATGTTATCTTGCTGTTTTTCGGATGATGTGGCCAACCCATCTCCATCGTCTTTTCATTATGTTAATACAAATACTATCTGGATCACATGGCACGAGTAGTGGCTGGTCGAAGATGGTACCGGTCCTGGAAACACGTACGATCTTTCAGCGCATAGGGTTTTGTGCAGGCTCAGGAAATCTGTCAGATAATTTGCTGGCGGAATTGGGTGGAGCACATATGGATCTACCCGAGCGTGGTGAATCCCTCTTGAAATAACTCCAATAACTCAGAGGTTCTTACCTTCTGACAGCACAGATTCGATGCTTGCTCGAGTGGGAATGTTTGTGTGGTCTCCAATCCACCCAGCTATAAATAAACACCTGACCCTATTCAATGTTGGGGGAAGTAGAGCATGGGTGAGAGGACATGTGCACTGTCTTCATAATGATGGCCCCAAGAAAAAGTTGTGGTCCCTACCACCTCACTTCCATGGCACAATGTCAGTATATCGGACAGTGCATGATTGTTCAATGGAGTGGACTACCTCATGCCCTTACAACCTCTGGGTTGGGACAATCTGACCTTTAAAAACTAGCCATCTGGACTGGGGGCAGGGGATAATCATAATTCCATTTACATGGTAATTCTCTAGCGCCTATGCCAGCGTGTCGAGATGGGCGCGTCCGCGAATAAGTGTGCGTATGTGTGTGTGTGGTGTGTGTGTGTGTGTGTGTGTGTGTGTGTGTGTGTGTGTGTGTGTGTGTGTGTGTGTGTATGTGAGTGTATATGTATGTGTGTGTATGTGTGGTGTATGTGTGTGTGTATGAATGTATATACGTATGCATGTATATGTGAATATGTATGTTTGTGTGTATGTATGTATATGTGTGTTCAACCAGCTGAACTCTCACCTGTCTGCCAACAATCTCCTCAATCCTTTCCAGTCAGCCTACCGCCAGTGCCATAGCACTGAAACTGCCCTACTACACATTCTCAACAATCTCCTCCTTGCAACTGATACTGGCAAAGTCTCTCTCCTCACACTCCTTGATCTGTCTGCAGCCTTTGATACCATTGATCATGGTATTCTCCTTTCTAGACTTCATCATACTTTTGGCATCTCTGACATTGCTCTGTCTTGGTTCACTTCATACCTATCCAACAGAAAACAAACCGTTCTCATCAATGGCACTTACTCTCAACCTGCATACCTGACCTGTGGTGTTCCACAAGGATCTGTCCTTGGCCCTGTTCTTTTCACTCTTTACACCCCCCCCCTGTCCACCATCATCAACTCTCATTCTATAAAACACCACTTCTATGCTGATGACACCCAACTTCAAGACAGTGACTCACCTGATAATATACAGCGCCTGTTGACTCGCACCACTGAGTGTTACTCGGACATTAAGAACTGGATGACACACAATAGACTTCAGCTTAATGACGACAAAACAGAAGCTATCCTCATTGGCACCCGTCAGAAACTTTCTCAGCTGTCTCCTCTTTCTCTCCCATTATGTAACACATCAGTCCCAATTTCTGATTCAGCTAAAAACCTTGGTGTCTGCATTGACTCTACCCTCTCCATGAACAACTTTGTTTCTCAAACTGCCAAATCCTGCTACTATCATCTCCATCGTATAAGGCTGATCAGGAAGTATCTCTCTGTCGAAACAACTGCAAAACTCGTTCTCTCCTTCATAATGTCTCGCATTGACTATTGCAATTCACTCCTGTCTGGTCTTCCTGCCTCCACCATTCACATCCTACAGCGCATTCAAAACAATGCTGTACGCCTTGTACTCAAAAAGAAAAAAGCTGACCACATATCTCCTCTCCTGGCACAACTTCACTGGCTCCCTGTATCAAAGCGCATACAGTACAAACTAGACACCATGTGCTACAAAAGCCTCAATAACGCAGCCCCCGATTACCTGTCAAGCCTACTTGAGATCTATCTTCCCTCACGTACCCTCCGCTCTGCCTCCGATCCTCTGACTTTTCGCTTTCCATGCACTAAGCTCAATACCTATGGTCCACGAGCCTTCTCTGTTTCTGGTCCACTCTCCTGGAACAAACTTCCTCTCTCAGTCCGTCAGCAACCTACTTTTGTCTCCTTCAAGTCCGCTCTCAAAACTCACCTTTTCTCCTCCGCATAAAATCCTAACCTCACTCAACCCCCCCCCCCCCCCTCTCTGCAGCCTGTCTCCGCTCGGAGGGAATCACATGGTTATAATATATAATTGTATATGCTATGCTCTCTATAATTTTCCATTGGTTTTATTCTTGCTTTTATTGCTTTTATTCTTTCTCCCCATTTATAGCCGTGTGTGTGTGTGTGTGTGTGTGTGTGTGTGTGTGTGTGTGTGTGTGTGTGTGTGTGTGTGTGTGTGTGTGTGTGCGTGCGTGTGTGTGCGTGCGTGCGTGCGTGCGTGCTTGCGTGTGTGTCTGCTTCAGCGCTTAGATTTGATTTTATCAAGATTTTGCGCTATATAAATATTGTAATTATTATATTATTATTATTATTATATATGTATGTGTGTTATGTATGTGTGTGTGTATGTGTGTGCTGTGTGTGTGTATGTGTGTGTAAATGGTGGGTGGGGTGGGAGGTGGGGTGTGTGTGTATGTATGCATGTGTATGTGTGTATGTGTGTGTATGTATGTATGTGTGTGTATGTGTGTGTATATGTGCGTGTGTATGTATGTATGTATGAATGTATGTGTGTATGTGTGCATGTATGTATGTATGTATGTATGTATGTATGTGTATATTGTGTATTATGTGTATGTATGTATGTAAGTATGCATGCATGCTTGTATGTGTGTTTGTTCTTACAGTATTTGTTTGTTTGTTTCTCTCTCTCTGTCTCTGTATGTGTGAGCGTACGTCTCTCTATGTGAGTGTGGTCAAGAACAAAGAAAATCTTTCATTTACGACTATGGTGATAATAGTTAAAGCAAAGCACTTTTTGTTTTACATCCTGTCCTAGCACACGCAGAACCTAAATAAAATCCACAACAGCATAAGTAAATCGGAAAGGGGAAGAAGAAGAAGGGAGGGGGATGGCTTTTAATGGTAACAGAGCTTTGTACTCGAGATCTGATATCTCAGCTTCAATCCTAGACAGCCCACAATACAACGAACGGCCTGTCCGCTGCTCATCTTAATGTTCAAATCATTTTGGTGGTATCAGCTTATGTTTCACAGTTCCTCTTTCCCTCCCCCCCCCCCTTCCATTTCACGGCCCTGCAAGCTCAACTGAAGTTTACCACATGACAGATGGCAGATTGGGAGGAGCGCATATGGACTCGGTCGAGTGCGACGATTCCTTCTGAATATACTCCAAACTAACTCCAATCAGAAAACATTACAACGTACCTTGTTTGTGAAAGATCCTTGATATAAAAACATACGTTTCGAGCTCAGGCCTTTGTCAAGTGAAAGAGAAATTCCAATCAGAACGCGAAGAGAGAGAGAGAGAGAAAGAGAGAGAGAGAGAGAGAGGAGAGAGAGAGAGAGAGAGAGAGGAGAGAGAGAGAGGGAGAGAGAGGTGTAAGCCAATATTTCAAAAGTAGCCTAATAACCTACTCGTGTACCTGTCGCATTTCACATTGCGAAAATGTCGTCATGAATAAAGCATTGCAGATAATTGTATGTCCCCCATATGCTTGGGCAAAACAATCTATCACAAGATTTTTTTTCTGGCTTGAACAGAAGCCCCTTTATTTGTTACATTCAAATATCAACAGACGAGGTAGTATGAGTGTATGTATTAGTCTAGCCTACATTCGCAACTACACGCTCAACCTGAAACACCAACGGGCGAGATCGAAAATGATCGGCCGCCGACCGATCGAGAGACGGAACGAGTCGATCACGAAGAGGGGTGAAAGTTGTTGAGAGACCTCTCGATCCGCTCGCTATGCATGTACAGGCGGTTTTGAAAAAGCCGGTCGCGACACTATGGAGAGAAGCGGGTGGGGGAATAAGTGGGTGGACACTTTCTTGACAACGTGGGTCATGGCGTCTGGTGACGACGCTACGGTTGCTGAGCAGATCACATGACATGCCCCGATTCCACCAATCAGCAAGCGTGTTTGAATCACGGGCTCAAAAATGGCGACGCTCGTTTACAACTCTGGGCAGACGACAAATCCCGACATGGGGCTTGGCAAATTTGAAACTAGGGTAAAGACTTCATTGTCCTCGATCTCGTCGGAAACATACCGGTAGTTTAATACTTCATTGATCTGCAGATAGAAATGGTTCGTCTTTGGTTTGTT
>CM060310.1:5186503-5201503 GCA_030674185.1 Monoplex corrugatus | reverse complement strand
ATCATACTATACTATACAGTTGTGTACCACACGATATCATACCACACCAAACTGCATTCCACACCACAGCATTCTGTGTGTACTATGCTATTTGATGTGTATCATAAGCGCTCTTCCTCCAGCATACAGTCACATTTAATTACGGATCGTGTGGCATTATGCAGTCAGTCATGTGTGTGTATATTTATGATCATAGGTGTATGTGAGCGTGGAAAAACTCTTGTTACAATGTTAGCATGTTTTGATTAGTGTTCTTGTATGGGTGTATGTATTCTGATGTGTGTACGTGTGTGTATACATGTGTATGTGTATGTGTATGTGTGTGTGTGTGTGTGTATTTGTGTGTGTGTGTGTGTGTGTGTGTGTGTGTGTGTGTGTGTGTGTGTGTGTGTGTGCGCGTAATACCATAGCTTTTGTGTGTCTTGTCTTGCAAATGTTAATGTGTGATGTGCATTGAGTACAAATGAGTTTGGAAACTGGTGCTTGTACAAGAATGAGTCATTATTATCAGACTGTTTGTATCTATCTCAGTACATGTCTACTTCCAGTATTTAAAGTAATATGAAGGGAGATTCAGCCACAACTTTTTATCTAAAACGTTTCTGTTCACAGGTTTTAATGGTAGATTCAAGTGTATACATATTATGTGTTATCTCTTTGAGCATATTTATTTATAATGACGTTACAATGTCATATCAAAGATTACCTTCTAAATTTTACCTTAAGATTACCTGCTAAATCTTAAGATTAACCTGCTAAATCAAGTTGTCTTATATTGTGTGACTTTGTGTATGTATGTTTGGATTAGCGGTGTAATTAAGTTGAATGAAAACTGTATGTGTGTGTGTGTGTGTGTGTGTGTGTGTGTGTGTGTGTGTGTGTGTGTGTGTGTGTGTGAATGTGTATGTGTGTGTATTTTGTGTGTGTGTGTGTGTGTGTGTGTGTATGTGTGTGTGTGTGTGTGTGTGTGTGTGTGTGTGTGTGTGTGTGTTATAGATTTGGTTTTCATGACATTTTCCATGAAAACCGGTTGGCTTAATGTTATATGTTATTGTTTGCATTATAGCAAAAGCAAAACAAAACACCACAAAACATGACAAAACAAAAACCTTCGCAAAACTAAACAGAAACAACACAAAACAGAAACAACACAAAACACACACATGCAGATAAATGTTTTTATTATTATTGTTATTATTAATAATTAAGGATAGCCAAATTGTTATTGTTTTGTTTTTGTAGTAGATGGTGATGTGATGATGATACTGATGACAATTTAGCAATGTGTGAACTGAATAAGAGAATTGTTAAATGTTGTGGTACAACTTATGCTGTGTGTTACAACTTATGCTGTGTTACAACTTATGTTGTGTGTTACAACTCATGCTGTGTGTTACAACTTGTGCTGTGTGTTAGAACTTGTGCTGTGTGTTACAACTTATGCTGTGTGTTACAACTTGTGCTGTGTGTTTCAACTTCCTGTGCAATGTCCAATACTTGCACACCTACAATTACACTTGTAATTGACTTCTGGCACATTTCTGTAAGCAGGAAGATTGTGTATGTGTCCACCCACATAGCATCTGTAGCATCAGTGAATTTATTCCAAGTGTAGAGACACCATCTTGAGAAACTGAAACTGAAAATTGCACATGTGACCATATTGTCACCATTCACGGGCAGCCTTTCGGTACAAGCATTTCAAGTGCAGAGGATTTTTATCCCTTGTTTCCACAGAGTAATGGCTCTTCTTGTGTTATGCTAAACGCTTACCATGACTTAAGTGGAGATAATCCTCACATAACGTAAAACACAACTTTTACTGCAGGTTAGGCATTCAAGCCAAGGTCGTGTAATGTAGTATAGTAATGAAGTCTTGAAGTTTGATTCAAGAGGGATTAGTGCCTTCAGACAATTCCAAAACGCACTCCCCCTATCTGTCAGCAGTTATCAGGCAGACTCCTGGAGCCAGCCCCAAATCCATGCGCTATAGCTAGCTAGGTCTTGAAATGGGGAGGGGATTGGGAACTACACAATGATTGGAATAAAGATGGGCTGGCTGTAACAAGTCTACTTTGATGTTTTGGGGTGATTTTGAACTCCAGACATAAGATCTTGTGTTATGACTCTGTAGAAAAGTATTTAACCACCGTACAGAAAACATTGAAATGCGTTTTCCAAGGACCTTTTCAGCTTTTGTTAATTATTTCGAGTTGTGCATTTAAGTAATCAGATACATTTTGCAAATCAGAATTATTTTTTGTTATATGTTTGAACAGTTCAAACTCATTTTGAGGATCAAGCAAAAACTTATCGTAGGTTACCAAAACTAGGGTCATAGACAGAATTTGATCAGTGTCACTCATATGGAGTCACAGTTCTGTAACACATTAGTTGGAGTAAATACGATCTTTTGTCTTTCATTCACGCTGAAAAGAAGATTCGTAGTTCTGGTTTGTTTTACTTTTCTAAAGAATTATCCTGCAAAACTGATTCTGTAGCATAAAATATAAATCACTACTTAAAAACCAACCAACTTGCCAAACACCCACCCCACCACCACACCACCACCACACCCACCACCACCCCACCACCCTCTAACAAGAACAAAAACGAAACAAGAGTATGAACACAAATATACATCAGATAGCACAGTAATGTTTATTTATTTTAGGTTTTCATTTTTTAAATGACATTGTTGTTATTTATCAAAGCTGAACAATTTCAACAGATGAATATTTGGATGGAATGACTTCTCTTCTCAAAGAAATGCACATTTTAAAATTGTTATTTTTTTTTTTTACAATGTGCCTTATGAATTTATGCCTATTACACAGAATTGTGTAGTGAGGCAAAGGTTGTGTAGTGTTGCACTGTATTATCTTACTTAAGACACAACACATCGCACTGTGGTCTTTTGCAATGCATTATATTGTATTATATTGATAGATATCAAAAGTAGGGTTTCTTTTGAATCATAGTTGTGCGAGTTCATATTCTGACAGTAACGGAACATGTAAGTATATTCCGAATATTTTTGTCCCCGCCCAGCGTTTTGCTGTTTCAGTCTTGTCCACATTTAACAATAATTTATGTTGGGACATGAGGTCATGTTGTAACTGTCAAAGGCACAGTTCATAGAACAGGTCCATAAAAGTCCCCTGTGAAGTGGCTGTTAGCTCCAGGGTTTGTTCAGCGTCTTGTCGCTTTTGTCTCCTTCACGTAGTTGGTGTCATATGTTGAACGTGCGTGACTTGTAGCTAGAAAACAGTAGGGAAAGCATGGCGTGGAAGTTTAGCAACCTTCAATTAAAAGTGCCGATGTGTGTGTGTGTGTGTGTGTGTGTGTGTGTGTGTGTGTGTGTGTGTGTGTGTGGTGTGTGGTGTGTGTGTGTGTGTGTCTGTGTGTCTGTGTGTGCGTGTTAGTCTGTCTGTGTGTCCACGTATGTGCAGTGTGTTCGTGCACTTAAAGTCTGTTTGCATTCTCGGGGCAGTTCGGGGTGTGAGGATTAGTGAGAGTGATTTGTTGAAGTCGACTGAAAACGGTGTAAATCCTTTACCAACGGGTATCCATTGCGGTTCTTATGTTTGAGTTTCTTTCAGAGATTAGCAGGTTGGTGTCATATTGATATCGACTCAAGGCATTAGTGTCAGTGTATTTGTTTTTGGTGCTTGTAGGTTTACACAGATTAACGTACCAGCAAGGATTTTAAATTAGTTCATAATCACGAATGTGTAATCAGGTAGAGTAATATTAATGTCAGAGTTATTGAAAGATTTGGATCTTTGTTAAAGAAGCACATGAGCAGGATAAAATATATTCGTTCAACAAAAATTGTGATAATTTTTCACACCGTCAGCTCTTATAAGCTAGCGGGACACTTTCTCTGTAAGGAAATTTCTGGTGAATATCAGGGAATAAAACGCTCACGTCTTTTCGGAAACATGAAGATATAAAAGCACATTGCTGAACCATGCTGTATTATTCGTAATTATTCTTTAGCGAGGACGTATATAATATATATAATATATAATATATTTATATATATAAATATATATATATATATATAATATATATATATATTAAAACCTATTTGCTGCAACAACATTTTGTTCTGGGATTGTTCCAATAGAATTCATCGCACTCAGATAGATCCATATGCGCTCCATCCACCCAAGTGTACCAGTAATTTTCTGGCAGAATCCGTGAGCCTGTGCAAAACCTTAAGCGTTATGCAAGTCTTAACACAGGAAAAGGGGATGGTGGAGGGGGTGGGGGTGGGGAGGCAGGAAAAGGGGACGTATGAAACACCAAGCTGGTACAACCAGAATCATAAGAGCATTAAGGCAGGCAGGGGAACAGGCAGTTTTATGTGGCTGGTTGGAATCGAACTTGAGACATCAGATCTGAGTCCACAGCTCTGTCAATAGCACCAACCTGCATTAGTTTAGAAACTCCAGCGGAATACTTAACGGTAGGGCTTGCCTTGCTGCAGCGACTTGTGCTAAGTTGTTCCTATCTTGAGTCAACGAATTGAAACGATCATTTACTGTCATGTTTCAATGGTAAGAAGAGAGCTTGGCAAACTAATGGGTCTGTTGACCAGTGTTCGTGTGCCAACATTGACATTGCTCAACATTGAGGCCTGGTTGACGTAGAGATAGAGCTTAAACCTGTGTAGGACAAGAACATCTCCATGAAAGGGGTGGGGGGGGGATAGGGTTTACGTACTCTGATATATTCCGTCGTCGTGTGTGCAGTGCATGGACCGTCACAGCAAATTTGGACAGACGAATTGAGGCCTGGAAATGATATGTTATCGCTAGATCATATCACCAGTAAACAATAAACAAACACTTAACAATAAACTATCGAAGAGCGCACTGGACCATGTAAAGATCTGTAACATCAGTTGAGACAAGAAAACTACGTTGTTATGGCCATGTAAGGGAATCAGTGGCCTGCTAAATTAATCCTTTGGGAACTATTGAGGGAGAGAGACGGAGGAGGAGGACAGTAAAAACGAATGGACTGAAAATATTGTAGAGACCCGGGTTTTGGTACACAACCGGCAGAGCTGATGGAATCTGGAGAAGAATGCATTAAGTGCGGCACTCCAGTGACTCTTAACGGAGTTAAGGGAGAAGGAGGAGGAGAAGAAAAAAGAAGAAGAAGAAAAAGAAGAAACAGAAAAAGAAGACGAAAAAGAGATAGAGCTCCTACCTTCTGGTTGTCAATGCTCAAGCTTGAATCTGGACTTGGGGGAAAAAAAAACTTTTGTGGGTGCGATCTCCAAGTCCACCCAGCTGTGAATGGGTACTTGACTTTGTTCAGAGTTGGAATTTGCAATTTGTTCAAGAGGGATTCATTGTACTCGAACAATTCCATATGCGCTACATCCTGATCCTCCTGTACGTAGCAGGGAGACTCCTTGAACATGTGCAAAAACCAGCGCTTTGACAAGGTCTTGAAGTGGAGAGGAGGGTAACAGGACCTGTGAAACACTAACACAGTAGAATGGTTGGAGCGTTAAGATGGCAGTGTACAGGCCAGTTTTTATGTCACAGGCAGATAAAGCAATACGGCAGAGAAGATGACTTCCACAATGCTAACTCCGAGAAAAATTGAGGCCTCTACCTCCTCACTCCCTCTGGACTCGTGGATCATGAGATGACCTCGACCTTTGTAATGACTTGTACATTTAATGGCCTGGTTGGCGCAGAAGTAGAACACTCACTTTCCAGTCTAATTGCACGAGTTTGCGCAGGTGCATATCTAAACTGCATACGAAATCCGATCTACCCAGCTGTGATTGGATAGCTGACGTTCTTTAGAGTTTGGAAAGGTAAGTTTAGCTGTCTACCCCCTCACTGCCTACCATCTGTACCTTACCTTTGAGCTTGTGCCTGCAGGTATACCAGACATCAGACACGTCACCAGGCCGTACGAAACCACGTACAAGAGGGAGTACGTTCCGCGCTCTGAGGTCACCGTCAGGGCTAGCAGGTACGTCACGTTTGACATCATGTTGTGACGTGACTGATTTAACTCTTCTCGTATAAGAAGTCATGTGTGTGCGTGCGTGCGTGCGTACGTGTGTGTGTGTCGTGCGTGCGGTGTGGTGGGTGTGTGTGTGTGTGTGTGTGTGTGTTGTTGTTGTGTTGTTGTTGTTGATTATGATGATGATTATATTTAATTGTATTGTTTGGAAAAATTGAGGCCTTAACCTGCTCATTCCCTCTGGACCTCTGGATGATGAGACGACATTGACCTTTGTAATGACTTTTACCTTTAATGGCCTGGTTGATAAAAAGATAGAGAACTCGCTTTCCATGCTGATTGCACGAGTTTTCGTAGGTGGGAAAATCTGTTTAGTGTCTGCGACGTCATGTGTTGATGTGAACGTTTGACTTTTATGTCTGTGATGTCATGTGGTGTTGATGCTTGTGTGTAAATGAATCGGTTGTGAGTGTCTTGTATGTATGGCATCAGGTAGTGATGTGAAATCACTCGGTTTCTTGTTCTTTCTAACTGTGACGTTTTTGGTTGATTAATGATTTTAAAATGTTTCTAGTCTGTCTTGTAATCTGTGACGTCACTGTGTTGATGTGATGTCTTGACTCTTGTCTGTCATCTGTGACGTGGTGTGTTGATGTGATTGTTTTTGTCTCTTGTCTCGTGTCTGTGACGTCATGTCTTGATGTGTGGTTCTTGTCTCATGTTTCCTATTCTTTTGATCCAAGACCGCTGTTTTTGGATGACTTTTGTCTACCAACTGTGGGTGAGAGGCCCTGTGTATTGAAGATTCAGTAATAATAAAAATAATACAACAAATAATAATAATAATAATAATAATAATGATAAAATAATGACAATGATATAATGATGATGATGATGATGGTGATGACGTGATGATACTATAATAATAATGATGATCATAATAATAATACTAACATAACAACAACAACAACAATAAATAATAATAATAATAATAATAATAATATAATAATAATAATAATTAATAATAATGACATTTATAAGGCGCCAAATGTTGATTCTTGATAAATGAAAAGATGTATTTTGTTTAATTGGAATGACCTATTTTGTTTCGTTTTTACTTTTGTTTCGTTTGTTTTTCTTTTAAAAGTCGAAATCAATTCAGAAGCTTTCTTCTTTTTTGCGGTCTGGCTTGCTTTTTTTGAAGACTCAAAGGATCTCGTGTGTGCAGCATAAAAGCTGACTTTCTTGTCGTCCACCTCATTGTTCCAGTCATTCTGGTGGTACGAAATCCAAAACAGAGTGTGACTGCCCGCGTTCAAGCAAACAGGAACCAGAAAAAAAACACGCAAGAAAAATAAGAACGCGTATTTAATACAAGACAAGACAGACGCAAATTTTCGGTCAACTGGCCTTTGTCAAGCGTAAGATTACAACCAAACAAACTGATTAATTTTTGTATCTGGTGTTTTGTTTGTTTGTTTGTAATCTTACACTTGACGAAGACCAGTCGGCCGAAAATTTGAGCCTGTCTTTCTTGTTGTATCAAATACGCGTTGTATTCTTCTTTCGTGTTTTTTTCATTCTGGTGGTGTTAAGAGTTTGACAAGTCCCGTCTCTTTATCCTCCCTTTCTCCCTCCCCATTTCAAGACCTTGCCAGTGTGTATGTTTTTTGTTTTTTGTGCGGGATCAAGGAGGTTGGTAGACAGTTGCCGGCACATTTGGGTGGTGCGCATGTAGAATTATCCCGGTGAGATCAGCCTCTCTTGAACAAACTCCAATCTCATACTCTTACTCCGTTGGTGGATAGGGTGGGGTGTGGGGTGTGTGGAAGCAGAGGCTGGTGGATAAGGAATGAATGCAAAGGTTAACGAACTGAACGAAAACCTCTAAACATGTTGTGTGTGTGTGTGTGTGTGTGTGTGTGTGTGTGTGTGTGTGTGTGTGTGTGTGTGTGTGTCTCCGTGTGTGTGTGTGTATGTGTGTGTGTGTTTGTGTGTGTGTGTTGTGTGTATGTGTGTGTGTGTGTGTGTGTGTGTGTGTGTGTGTGTGAGAGTGTGAGAGTCCGTGCATATGTGTGTATGTGTGTGTGTGTGTGTGAGTGTGTGTGTGGTGTGTGTGTGTGTGTGTGTGTGTGTGTGTGTGTGTGTGTATGTGTGTGTGTGTGTGGACAGGCCCATGACGTCACAAGGATTCACAGACCCCGAGACAGTGCCCCAGGCACAGCACGTGACTCACTACGACGATGAGTTCCTCAAGAAGAACCAGAGGCCGGCCAGTCCTTACCGCACTGGTACCTCTTCTGGAAACAGGGCTAACAAACCTCACCCACCCAAGGTGACCACTAGTGCTCGTCATTAAGTTTTGCATTCTGTTAACTCCAGATTCTCTGTCTCTCTCTCTGTGTCTCTGTCTCTCTCTCTCTGTGTCTCTCTCTCTGTGTCTCCGTGTCTCTGTCTGTCTGTCTGTCTCTTTAAAAGGATCATCGCACTCAAGGAGATTTCGTTTGTGCTCACCTTTTTTGGGGGGGGGGGGGGGGGGAGATGCCATTTTCTACGCCACCCGAATGGCCACAGAAGCTGGCACAGTTAGTAATTTTTTTTTTTATTATTATTATGCAATCATGATGATGAAGATGAGGACGGTATTCGTGATGCTGTGGAGTTCCATCTAAGATTGAGACTACGTGATAGGACTGTACTCATAACATATATCCTGGCAACAAAGTAACATAACTCTTGAGAGTCACGGAGTTATCTCCCATGTAGAATTTCTCAAACCCAACACAGTTTGCGCTACCCATTCAGCTGGCATAGACGCAGCCACAAAGCATAAAGTGGTAAGCTCAGAACATACCACTCTATGCTTTGTGGCTGCGTCTATGCTAGCTGAATGGGTAGCGCAAACTGTGTTGGGTTTGAGAAATTCTACATGGGAGATACCTCCGTGATCTCAAGAGTTATGTTACTTTGTTGATATTTAAAAATTCTCCCTGCTTCCCTCTTATTTCCTTTGGTATTATATATCCTGGCGTCAACCAGGCCTGAGAGATACAGACACCTGCGGTGTTAATTAGAAAAAAAATTAAGCAACACCCTCGATGATAAGTCCGTGAAGTGGATGGGACTCAACTGTGTGGTTCCAGTTTTCCCAATAAGCCTGTGGCACGCTCAACTTTGGGTAGGAGCCGGTTGGAACTGAAAAATCCCACTGTGACTTTTGAAGGGATTGATGGGGGTTCGAACTCACAACTTTCCAGTCGGTCGTCCGTTGCACTAAACACTATACGACGGCGACTGGTTGTCTCCCGACTCTTTATTCTGTTATTATTGTTGTTGTTGGTGGTGGTCAGTCAATTAAATAGTTAATGAATTATAACTTTTCAACGCTGCCACGGTGACAGACAGTTAAAAAAAAAAGACCTGTGTTAAAGTTACAGTTAGCTAATCAGTCAACCAACCAACCAACAGAGCAGACATTCAGACAAATAACAGTAAATTCACCCACCAACAATGTAAACAAGTATTGCTTCAGCACAGAGACTGACTATCCAAATGTTTGAACGAAAGAACAAACGAACGAAAGTACGAAAGTACGAAAGAACAAACGAACGAAAGTACGAAAGTACGAAAGAACAAACGAACGAAAGTACGAAAGTACGAAAGTACGAAAGAACAAACGAACGAAAGTACGAACGGACGATAGCCTTTGCCACAATAAACTGTTCAAACCTGTCTCTGTCTCTGTCTCTGTCTCTGTCTCTGTGTTGTGTCAACGGGTGTTCCCTGACAACGAAGAAGAGGTTGCTAAGTGTGTCGTGGTGGTAAGACAGTTGGTTGATAAACTGTTAAAAGTCTGAAAGTAGAGCTCTGCTGTCGTTGACGTAAGCTGTTTGTACTACGTGCATCTTATTGCCGGTCACAACTGTCATTTGGAGAAGAATAACTCCATGGATTTGAATTTTGCAAAACTTTTTTGTTGTGGACAAACTTTTCAGTTCTCTGACTGCTTGAAAACATATCAGATCTGTTTTGTCATTTATGATAATTTATGTAGTCTTTTGGGCAGTGTAACTGAACTCAGTAATGCTCGGTGGTTTCCATAGGGAATAACCTTTTCATTTCCCCGTCCTGTCTACCGGCTTCCTGTAGGAATAAAGCAAATGGATATGGTAGGGAAGTAAAAAGGTTTGACAGTGTTGCCTCAACAAAGTAGCAGACTAGAATTTAAGAAAAAGATAGCGTACTTGACAGTTCCATTGTCTTCTTCTCATTCGGCAAGTATAGTATCATCTTGTTATAGTTAGAATATAGTAGGGAAAACGTATTGTATAACTGGTTGCAAGAAAAAGCCCAAGCCCTGACCTCTGAGTGTAGGCATGGAAAGGTTTGGCGTGAGGTGTAGCATGTATGTGTTGATAGTGATGACTGATGAGTTACAACTTTAATACTCTCGAAAAAGAATACTGAGAGGGAATGTGATATGTCACGTACTTTTGGTATGAATAAACTGGGACAATTTTGCAGTATTGGAACTGATCGGGATGAGCTCTATATGAAACAGTCAGCACATTTTATCGTCAGTGTATCGGAGTCTCAGTGGAATAGAATGAGTTCTGGCAGTTGCGATAAACTGTTAACGTATACATGTACGGTGGTTTCAGTTTCAGTTTCACATTCTCAAGACAACGTCTCAGAGCTCGGAATGAATTCCATATGCACTGACACCACTGATGCCATGTGATGAAAACGATCAGAATGATCACGGCATAAACTTTAAAACCTGCACATAAGCTCTGTGTGTTGGCAAGGTCTTGGGTCCTGCCTGACGTATGGGTTTTATATCTTGTCTTTGTACCTGTCTGTCACTGGAACAATTACGGTTACCTTATTATACCTGTGTAAAATGACGTAGTGGAATTTGAATACATATGATTTGCTCTACTGAATTTGAATGTAATCAGCTATCGCAAGACAAGAATTTCACACGACCTACGTCCTTATCTCAAGCGCTTGAATCTAATTCACAGCTATGGTAGTGACTGTGACACGGGCTTATGTCTTAATCTTATAATATGATTGAATATGTATATATGAAAAATTCTTGTTGATCGTATGATATGATTAAGTATATAAAAAAATTCTTGTTGTCCTTGATACTTGTAATGAGATTAATTTGTAATGAGTCACATCAACAATACATACATGCACAGCCTTAAGTATGAACGATTTGTAATATGATAATATTTGTTGCTGGATCAAGACAGTCAAGTCAGTCTTTAGAACAGCTTTATCGTCATAGATATATTCTACCCTTACAACTTACTGCAGTATTATGATCTACTGCCTTATTATTGAGATTTAAACGGAGCCCAAGGTTGGCCAACCAGACAACAGTGTCATCTATGAAGAGAAGAAGAACTTTGTCAGATCACTCCTTAAGCCACAGACAGAAAGGGACGACTATGACCTGTTCAGACAGCAGCAAGTAGTCCTGATGAGAGTCTGCAAAGTCTACAACCGGCTGGACGCTGCCATCATTATCTTGACTTTGAGTTCAAAAAGACCAGACAGCTGAGGTCAAGAAAACCTAGAGAGTTGAGGTCAGAGAAGAAACAGACAGCTGAGGGCAACAAGACCAGACAGCTGATGTCAAGAGGACCAGACAGCCGAGGTCAAGAGGACCAGACAGCTGAAGTCAAGAGGACCAGACAGCTGAGATCAAGAGGACCAGACAGCTGAGGTCAAGAAGACCAGATAGCTGAGGTCAAGAGAACCAGACAGTTTGGATCAAGAGGACCAGACAGCCAAGGTCAAAGAGAACCAGACAGTTGGGTCAAGATGACCAGAAGCTGATGTCAGAGAACCAGACAGAGTTGAGGTCAAGAGGACCAGACAGCCGAGGTCAAGAGAACCAGACAGCTGAGTCAAGAGGGAAACCAGACAGCTAAGGTCAAGAAGACCAGGCAACTGATGTCAGGAGAACCAGACAGCTAAGGTCAAGAGGACCAGACAGCTGGGGTCAAGAAGACCAGACAGCTGAGATCAAGAGGACCAGACAGCTGAGGTCAAGAAGACCAGACAGCTGAGGTCAAGAGATCAGATCAGCTGAGGGCAAGAAGACCAGACAGCTGAGGCAAGAAGACCAGACAGCTGAGGGCAAGAAGACCAGACAGCTGAGGTCAAGAAGACCAGACAGCTGAGGCCAAGAGGACCAGACAGCTGAGGCCAAGAGGGGCGGACACCTGAGGGCAAGAGGACCGGACAGCTGAGGTTAAGAGGCCCAGACAGCTGAACACATATTGCAGCGATGTCACCTTTGTCAAGTTGAACGACAGGATGTGTGGCCAAATATACCCCGGTTGACCACCAAGCTCCGTGGCATCCGGCAGAAACTGGAGAGAAATGGCCACATTCATCACCAGATGTGGTTTGACCATGTAGACAGCGAACGAAAGTGGAAGAAGAAGATTGTAGAAGATTTTAACGCAAACTTCTGCGTGTCTTGGTATGGAAGTTTTGGTGTTGTTTTATTGTCGCCTTATGGCAGCATTAACCGAACACTCTGTTATCTTGTTGTTGGGATTTGTTTTATAGAAACTGCTGTCGTGATACGGGGGATTGAAAAACACAGCTGCTGCCACAGTAGGAGTGACAATAATATCTACAGTCACATCATAACGGCTTCAACACTATCTGCTATCGAATTGTAAAGGGATTTTGGATCACCTGCTGTTATATTGTGGCAGTTTGAAATCAATAAAACAGCGTCGGTGTCATCTGCTGTCGCCTAAGCCCTTTCACCCCCCTCACCGAACGATGTCACTTAGTCCCAGCACAAATAGAATTAACCCTTTCACTCCCTTACTTCATTCACTGGCTTCCTCACGAAAGATAGACCGAAGGAATGAACAGAGTAACTTCACTTGTAGGAAGGCGGTGAATAGAGTGAGGGAGTGAAAGAGTTAATTTTTCAGGGATCTGATGGATAGGGTGAGGAAGTTAAAGGGTTAACTTTACTCGAAGCTGGTAAATAGGGCGAGGGGGTGAAAGAATTAACTTCATAGAAAGCTGGTGAATAGAGTGAGGGAGTGAAAAGATGAACTTTATTGGAAGCTTATGGATAGGGTAGGGAGTGAAAGAGTTAAGTTTATGTTTGATCTGGAGCAGTGTGACATGACAGATAGGGTGTGTGTGTCGTGGCTTTGATAGAATTCTTTCATTTAATTGATTCTCTCTTTCTCTGGATAGGTCACTCAAAGTTTGAGGCTAGCGTTCTTTTGCAATCGGTTCGTATGGCGAGCTTGCTTTATTCATTTAATTAGTCCTTATTTAGTTGTATGCTATTTCTTTGTATTCATATGATTGACTGGTTCGAAAGGAAATTTGTTCAGCTTTTGTGCCAACTCGGAGTGTCTTGAGTGCAGGGATGTGCTGATTGATAAGGTGTTAGATGTGTTTTGATTAAAGTGATAACCTTTTTTCTTGGTCTTTTATGTGAATGAGCTGTGGTGAATTCTTTTTGCCTTTTCACGAAGTTGGTATGAATGGGAACACTTCATCCAGCGTACATTTGTTGATAAAATCGTGTTTCCTATCTAGGTCAGTGCAGTATAGTTAACCGTCTTTTTTTTTTTTTTTTTTTCGTGTATCTGCAATCTAAATCTTCACACACCGACTAACTTACAGGCATACACACACACATACACACACATGCGTGCGCGCGCGTGCGCGCATGCACACATGCACACACACGCACACGTGCGTGTGGCGCATTCCAATGTGTCATAACTTAGCAAGTGAAATGACGTAAATGACTTAATGTGAATTCACTATAACACAACACTATGTGAAAAAAAAAAGAGATATTGTGAAATGACGCCACATAAATGACTTATATCAGCACTGTCTATTTTGTCACCAGTCCTTCATGGTATGGAAGTTCCCGTCCAAGACTGTCCCCTTCCCCCAGTCGTCCCCCTGGTCAGAGGAGATGACCAACGAGAAGTTAAACCAGGTGACCAAACGCCTGTGTCGCTCCACCTACCAGGGGGACTACCTGGGCATTCCACAAGGTACGTGTAGTTCTCCCCTGTATTTTCTGAATTCTGTCAGTTGTCTGTTGTTTTCACTCTCTCTCTCTCTCTCTCCCTCCCTCCCTCCCTCCCTCCCCCCTCTCTCTCTCTGTTCATTGTGATCACCAAGCGCCTGTTTCTAGAGAAAAGAGTTGCAGGACAGTTCAGACGATTGCCTGCCAATAACTAACTCGAGGTTCCAGGGTTTGTTTCACGCTGAGGCCTCGACTTTTCTCCTCAGTTTGACCGGAAAATCAAATGAACGTCTAGTTGTTTTGAAGGGAACGAAAAAAAAACGAGTCGGAATCGTGTACCTTCTTGTCTGCACACTTAACAGATCCCACGGCAGTTGAAAATGGTGATGAACAGGGGTTCTCCCGGCTGCCCTGGCATAAAAGATTAGAGAGACTGGTTCATTTCCCAGGTCCCTTTCCTTCAGGCCAACTAGCCTTCTTGCCTTTCTGAAGTCTTGGTCGAAAAAAAAAAGGGGGGGGGGGGGGGAGGGGGTGGGGGGGCGAGATAGCGCTTCACCGCAGTGACCGCTGTCGGCGGGGAGAGCAGCCCAAGTTTCACATGATAAAATCCACTGTGACAGAATGAATATGAATAACGTTAATGATTAATTTAATGAATAATTTGCGACCAGACGACTATCGGGCATTACACAGGTTCGATTTCTTCACAGCTGATGTAAGTACAAAAAGCTCATTTAACGTTTTCCTTTTTCCCATCTGCTTGTATTGGAAGATGTATTAGGGGGATGTAACTGGCAGTTTCCAGTTGAACTTTCACTTTAGTCAGTCATAACAATTACTGAAATATAAGCAGAAGAGTAGGTCCTAGAATTTGGCGCATTTGTTTCGGTCTGACAAATGAACAATCTGTCTGAGGTTGAAACCTATGTAAAAATCGAAGTGCCAAAAAAAAA
>CM060310.1:5164003-5181503 GCA_030674185.1 Monoplex corrugatus | reverse complement strand
GGTGTCTGGCATACCCTGTAGTAGGCAAAGGAAGAAGTTTTTCTAATCTCCCAGTCAACATAGTGCAGACCTACCAGTGCTAAACGCCTTCTTGTGTACACGTACTTAGAACGTCAGGTAATCCACGATAGAGATCCTGTAAATCATGTCACTGTTCAATGTCTCATGGCTTCGGTGGCTTCCTGCAAGGAAGCTGGTGGAGAGGGTGAGGGAGTGAAAGGGTTAACTTTCTGCTTTGCTGCCATGGTTGACAATCCGGGATGCTGGCGGACAGAGTGAAGGAGTCAAAGGGGTTAAGCTGATGAACAAGTACGGTTAGAGCATATTGAAAGGCGAGGTATTCAAGTTGACAAACGTCGGGGTTACAATCGGAACAGGATCTATAGAACACTGACCTAACACTGCCAGAATGACTTGAGGATTATGATGGACAGCCTATAGGCCAGTGTTCACATTGCAGCTACATGAACACAGACTCAATGAGTCATCCACATACAAATCATCATGATAAAAATATCGATCAAAAGTTTACATGTTAATGTTATTGTGCTATGTGCGTTCACACGCAGCACCTAACCAATACACCACAACACACAACACACAGACACACACACGCCGACACACACACACGCATACACACAATTAGAATGTGTGTTATATGTATCGATTATAAACACAACTAATAACAGTCGCTAAACTAAATATATATATGTGTATATGTATATATATAATATATATATATATATATATATATATATATATAAATATATATAATTAAAAAGAATTATAACATTTGTCAAATATATATGCAAATTCTACGAATTTTACACACATTTGACACCAAATCAACCTACACACACACACACACACACACACACACACACATACACACACACACACAGCTACACACACAACACACGCACACACAGACACACGCACACAACACACACAACACGTCACACACAGCACACGACACACACACACACGACACACACACACTACACACACACACACACACACACACACACACACACAGAAGAACGATGACTACAGGAGTGTGACCTGTGTGTGCAGTCCCCACAGCCAACACACGCGCCATGGACATCCGGACACGCACCACGTATGACCGACACTTTAACGATACAGCCCCTGACGTAGCCAGCCAAGCACGTGACGTCAACAGGTTACTGGTAGCTGACGTCATACGGTTGCAACACGAGAAACCTTTTGTTCAAGGTAAGGAGATGGCTTTAACATCAGATGTGCAGTTTCAAGCTACCGTTCATTATTGTCACATTATCTAACAACTGTTTTTATGAAGCCGAGTTTTGAAGGGAAAGTTTGGTGAACCATCATAATATTCTGTTCAAAACTAAAGGGAGATTCGAACCAGAAACATACACAATTGTACTGAGAACGCGTGTTTAATGGAAAAAAAGACAGGCGCAATTTTTTGGCCAACTAACCTTTGTTAAGGACACACAAAAGACACAAAACTTAGGATGAAAATGGCAGCAAGATTTCCCTTATGTTTGCATGAAGAGTAGAAAATGGTGGATTTATTGTCCTGCACAAGGGAGCATCGGGGAAAGTTTTCTGCTGTTTTTCACCCTAAGGTTTTGTGTGTTTATTTTCTGTTATCTTTTGTGTATGCTTGGCAAAGGACTGTTGGCCGAAAATTTGTGCCTGTTGTCTTTTGAGTGTCTGTGGTTCTACTTTGCTTGGACGCTGGCAGTCACTTTGATTTTGAACGGAGATCCAAAATCCATGGAATTGTAATATTGTAGGGTCAACACGTTAAAAACGTTAAACGCAAGCTGTGTGTTTTGCAGAGACAAGTGATGTTGTATTGCAATATACTTTTTTGTGTCCAAACATACTCTGCCATGCAACTATATAAAAATGCTTGCAACAGATCTTTTTGTCCATAGGCCCTAATTGTTTTGGAAGTCAAAAGTTCTCAGCCATAGCTGTTTTTGATGTACACTGGCATGTGACATAATCTGGCACATATCATATCATCCATTCACCGCAAATTCTTCCTTAGCAACTGGAAACCGAAACTACGGTTTAGGTTGGGTGGGTGGAAGAAGGTGAGGGTGTAAAAAGATGGGAACTGATTAGAGTTCCCGTCTGTCGGACATAACTTCAAATCAGATTTCCTTCATGTCCTGTCTGAAATAGTTGTTTGTACTTTTGGCTTTGCTCATTTCAATAAAAACCCATTTAAATTATGAAAAGAAAAATCATTCGAGCTTACAGTCACCTATTTTTACGTTCAGCTATGCTACAATAGTCATGATATTAGGACTTGCCAAGAAAACAGGTTCTGTAGCTCTACCTCAGAAGCTTATATACAGCAAACTTTTAAAAACACAACCGCTGGAATTAGTAGTCACCTTTTGATTTTCTTTTTACATTGGAATAAACTATATATCGTACAGATGCGAAGTCTGAACAATCAACAAGCGAAGTCAGAACACGTTTGAGGCAGCCGAAATCTGATTTCTGCAAAGAATGTTAAAAATTCTATGGACAGCAAAGAAAATATACTAGACAGTCTTGAAAGAAGCAAACAGAAAAAGAACATCAATGAAGTAGGTTAGGAAAAGACAAGCAACATTAACACGACATTTTATGAGGCAAGAGAAATTCGAGCACTTAGTCACCACAGGAAAGCTAGAGGTAAAAAGAGCACCAGGTAGACTCAGCGAGAAAATATCAGATTGTTTCACAAAGTGGATGGGGACAGAAAGGGTTGGAGATGTACTTGCAGCGACTTAAGATAGGAGATAGATTGGTATGGAGGGCCATGATCGCCAACGCCATGCAGCAAGGTTCCTGATGATGGTGCACTATATATTTCTCTTGTTCATCATCATCATCATCATCAGGTGCCCTGTCGCATGGCGTTGGCGACCATGGACTTCCAACCATCTCTATCTCTCGTTGCCCCCAGCATCTCCCCCACCCTCCTCATCCTCAGCCACTCTGCAAGTCCGTCCAGCATTCTCTCCCTGGGTCTACCTGGTTGCTCTCTTTCCCTCCAACTTTCCCGTTGTGACCAGGTGCTCCAAATCCCCCTTCCTCATGGACATTTCTCTTGTTATGGTGTTGAAATTTGTCTTGAACACGAAGTGCCTTTGGGCTATAACATTGAAAAATAGTAAGCCATGTTACATGTGTTATCTGATTTGAAGAATTGATGGTGAAAGTGCCTCTGTCATTTACTTTGTTGAAAGCATCGTATTTGATCACGCAGATTTAGTGATGTTTGTTGAAAGCCTTTTGTTTGATTAGGACAGATTCTATTGATCCATTTTTACATTCAGTAATATCAAATGTCTGGCAAACATTGCATTCTGCAAATTATTTTTTTTTCTTTTGGAGAGCGAGAGAGAGAATGTGTTTTGTGTGCATGTATATATATATATATATATATATATATGTATATATATATATATAGTCATTGTGTGTGTGTGTGTGTGTGTATGTATGTATGTAAAAGATGCAGTGATTGCACGTTTTGTCTGGGGTTAGGAGTTCTTGATTTGATTCATAAGACTGAGGCAGTGCAAGTCGAATCACCCACACGTTCTATCACTCACATGTTGTGTTTCGTTAACAGTGTCTGTGTGTTTGGGTAAAACTTCTTCTTGATTATATTCTGTATCACGTTGTTTCGTTTTGTTGTTCGGTCAGATCTTTGCCATTCATTTCATTCGTTGTTATGTACACTTCCTCGCCATAATTTGGAACAGAAATTGGTAAATGGTACATCCTTCCCCATTAAAACATTTCCACAGTAATTGTAGGATTAATGTTTTCAACTCTGTAGCAGATTTGGCGTGTTCTCGTTTTCAGTTGCTTGTCCCTCCAAGAACGAACGAAAATACAGGAAGAAAAAGATGATTTTAATTGTCTCTGGGGATAGCAGCCTTATTAAAAATTGACAACTTAAAAAAATTTACATTTTGTACACTCTGATTCAAAATAAGAGTCAGTATATTGATCGTAAAGTGAAGGTAACGGTTTTCGCATAAGCTGAGCGTCTGTAGTGTTTTCTTAACACGAACCTTCAACTTAACTTTGGGAGTAACGCGGAGGGTCACTTGCATCACCCAGGGGATTCCATTACAAAAGGGGGTGTTGCACTGCGCTTGTATTGAGATCAAACAAAGATTCACTGTTTGACTCCCTCACACTGTCCACAGCATCCTGTATTGTCAACCATGCCGGCAAAGCAAAAATGTAACACTGTGACTCCCTCTCCCTATCCATCAGCTTCCTCTGTGTGTGTGTGGTGTGTGTGTGTGTGTGTGTGTGTGTGTGTGTGTGTGTGTGTGTGTGTGTGTGTGTGTTGTCTGTGTGTAACACACACACATACTTCCTGAAGGAAGCTGATGGATAGGGTGAGGGAGTCAGAGGTTAAGTTTTTACAATGGTGGATAGGATGCGGAGTCAAGTGTTAAGCACCGCTAGAACATTTGTGTATTTTTTTCGATCAAATATCACTTTATACACATCATTAACAAAGTAAGGAAACATGAAGTGCTTTCTCACTCACTTTACCCATTTTTTGTTTGAGTTATGGCGGGGGACGTTATGTCACTGATGTTGTGATTTGGATGTGCTTTCTTTCAGCCTCCCAGTTCAGCAGAATATCAGTGTAACGATTAGATACTTGTAGGTATTCCACCACTGTGTGTCTGTGTGTGTGAACTGACATGGCCAGTCTTATTGCAGTGGTGTGAAGAGTTGCTAGCAGAATTTTCAGTCTCGGCTTGCTTTCTGTGTTCACTTAAAACGTTTTTATCTGTTCTGTGTACGTCTGCCAACACGTTGCACTGTATTCAGTGAATGTTTTTCAGTCATTACTGCCATGCACTGTATGTGTCTACACATATTTTCCTGTTGAAAATGTTTTTTGATTCATTTTTAACAAGCAGCAAAGACAGATATAAAACATTAACACCAAATCGTAACTGTGAGAGACAGAGAATCTCCACACAAGGCAGAATCTTAAGACCTTACTATTACATAGGACTTATGTGACTTATGCGCAGGCTTGTGACTCATACTATGATCAGTTTTGATTTTCCCATCACATAACATCTGTGGATTCAGTGCATATGGAATTAATTCCGAGTGGAGAGACGATATGTTGGGAAGCTGAAATTGTAATTGTGATTAAAACGAAAGATTAAAAAAAATTCACATACTTGCTAAATATCTTGTGTTTATAGTAGTATAACATGTACACAGTTAACAGCTTAAACACACACACACACACACACACACACACACACACACACACACACACACACACACACACACACACACACACACACACACACTCGCTCTCTCTCTCTCTCGTGCACATGCTTACCTGCACACTTGAAGATTGTGAGACATTATACTACATTCAAAATTGAGTAGGCCTACTTAGATTCTTTTGAAAGATAAAATGTCAAGAAACCCTCAAGAATGAAATAATTCAATAGGATTTTAGGCTAGCTAGATGGGCAGAGAGAGAGAGAGAGAGAGAGAGAAAGAGAGAGAGAGAGAGAGAGAGAGAGAGAGAGAGAGAGAGAGAGAGAGAGAGAGAGAGGTTCAGAAAACTTTATTATTCAAGGATAGCAGCATTAGATCCCACTGAATCTTACAGCTAGTTCTCGCTGAGAGAAAGAAAGAGAGAGAGAGAGAGAGAGAGAGAGAGAGAGAGAGAGAGAGAGAGAGAGAGAGAGAGAGAGAGAGAGAGTTCAGAAAACTATATTAACTCAACGATAGCAGCATTAGATCCCACTGAACCTTACAGCTAGTTTTAGCTGAGAGAGAGAGAGAGAGAGAGGAGGGTGGGGGTGGAGGGGGATAGGAAGGGTGTGAGGAGTGGAGGTATGGTGTGAAAGAAAATAAAGGAATCATTTATCATTGATTAACGTGATTATAGAAGTATGCTGGGAAACCTGTAGTGAGCTTGGTCAGTGTTTATTTAGAACTGTCAGTAACTGGAACAGTGTGCTTGCTCAGGTCCAAAAATTCCAATAATCAGATAGTGTATCAACCAGTATCTTGCACAATGTTTGATCATGTCTCTAGTGGTGATTTGACTTGGATGTTTTTTTTTTAATGCAAATTCTGTTTGTTGAATTAAATACAACAAAATACCTTTTCACTCACTCACAATCACTGACGCTTGATTGTCATCACTTCACGATGTGTTGTCTCTGCACTCTGGTTGTGTTTTTCACTTGCCTTTCAGAAAAAACGCGACTCGACGTCCATGTTGGCGGACGACTACGAGATGGGAGGAGGACCAGCACAGCTACATTCATACCCCATACCCCACCCTCCCACCACACGCTCTGCGGCCCCGGCCCCGCCCCCTTACCGGGCACGCCCCCGTGTGCCTGAAGCCACGCCCGTCGTTGGCAATGGCGCCGCTTATGACACTTTTCAATACAGTCTTGATTACCCCGCCTCACCAGCCTCCCACATCTCTGTGCCCTACTCCCCACCTTTATTCCTAGGCTAGTTCTGATTCCACCCTTACTCCTGGGTTAAATCAGACTCTATCCTTACACCTGGGCTAGTCTAGACTCCACCCTTACACCTGGGCTAGTCTATAGACTCCATCGTTATTCCTGAACTAGCTCATATTCTCTGCCTTTACACCTGGGCTAGTCTAGACTCCATCCTTACACTTGGGCTAGTTTAGACTCCACCTGGGCTAGTTTACTTTAGACTCCACCCTTACGCCTGGGCTGGTTTAGACTCCACCCTTACACTTGGGGTACTTTAGACTCCACCCTTACACTTGGGCTAGTTTAGACTCCACCCTTACACCTGGGCTAGTTTAGACTCCACCCTTACACCTGGGCTAGTTTAGACTCCACCCTTACACCTGGGCTAGTTTAGACTCCACTCTTACACCTGGGCTAGTTTAAACTCCACCCTTACACCTGGGCTAGTTTAGACTCCACCCTTACACTTGGGCTAGTTTAGACTCCAACCTTACACTTGGGCTAGTTTAGACTGCAACCTTACACCTGGGCTAGTTTAGACTGCAACCTTACACTTGGGCTAGTTTAGACTGCAAACCTTACACCTGGGCTATTTTTAGAGCCACCCTTACACTTGGGCTAGTTTAGACTCCACCCATACACTTGGGCTAGTTTAGACTCCATCCTTACATTTGGCTAGTTTAGACTCCAACCTTACACTTGGGCTAGTTTAGACTGCTACCTTACACCTGGCTAGTTTAGACTGCAACCTTACACCTGGGCTAGTTTAGATTCCACCTTACACCTGGGCTAGTTTAGATGCCACCTTACACTTGGGCTAGTTTAGACTCCACCCATACACTTGGGCTAGTTTAGACTCCAACCTTACACTTGGGCTAGTTTAGACTGCAACCTTACACCTGGGCTAGTTTAGATGCCACCCTTACACTTGGGCTAGTTTAGACTCCCAACCTTACACCTGGGCTAGTTAGACTCCAACCTTACACTTGGGCTAGTTTGACCACCCTAACATGGGCTAGTTTAGACTCATCGTTATTCCTGAACTAGTTCATATTCACCCTTACACCTGGGCTAGTTCAGACTCACCTTACTCCTGGAATAGTTTGGACTCTATCCTTACACTTGGGCTAGTTTAGATCCACCCTTATACCTGGGTTAGATTTAACTCCCACCTTTATTCTTGGGCTAGTTTAGATTCCACCCTTACTTGGGCTAGTTTAGATTCCCACCTTACGCTTGGGCAGTTATGGACTCCACCCTTACACTGGGCTAGTTTATACTCCACTCTTACACCTGGTTAGTTTATACTCCACCTTACACCTGGGCTAGGTTAGACTCCACTGTTATTCCTTACCTAGTTCATACTCCACCATTATTCATGGGCTAGATTAGATCACTTTTTTTGCTGGGCTAGTTTAGCTAGATAAGTGCACTTTTTTATGGGCTACTTTTGATTCCACCCTTATTTGTGGGCTAGTTTAGACTTCACCGTTACTCCAGGGCTAGTGTAGACTCCATCATTACACCTTGGCTAGTCTAGACTCCACTCTTACTCCTGGGTTAAATTAGAACTCCCCCTCTCCCCTGTTCCTGGGTGTGTTTAGACTTTACCCTTCCTCCTGGGCTAGTTTAGATCTGCACCTGTAAATTTGGGCAACTTTGGACTCCGCCCTTATTCATGGTCTAGTTTAGATCTGCACGTGTTTCGTCCTATCACCCACAGATACTGCTGTTATGTTGTTTATTAGCTTTAAGTTTTGGCATGTGTGTGTACTTGTTTTGGGTCGAGAGGCATGATTCACGAAATGCATTGTCACTGGCTCATGTTTGAATTCATGATGTTTTCCTTCAAAAAAATTCGAGATAGTGCTTAAGTCATTTGAGTTAGAAAGAATTTTCTGTAGGCCTACATATGCTATAACATGGGCAAAGAAGAATAGGCTGCTTTTCGTGATTGTAAATGAGATAGAAGTGTTGTTTAGAGCACTATTACAATATCTTGATATATTACATAAGTAAATCATCGTTGCAGTGTCTTTATAGGCTACATATGCAAATGTCCTTATAGGCTATTTATGCAAATATCCTTGTAGGTTACATATGCAAATGTCTTTGTAGGCTACATATGCAAATGTCCTTATAGGCTACATATGCAAATGTGCTTATAGACTACCTATGCAAATGTCATTTTAGGCTGTATGTGCTAAACGGATGACTGGAAATAGGTTTCACAGATGTATATGAGATCCAACTGGTATATAGTGTGTAAGGATTTACAATATGTATATGTAAAAGACACAGATCTGGTAGGACTGTTTGGTTTACAAGAACTTGAATTTGTTCTTACTTTTGCTGTTGATCTGTAGGGTTTTGTTATACAAATTCATCAGTCGTTTTGTGGGGTGTACATGATGGTCAGGCTAAAGTGAAGGACCAGTGTGCACTTTCAGTGGTACTGAAAAAACAAAATGCTAGGTTAATGTACAATATGCGAACAGTCTTAACGGTGAGTCTCATGTACAGTTTATGAAGTGTGCACTTTCAGTGGTACTACAAAAACAAATTGCTAGGTTAATGTACAACATGTGAACAGTCTTAACGGTGAGTCTCATGTACAGTTTATGAAGTCTTTCATTAAACCTAGGATCCTTGTACAGTTTATGGTAACTTTATTCACTCCTTTACTCTAAGGTAAGGCAGTGGAAGGGTTAAACATTTGAATAGTCTTTCATGACAAAGTGTATTTAATCCTTATTTAGTTACATGTAGTTATGTATACATGTTGTTGTTGTTGTGTTGTTGTTGTTGCCATGATTGTGTCTGCTTGATTTACATTATATAACACCATCCCCGTCCCTTCCAGTGCACTGGGTGGTGTGTGTGTGTGTGTTTCTTGATATTTTCCATTATGTTTTTGCCCGGACACTTATGACTTCTTTGTTGTGTTGTGTTGTGTCCTTTTCACACACTGCTGAAGGTGTCGATGTTTTCACTTGCTGGTGCTTTCGAGCTGTGAATTTCTTCCAAGTCACACAAAATGACAATATGTGTGCATCATGACAGTGTTTTCTTTTGCTATAAGACCATAATTGTCGCCATTTGATTGATCGAACGATTGTCGTCATGGTTGATTGATAGCTATCAATCATTGAACAGTGTGTGCTCTTGTATGAGCATTATGAGCTATGCCCTTATTATGCCATTAACATTATGGGTTGTTGGGTTTACAGTTTGTGTGATTAGTGACAGGCAGTTATGGAGAGACTTTGTATGTTTAGTTAACACAGGTAGGCTACACAGAAACTTTACACAGGTGAACTGACCATCAGACAGACAGACTGACTGACAGACAGACGACAGACCACAACAAGAGACAGACAGACAGACAGACATTTAATTGAAAACATGCATGTAAGAAAAAATCAATAGACATTCAAGCAAGCCATAGATGGATTCAGCAGGAAACGAAATATTGGCTAGAATGAATAATACATTGAAAATACATTCACCTTCATGTTAACATTACGTGAAGGTATCCAAGCGATTCACATGGTTCCTTTGTTGTAAATCTTAACTAAAGTTTAAATCAATTTTATGAATGTGATGTTTGAGTTTTATTTACTTTTGTAAAGTTTACGGAGATTTTATGGAACTTCCATAATATTGTTGTTTACAACTGTTGTTTGAGTTGGTTTTTCATCTGTGATATGTTGTCAACGTGATGAAACCAAGTAACTGTCAGGCAACTTTTCACTTAATACTTACAGATATTTTTTTTATTTTACAGGTAGTCCTTTTTCAGAATGACACGTTCATATTTTTGTGTTTATATGGACACTTGGAGAATATAGAGCACACTTACACGCTCATTTTACGTAGTAGGACAACATGAAATGTGTTAACGTAACCCACAACAGGAAAGGCAAATAAAAGATAGAATCATGTACCTACCAGACACAAACCTTTAATCTCTTTCTGCCTGTTTGTATGTATTTTATTGATACATATACTGAAAGTTATGTAATTATATATCTGAAATAGAATTTGTAACGAATCATTGACAAGTATTATATATTTCCGAAGGCTTTGTAATTGTTTATTTTAAATAGAATTTGTAATTTGTAATGAGTCATGTATATACGAAAGCCTGTTCCCTTTTAATTGGCTGATGTACGTTTTTTGGAAAACAGTAATTTTGACATGGTATATCTATAGCATAGTGTTTCTATGAAGGCTGTTATGTTCGGTAGATACTCTGTTCTTTGCATTTTCATGCATGAAAAAATGTCAATAAAACAATGAATATCAGCCTATGTCTTGGTGTCTGAAACCATAAGTGAAAAAACTCATGCAGTAAATATGATAATACCATACTGACATCTATTGACTGACTGCATGTACAATCTGCTCAGACACTTTGACGAAGTGAATATTTCAGAATGTATAGTGTTTCTTACTTCAGTGCCAAATGCCACAATATGATAACCATGGTGTGCCATACTGATATAATTTTATAGACGAAAAGAAATTTTTAGTATGATTCAACACGGTTTGAGAATCATCTGCATATTTATAGGGATTCTCTGATGAGCAAATTAAAAACTACAAAAAAGTCAGTTTACAGAGTCATAGCAAGATGATACAGGATGAACGAGCGATGATGTAGGGTTTCTAGGTAACATTATCAATCCTGGAGAAGTACTGGCTTTTTTCTGGTCTTTGCCATTTTTCGTACATGGTGGAAGCACCAGTTTCCATGACAGATACCATGGATAAGACAAAGTAAAACTAAGATATTTTCAAGGCATCGTCAGACTTGCTTGTACTCTAGTTTCCTTTTTCTGTAAATTAACAACTGCCAGGAACTGCCAAGAAGGCAAAGCACCCACAAAGCATTGCGCATAGTGACGTCACGCTCTCAAGCCCAGTCCTGTCATGTCTTCTGACATACCTTTGCAATTTATGTCGTAAAGCACACTGTGATACGCCATAAGACACAGCACCAATACTGTCTATGGTCGTTATGCCATCGCCTTGCCTGTCTTTCTTGTAAGATGAAAACAGCAGTGAGGGCCAGGAGAGAAAGGAAGACCCAGTGTCCCAGACGTCACTTCCCAGACCCGCTACCACGGCCTTCAGTCTGTCTTTTCAACTGCACCCCTATTGGACGACGCTCACCTAGTCACGCCCACTCGCATCTCTGATTGGCCAGGACCGCTGTGAGCCCTGACGTCATCGTGAAGCTCCGCCCACCATCCTGTGAAAACTGCTCACGTGACTCAAACTGTACTTCTTTTCTGACTTTTGTTGCCATTGGTGTTTTCCTGTGAATGATGACTGTATGTTAATTTCTTGTTGAGAGTTGATACAGTTGACTTAATTTGTTTCATGAGAAAGCCTATTTTCACCCTTTGACTCCCGCACCCTATCCACCAACTGCAAAAACTTAACCCTTTGACTTTCTCACCTTATCCACCAGCTTCCTGCGGAAAGCTGGTGGATAGGGTGAGGGAGTCAAAGGGTCAAGTTTTTGTTTTGCTGGCATGGTTGATAATGCAGGATGCTGGAGGCCGGGGTGCGGGAGGCAAAGGGTTAACAAAAAAGGCCAATAATTCATTCATGACATGGGATGGGGAGATGGTTGTGGGAGAGAAAAATAAAAATGCGTTTCATCAAAATGTTTTTTAAAGGTGGCCTTTAGAGGACGTTGTCATGACACCAATCCAGAAGAAAGTTGACATCTCACACACAGAACTCCCCAAGGACAGATACCAGACACACAGGAAAACGGAACCAGAAAGCGTGTTTAATTTACAAAACAAGACAGGCGCAAATTTTCGAAATTTTCAGCCAATTGGCCTTCCTCAACCGTATACAAAAGACAAAAAAGAAGTACACAATACGTCTGTAAACAGCAATACCACCACAACCACCACCACCAAAACAAGAACAACAACAACAAGAACAACCACAACAGAACTTTTCTGATGTTTCATCGTTCTGGAGAAAACGGTACAATATTTTCTTCAGCTCAGTGAAACAGCAGGTAAATTTCTGTTGCTGTTTCCACCCTTCCCCCCCCCCCACCTCCCTCATTTTTGTGTCATTGTTCTTTGTGGTCATTCGTGTATGCTGGACAGAATCCAGTTGGTCGAAAACTTGGCCCTGTTTTGTATTGTGTATCAAACACATGTTCTCATTATTATATTTCCTGTGTGTTTCTGGTCTCTAGTTCCTGAACGCTGGCAGTCATTTTGGATTTAGGTTCCCCAGTGAAATTTCACGTTGTAGGACGAAAACTGTTGCATCCCTTCCCCCCCCTTTTTTTTTTAACTTGATGTGTGAACAACAAGTATGAAGTTTGTCGGCCTGTCGATATTGCAGAAAATCAACAGTTCTGACGTTAACTGGGTTTTTGCTACGTAGCGTTACCTTGTTTTTGTTTTGTTATGTTATTTTATTCAATCATGTTATTGGCGAACTTGATTTTGACATTTACTTTGATCTTTTTTTGCTTCTTGGTTTTGATGCTCTGGTTATGATTGATGTTAATTGATGTTACAGTAATCATTGTTGGCATGGATTTATGTTATTAGTGTCATCAGCTCTGATATAGATGTGTGGCCAGATACAGCGGCAGACCAAACATGAATGCACTATACGTTGTTCATTCATATTAAACTCACATCTGTCAGGCAATTTCATCAGATCAGATGGACAGATTATGGACTGACATTTTCATCAAATCATTATACTAAGGAGAAATTCATGTTATAGGCCAACACATTCATTAGATGTCAATGATAAAGTGTTCAGAATTCATGAACATATCTATTATACTTTGAAACTGAACTTGCAGATATCATGTACTGACATAACAATCTGTATACTTCAAGAGTTTGTTTTTTAGCGTCTAAATACCAACACCTTTAGCGTACTCTGTTGCAAAAAACTTGGGGAGAAAACATAATGCAGTTAAGTAACATTTAGGTGTTATGATGCGTGTTAATACTGTACATATTTATGATCGGAAATTGGTGAAAGTGTCTTTATTGCGTAATCTTTTATCAAGATTTTGCGCTATATATAAATATTGTAATTATTATTATTATTATAATCAAAACAAAGCTTATTATTTGTAGCTTTGAACAAATGTTAACTTGTAATTGTCGAACCACAGTTGTGGAACCCACAGTTTCATGAAACATAATCGTTTTGCTGTTGGGAAGACCAAAATTATGTAAAGTTGAGAAAAAAAATTCAGGAAAAAAACCCGTTGGCCTGACATTGTTGGGAAAACTGGTTAACACGCACATAGTTGCGTAAATATTTGTGTTTTATCTATTGTGAGGATTTAAAGATTCCTCAGCCTGCACACGATTGCAGGATTGTTTAATGAAATATCTGATGATTATTACTGGTTAACAGGCACATAGTTGTTATCAGAAATAGTTTCACTGTTTTACAGCAGTATTCCCTATGGTTCACTTTTCACTTTGGTCTCATAACATCTGTTCATCTGGTTCTTACATTAAGGAGCTGCGTTACGTAACCTTTCATTGTCCATCTTCTCTCTCTTCCTCACTCTGTATCCCTCCGTCCTAGTGTGTGTGTGTGTGTGTGTGTGTGTGTGTGTGTGTGTGTGTGTGTGTGTGTGTGTGTGTGTGTTCAGAATGGTCTTCATTGTCTGTTTTGCTTCACCTGGTTTTTCTGTTTAGAATATGTAGCGCGTGTTACGGTGTAAAACTGTCCAGACGATTCTCGGCTTCATATGCGTCACCTGAAAGAATGACTGAATAAGTGAATCCTATCAATTTAACGAAATCTCCCATTACAGTCAAAGTGAAGGATCTTGTTGAGTGATGGTGGCTTACTACTGTCACAATGGGTAATTTGACGTTTTCCACTTGATGATTGAAAACTGCCGTCTATCTCCAAATGGAAATAGAGAAAAGATGACACAGGGAGAAGACTGGCAGAATGGTTCAGACGTTCGCCTGCCAGTAACTAAAATCGAGAATCGATATTTTGTTCCCTGTTGAGGCCTCAACTTTTCTCCTGAGTTTGATCGGAAAATCAAACTGAATGTCCATTCCTTCGGAAGGGGACGAAAAACATGTCGGACCCGTGTGCCTTTTGGCTGCGCACGCTAAAGATTCCACGGCAATTGAAAATCGTGACGAGCAGGGCATTCGCCCATCTGCCCTGGTATAAGACATTAGAGGGATAGGTTCATTTCCCAGGTCCCTCTTTTTGGGAGGCCAATAAACCCTCATGCCTTTCTAAAGTCTTGGTAAAAAAATGGTGGCGCTGCATTGCGCGACGCGCTCTCAAGGGAAGAGCAACTCGCGTTTCACTTGGTAAATGCATGTGACAAAGAAATGAATATGAACATGTATTGTTCCCTATTCATCCCCCTACCTAAACCCAATAGCTCTATCCAAATATTTCAGTGTATTTCTGTTGCTATATTCCTCTAGTCAGTATCACCGTTTCCACGTTTTCGTAGTTTGATTATAGACATAGATAGATAAAGAGAGTGACAGTATGTTATTATTCATACCGGTATCTATGATTTGATCCTGTCTGTTGGTGTGTCTGTCCTGTTCTTGACCTGAAGCAGTATTACATCCAAGTCATGAAGGATCTCATAGGATTCTGGTGTTACAATGACTAGCTGCTCGTTTATCTTTATTTTTTTTTTTTTGCAGAACATCTAAGCTGCACGTGTTTTACGTCTCTGTCTGTCTGTCTGTCTCTCTGTCTTTGTCTCTGTCTCTGTCTGTGTCTGTCTGTCAGTCAGTCTGTCTGTCTGTCCGTCTCCTTCTGTGTGTGTGTGTGAGTGAGTTGTGTGTGTGTGTGGTGTGTGTGTGTGTGTGTGTGTGTGTGTGTCTGTGTTCTTGATTGCCGAGCATCAAGCACGTTGCAGATCTCGAGGCCTGTAAATTTCTGGCATCCTGAGAAGCTTGAAGGGTGTGGGGTGTTGTTGTTTCGAAAGACCTCATCAACGACATCAAGACAGTTGGTGAGGATAGGTGATGATTATTTGTTGATCTTTGCAGACTGTGTCAAAGACATCTTATCAGTCAGGTGTCAGTCAGAGATGTCTTGTTAGTGAGGTGATGAGGTCAGGTGATTACCTGTTGACCTTTCCAGACTGTGTCCAAGATGTCTTGTCACTGAAATGGAAAGGACGCACGTCCCGTCTGGAAGCTTTCCTGTTGTCAGACAACATGCTGTCTTATTGATCAGGATTTCAGGCTCAAATATCTTTATTCCAGGAGGTAAATGCGTCCAAAAGCCATAGCATTCTTCTCTAGCGATAGAAATGGATCGGTGGATCTGTAGAGAAGTCAGCTTATGATGAAATGCTCCGCACTTTCTGATCTAGCGGGCTGTTGTTCGATTTCTTACTCAGGCCTGTTGGGAACGTTATGGCGTCATGTTATTTTCGAGCATAGACATGCAGCATGGCGTCGTTGATGATTCCCAATCATAGATATGCAGCATCTCCTGAGATGGTTAAGTAAACATTACTGACTTGCCAGTGACCTCTGCGGTTAAGTTTAATGTTATGCTGTTGTAAGATAGTGGCAGTCAAGTGGAAATTATGTGTCATTGTTAGAAAGTAAGTGAAAAAAGTATAATGTAGACTTTGTTATGTCATGTTGTGTGTCGTGTACAAGTTTCATACTTTTCCCTGTTTAAGGTTGTCTTTCTTCTGGTTGTGAAATCTGTTCAGCATCGCTTAACCAGCATTTGACTTCGAAGTCTATGTCCAACATTTGATTGTAAAGCCTTCATCTGTGTAGCATTTGGCTCTAAGTATTTGGATGTAAGAATTGTCGTCTGTCCAATATTTGGATGTAAAGTCTTTATAGTCTCGGCGCGTGTTGGTGTACAGTGAAGTATTTGTGAGGACAATTTCTTGCCCGATCCAGTGTTGATAGGTCTGCGTGCGTCCTTCATGTCCCTCTTCCTGCCTTGTGTACAGATCTCCCTGTCAGATGACTTGTGTGTGAAATGGACTTTCGTTTCTTTCCTTCCTCTGGTGTCGTAAACCACTTGTTGTTTATTCTGTAATGTTCAGTACTGTGTCTGCTGACCTATGTAAACAAAACAGTTATTGCTTTGTGCTCATTTCTCTTAGTTTTGCAAGTGACACTCTGTCTTGTGTTACATTTTGTAAGATAATCCGTGTCATGCCTTTAACGTGTTGACTTCCCCACTCTACCCACCGGCTTCGGCTTTCGGCTTTATCAGCCATGAAAACCAAGCAAAAACTTAACCCTTTCACTCCCTCACCCTATCTACAGGAAGTTGTTGGATAGGATGACGGTGCGGAAGGATTAAGTTTTTGCAGCTGGTGGATAGGGTGAGGGAGCCAAAAGCTTACGTGTGTGCTTTCCTGTGGCCTTTTTCAGCATTGTGATGTAAAGCGCTAAACTTGTGTCCTGTACTTAAAGTGTTTTATATAGAATGCTAGTTGTATGTGAATTTTTATGCGAACCCTTGTCTTGTTTCCTTTGAAAGGTGGCTAGTTAGGTGGTCAGCTGCTGTAATGTGTGGTAAGTCCTCCTGTACAGCTGGATATTATCAGTATTCAAGTTGCTAAGACTTGACACACACAGCATTCTCCACATATCGTCATGGGCGTCCGTCCTCACTGTCCCTTGTTGTCTGGAAATAACTGTGATACTGAAATTCTGTGGTAACACAAAATCAATCCATCGGTCAAGTAAGCAAGCAAACAGGTAAGCAAGCAAGCATGCAAGCGAGCAAGCAAGCGAAACGAAATGCACATTCACCCAAACTGTACAAGCCAATTAGCAAGCAAGAAGCATTAAGTGTAACGATGTCCTCTTTCAACTTCTGCTGTGATATTTTGTGTGTTCATGCTTTGCTGCTAGAATTTGTCACAGACAGCCATGGTGTATTTTTTAAATGGTGATCTCGTCATATACTGCACCCGTTAC
>CM060310.1:5151503-5154003 GCA_030674185.1 Monoplex corrugatus | reverse complement strand
AACAAAAATTCCCTGCAGCATTGTCCAGTAGGAGAAAAAGAACAAAAATTCCCTGCTGCATTGTCCAGTAGGAGAAAAAAAAACAAAAATTCCCTGCTGCATCATCCAGTAGGAGAAAAAGAACAAAAATTCCCTGCTGCATTATCCAGTAGGAGAAGAACAAAAATTCCCTGCTGCATCATCCAGTAGGAGAAAAAGAACAAAAATTCCCTGCTGTATCGTCCAGTAGGAGAAAAAAAAACAAAAATTCCCTGCTGTATCGTCCAGTAGGAGAAAAAAAAACAAAAATTCCCTGCTGCATCATCCAGTAGGAGAGAAAGAACAAAAATTCCCTGCTGTATCATCCAGTAGGAGAAAAAGAACAAAAATTCCCTGCTGTATCATCCAGTAGGAGAAAGAACAAAAATTCCCTGCTGCATCATCCAGTAGGAGAGAAAGAACAAAAATTCCCTGCTGTATCGTCCAGTTGGAGAAAAAGAACAAAAATTCCCTGCTGTATCGTCCAGTAGGAGAAAGAACAAAAATTCCCTGCTGTATCGTCCAGTAGGAGAAAAAGAACAAAAATTCCCTGCTGCATCATCCAGTAGGAGAAAGAACAAAAATTCCCTGCTGTATCGTCCAGTTGGAGAAAAAGAACAAAAATTCCCTGCTGTATCGTCCAGTTGGAGAAAAAGAACAAAAATTCCCTGCTGCATCATCCAGTAGGAGAAAGAACAAAAATTCCCTGCTGTATCGTCCAGTTGGAGAAAAAGAACAAAAATTCCCTGCTGTATCGTCCAGTTGGAGAAAAAGAACAAAAATTCCCTGCTGTATCGTCCAGTAGGAGAAAGAACAAAAATTCCCTGCTGTATCGTCCAGTAGGAGAAAGAACAAAAATTCCCTGCTGTATCGTCCAGTTGGAGAAAAAGAACAAAAATTCCCTGCTGTATCGTCCAGTTGGAGAAAAAGAACAAAAATTCCCTGCTGCATCATCCAGTAGGAGAAAGAACAAAAATTCCCTGCTGTATCGTCCAGTTGGAGAAAAAGAACAAAAATTCCCTGCTGTATCGTCCAGTTGGAGAAAAAGAACAAAAATTCCCTGCTGCATCATCCAGTAGGAGAAAGAACAAAAATTCCCTGCTGTATCGTCCAGTTGGAGAAAAAGAACAAAAATTCCCTGCTGTATTATCCAGTAGGAGAAAAAGACCAAAAATTCCCTGCTGCATCATCCAGTGGGAGAAAAAGTATTCATTCCTTTCCCGGAATGGAATTTGGATTTTTTATTTTTGCAAGAGATCTATCGATTGATTGAATTGGTTCAGTTTTTACGTCGACACCCACCTCAGATGATATGGCCGACGGGGATATCTATCCCAAGGAAGTGGGGGTAAGGGGGGCTTATCTAATCCTATACTGACACCACCAGAACAACAATGATATTAAGATGGGACAGTGAAAAGGCCAGTTTTAATGTAGCGCACCCCCGGGATTCGAAGCCACAACCATTAGCATGTGATATCCGACGCTCAAACCAACCCGTATTGCTTTATAAAAACTCTACCCTAATCTGTGAACGAACGAAGATTGAACAAACTTCACTCAAGTCTTAATGTAGCACTTCTATTGATCTGGCGTCGAATCCATTACCTTGCGTGAAACACTGATTAAAATCCATAAAATCTAGGATGTTAGAGCCTGCAGACCCAGAGACATAAAAAAAAATATACATCGATCGCAACGATTTTTCAATTGTAACACACAGGTACAGGAATGAACCACAACAACAGTAAAGGTATGAAGTGAGTGATTAAACACAAACAAAGCTCAAGTCAGATAAAGGTTGTCTCATAACCCCGAGGTTGTGGAGCAATCTGGCAGCGAATACCTCAATTATTTTCTCTGGGAGATAGCGCTAGGGCAGTGACTATATCCTCTCCCTCGCTGCTTTATCTTCTTCAACAGAGTCAGGTATCCATTTTTTACTTGGTGGATTGGAAGCCTCACACACAAAGTTTGTCTCGAACCTGACCCGCGCAAACTGCCTGGTTTGGTCACGTCACCTGTCATGACACCCTAACCTGTAGAAACTTGCCTGGTTTGGTGACATCACCTGTCATGACACGCTGTCTAATGACCAAACTTGCCTGGTTTGGTGACGTCACCTGTCATGACGCGCTGTCCATGACCAAACTTGCCTGGTTTGATGACGTCACCTGTCATAACACGCTGTCCATGACCAAACTTAACTGACTTGGTGACGTCACCTGTCATGACACGCTGTCCATGACTAAACTTGCCTGGTTTGGTGACGTCACCTGTCATGACACGCTGTCTATGACCAAACTTGCCTGGTTTGGTGACGTCACCTGTCATGACACGCTGTCCATGACCAAACTTGCCTGGTTTGGTGACGTCACCTGTCATGACACGCTGTCCACGACCAATCATCTTGCACAGAGGTCGTTGCCTTGGTCAACAGAGGGAAGAGCTGGATGCAAATAATGTCAAAGGCTGGACCAAT
>CM060310.1:5141503-5144003 GCA_030674185.1 Monoplex corrugatus | reverse complement strand
TAGGAAGCTGATAGACAGGGTGAGGGAGTGGAAACGATTAGGAAGCTGGTGGACAGGGTGAGGAAGTGGAAACGATTAGGAAGCTGATGGACAGGGTGAGGGAGTGGAAACGATTAGGAAGCTGATGGACAGGGTGAGGAAGTGGAAACGATTAGGAAGCTGATGGACAGGGTGAGGGAGTGGAAACGATTAGGAAGCTGATGGACAGGGTGAGGGAGTGGAAACGATTAGGAAGCTGATGGACAGGGTGAGGGAGTGGAAACGATTAGGAAGCTGATGGACAGGGTGAGGAAGTGGAAACGATTAGGAAGCTGATGGACAGGGTGAGGGAGTGGAAACGATTAGGAAGCTGGTGGACAGGGTGAGGAAGTGGAAACGATTAGGAAGCTGATGGACAGGGTGAGGAAGTGGAAACGATTAGGAAGCTGATGGACAGGGTGAGGGAGTGGAAACGATTAGGAAGCTGATGGACAGGGTAAGGGAGTGGAAACGATTAGGAAGCTGATAGACAGGGTGAGGGTGTGGAAACGATTAGGAAGCTGATAGACAGGGTAAGGGTGTGAAAGGGTTAAGGAAGCTGATAGACAGGGTGAGGGTGTGAAAGGGTTAAGGAAGCTGGTGGACAGGGTGAGGGAGTGAAAGGGTTAAGGAAGCTGGTGGACAGGGTGAGGGTGTGAAAGGGTTAGGAAGCTGGTGGACAGGGTAAGGGGTGAAAGGGTTAGAAGCTGGTGGACAGGGTAAGGGAGTGAAAGGGTTAAGGAAGCTGGTGGACAGGGTAAGGGTGTGAAAGGGTTAAGGAAGCTGGTGGACAGGGTAAGGGTGTGAAAGGGTTAAGGAAGCTGGTGGACAGGGTAAGGGAGTGAAAGGGTTAAGGAAGCTGGTGGACAGGGTAAGGGAGTGAAAGGGTTAAGGAAGCTGGTGGACAGGGTGAGGGAGTGAAAGGGTTAAGGAAGCTGGTGGACAGGGTAAGGGTGTGAAAGGGTTAAGGAAGCTGGTGGACAGGGTAAGGGTGTGAAAGGGTTAAGAAAGCTGGTGGACAGGGTAAGGGAGTGAAAGGGTTAAGGAAGCTGGTGGACAGGATGAGGGTGTGGAAACGATTAGGAAGCTGGTGGACAGGGTGAGGGAGGTGGAAACGATTAGGAAGCTGGTGGACAGGGTAAGGGAGTGAAAGGGTTAAGGAAGCTGGTAGGACAGGGGTAAGGGTGTGAAAGGGTTAAGGAAGCTGGTGGACAGGGTGAGGGAGTGAAAGGGTTAAGGAAGCTGGTGGACAGGGTGAGGGAGTGAAAGAGTTAGGGAAGCTGGTGGATAGGGTGAGGGAGTGAAAGGGTTAGGAAGCTGGTGGATAGGGTGAGGGAGTGAAAGGGTTAGGGAAGCTGGTGGACAGGGTGAGGGAGTGAAAGAGTTAGGGAAGCTGGTGGAAGTAGGGTGAGAGGAAGTGAAAGGAGTTAGGGAAGCTGGTGGACAGGGTGAGGGAGTGAAAGGGTTAAGGAAGCTGGTGGACAGGGTGAGGGAGTGAAAGGGTTAAGGAAGCTGGTGGATAGGGTGAGGGAGTGAAAGGGTTAAGGAAGCTGGTGGACAGGGTGAGGGAGTGAAAGGGTTAATGAAGCTGGTGGATAGGGTGAGGGAGTGAAAGAGTTAGGGAAGCTGGTGGATAGGGTGAGGGATGAAAAGGGTTAGGAAGCTGGTGGATAGGGTGAGGGAGTGAAAGGGTTAAGGAAGCTGGTGGACAGAGTGAGGGTGAGAAAGGGTTAAGGAAGCTGGTGGACAGGGTGAGGGATGAAAAGGGTTATGATATTGGTGGACAGGGTGAGGGAGTGTAAGGGTTAAGAAAGCTGGTTGATAAAGTGAGGGCATATGAAGGCTAGAAAGCTGGTAAATGGGGTCAGGCGGTGAAAGTTTAAGAAGCTTTAGACAGGATGGGGCATTCAAAGGTTAGAACGATGGCGGATAGGGCGAGGGAGTAAAAAGATTAACTTATGTGTATACCCATTTCTTTCTCTGTCTCTCTCTGTCTGTCTCTGTCTCTGTCTGTCTCTGTCTCTCTCTCTCTGTCTCTCTCTGTATCTGTCTGTCTCTCTCTCTGATTCTCTCTCTGTATCTGTCTGTCTGTCTGTCTCTCTCTATCTCTGTCTCTCTCTCATTCTCTCTCTGTACCTGTCTGTCTGTCTGACTCTCTGTCTCTGTCTCTCTCTCTGTGCCTCTGTCTATTTCAGTCTGTCTCTCTGTCTCTGTCTCTCTGTTTGTCTGTCTCTGTCTCACTCTGTCTCTCATTCTGTCTCACTCTCTCTCTCTCTCTCTCTCTCACTCGTTCTCTCTCTCTTTCTCTCTCTCTCTCTCTTTCTCTCTCTCACCCTCTCTCTGTCTCTCTCTCTGTCTCTGCACATTACTGCCGCCGCTATTGTGGGTAAAACATCCCAAAACTCTGGCATCTCAATACGTGCTGCCTACGTCAGAATGTGATGTCTTTATCTGGATATTTTGTGTCGAGCGCAAGGTGGAA
>CM060310.1:5136503-5139003 GCA_030674185.1 Monoplex corrugatus | reverse complement strand
TGAAGACAGATTCCGTACGTCTTGTTTCAACTACGTATTATTGCGTCATTGTCTCGTAGAGAAGGGAAGTTATCGCTCAGACTTCCGGGTAAGTGGATTGGGTACGTTCCCTTGCATACATGTTAGTGAGGACCTTCTGCTGTCCACTACTTTCCAGAGTTTTTTGCCACTACTAGTTAAGTAATGTTAATGAACGTGAAAGCTTGTAAGCAGAAAAATTCTATTTTGGCACTTGTACATATTGTGATGTACTCTTACTTACAATGAAGACAAATAAAGATTTCGAATGGAGTGAACTTCTCAGTGACGACTTTTAAAAAATCTAAAGTGAGTGTAGTGTTGTGAGACAATCTTGATAACCTGTAGCCTGTTGTTAGCTCAACTGAAAGTAACACAAGTTATACTAAAAGTATTACATTTTAACGTTTCTCTCTTACACTGAAACCCTCCGCCCGCCTCCCCTCCCCCCTTCCAAGCACTTGAATGTCACATTGTTATCGTAATTTTTGTTTAAATCCCAGCCGACTTGAATATCCCATAAAGCCACACAGACTTAATCTCACTTATAATGAAACAGAGACGACGTGTTATCAGAAGAAGGAGAATTTTATCTGAGCTTGTCTTCGCTTTTGACTCACGAGAGAATTCTTGCGCTGGACTATCCCCCACGCATTCTTCCCTATCAGATTCAACACTCAGACATAATAAAGTAATAACATGAGACATGTATTGATTAAACGTATGTTCTGCCACCTACAAAATTTACAATTCCAACACCATCAACTCATCTGTTTGTGATGCGTTAAATAATTGTATAAACATTTATTCCGATCACTATCAGATTTTGCGTTCCGAGCCATCGAGTAATGCGGTTGTAACATGAGACAGTTATTGAATAGACAGATTCTGCTCTCCATCGAATCGACAATTCCAACGTTATGAAGCAGTGTATATGTGACACCATTATTGGATAGACACATGTTCTGCTGTCCATGGGATTTCAGATTCTCACGTCATCAATCAATGTGTTTGTAATATGACATATATGTTGGATGTGCATATGTTTGAACCAACGAAATATCAAACAATGTCAAGTGACGTCACTGATCAGTTCTCTGGATTACGTCAGTGAACATTTCACGTCACAATGACTGTGCTAAAGGTGACACTTCCTGACGTAAATTTGGAGTTGATTCCACGGGCTTCGTCGGTGGAGATGTCAAAGAAAAGTGCTACGTAGACAGTAAGTACGTCACTGTGATGGTGTTACGTGTATTCTGTATTGTTATGCTGTGTGTATTATTTGTATGTATATGTGTGAGTGTGTGTGTGGGTGAATGCTTGCGTGCGTGCGTGCGTGCGTGTGTGTGTGCGTGTGTGTTTGCGTGCGTGCGTTCGGGCGTGCACGTGCGTGCGTGCGTGCGTGCGTTTTGTGTGTGTGTGTGTGTTGTGTGTGGTGTGTGTGTGTGGTGTGTGTGTGTGTGTGTGTGTGTGTAAAACTGCAATGTATGTTGTACGTTTGCTGACCTGTCTTACGTCATTATTTTATATGTACATCGTGTTGAGTGAGTGAGTAAGTGAGTGAGTGAGTGAGTGTGTGTGCACGTGCACACATACATGTGCCTGCGATATGTTTTTTTTGTAGGCGTGTGTGCATGAATGCGAGTAGTGTGTGTGTGCGAGTGTATATGTGTAAATGTGATTGTATACTTGCATGTGTGTGCGTGGGGGGGCTCTGTCTCTCTCTGTCTCCGCTCCTGTCTGTCTCTTCATCACACTACATGGCCCATTTTGAGAGATGTGGCCCATTTTGAGAGATGTGGCCCATTTTGATATATATGGTCCATTTTGAGATGTATGGCCCATTTGGAGATGTATGGCCCATTTGGAGATGTATGACCCATTTGGAGATGTATGACCTATTTTGATATGTATGACCCATTTGGAGATGTATGGCCCATTTGGAGATGTATGGCCCATTTGGAGATGTATGACCCATTTGGAGATGTATGACCATTTGGAGATGTATGGCCCATTTGGAGATGTATGGCCCATTTGGAGATGCATGGCCCATTTGGAGATTAATGAGCTTTATCTCTGTCTGTCTCTGTTTGTCTCTTCACCCCATGGTACGGCCCATTTTGAGATGAATGTGCTTTATCTCTGTCTATGCTTCTATCTCTTCGCTCGGCTCTATGGCCCATTTGAGATGTGTGCACTGATTCTCTTTCTGTCTGTTCACCCTACTGTATGGCCTATTTTGAGATGAATGACCCATTTTGTGATGCCTGTGCTGTTTCTCTGTCTGTCTGTTCAACCCACTATACGGCCTGTTTTGAAACTTATGGCCCATTTTGAGATGCATAGTCACCAATCTCCATCACTCATTACATTGATTTCATTTTCATGTAAATTTGCGAGTGTGAGGCCAGTCCTAAGAGGAGTGTTCTGAGCTTACTGTTTTTGTACTTTATATCTGCTTCTATGCTGGCTGAATGGG
>CM060310.1:5126503-5129003 GCA_030674185.1 Monoplex corrugatus | reverse complement strand
ATATATACATATAGATAGATATAGAGAGAGAGTGAGAGAGAGAGAGTGTGTGTGTCAGTGCTTGTATGTGTGTGTGTGTGTGGTGTGTGGTGTGGTGTGAGAGAGGAGAGAGAGAGAGAGAGAGAGAGAGAGAGAGCCAGCCAGTCAGCCAGACAGACAGGACACAGAGACAGGACACAGAGAAAGAGAGAGAGACAGAGAGGGAAAGTGCTAATACGCACGTTTAATTTATTTGCCTGCGTTCACCTCTCTCTGTGTCTCTGTCTGTCTGTCTGTCTGTCTGTCTGTCTGTGTGTCTCTTTCTCTACTGTGTGTGTGTGTGTGTGTGTGTGTGTTGTGTGTGTGTTGTGTGTGGTGTGTGTGTGTGTGTGTTGTGTGTGTGTGTGTGTTGTGTGTTGTGAATGTGCGTGTTGTGTGTGTGTGTTTGTGTGTGCATGTGTGTGAATGTGAATGTATGTGAATGTGTGTGTTTGTGTTCGTGCGTGCTGTGATGTGTGGTGTGTGTGTGTGTGTGTGTGTGTGTGTGTGTGTGTGTGTGTGGTGTGTGTGTGTGTGTGTGTATGTGCAGTGGATACATTCATACCCCAGGAAAAGGAAGGGATGTCAGGCTCACCCAGCAAAATACCTGTTGGTGAGGACTGAATGCAGTGTATCACTCTCTGCCTGCTGTCTGCTGCACACAGGTCGGTCTGGCGTCAGCCTCAGACACTCTGTGACCCTCTACCACAAGATGAGTCACAGGTCGGCGACTCTCTTCAGGCTTACAGTCAAAATCTGTGGCGAAGGCGAGGTCTCCTCAATGTTGCAATGTTGTGAAAGTAATTCATTAATCACTCTCTGCTTGTTCCATAACGGAAATTGCATTATTTGATTGGTAAAATTGCATTTGATCAAACTTTCCATCAGTGTGGTGATTTTGTTGAAATGACTCATAAATCACTCTTCTGTTTGTTAAGCATCGAAAATCTCATTATTTGAATAGCAAAATTGCAACATTTTTGATCGAATTTAATCCTCATGTCAATTTTGAAAAAGAGCAACATCCGAAATTGTCAAACTTCAACACTCTTTAAACCCCTACTACCCCCAACTTTCACCCCAGCTTATTAGAAATCCCGTTGACCAGTAGATGTTTGAAAGGCATTGATCCTGCCCAGAGTTCAGCATGCTATGGGCTCGTTGGGAAGACCAGGACCACATTCGAGTCTCATCCAATTCATGAATGCGTCATTGAGGGTTTGTCAAATGTTTTATGCAACACCGCAGGTGTGTATGTCTCTTGGCTGGTTATGCTAGGACATATCATAATAGTAAACGTTACAGCCCTGTCACGCAGTCTCAGTCATAGATGGAACTCCAGGCATCATGATTATCATCCTTAATCCATCGTCACAGTGTAAAAACTGTGCCAACTTTTGTGGTCCATTAATGAGAGTGGGGTTGATTGTGAGGATAATTTGGACTTCCATTTCGGATTGACACTGCGTGACAGTATTGTAGGCTCTCTATGCTTGCTGCCATTGTATACATCCTGGTGTCAACCAGGCCTGAGAGATACAGACACCTGTGGTGTTGGTCAGGAAATTTGAGCAATACCTTAATGACGATCTACTACATAGGCTATTTGGTTCCAGCATTTCCAAAATTTGAGCAATATCCTCAGTGACGATTCACAAACTGGACTGTTTGGTTCCACAGCCTTTCCAATCAGCCCATAGCAGGCTTAAGTCTGGGTAGGAGACGTTTGTGGCCAACAAATCCCACAACAATCAATTTTTTACTGTAGCTGATAGGAAATTGAAGCCACTGCCTCTCAGTAAATAGCTTGTTGAGGGAACACTGAATTCTGGTTGAGGAGCAAATACTGTGTTGTAGATGAGAATGAATATTGCAGAACTAATTGAAGGTAAGATTCTCTCTCTCTCTCTCTCATTTTTTTTCTCTCTCTCTCTCTTCTCTCTCTTTTCTCTCTCTCTCCTCCTTCCGCCCTCTCTCCTCTCTCTCTGTGTGTCTCCTCTCTGTCTCTCTTCCCCATTTTCCTAGTTGCAAAACTAAGAGAAAAAGAGAAATATAAATGAAACAGAGCATGTTTCATTCTGTCTCTGCACTTAGTCTGTCTGCCTATTTGTCTGTCTGTCTGTTTGTCTGTCTCTTTCTGTATTTCCTCACTTTCTATGACTCTGAAGCCAAGAATGTTGTAAGTGGAGATGACACGGTATGTGTCCTATTTTTTTCTCCTCTGTAAATTCTCTTATCACGGACTTCATCTTTCACTGAATTTTTGTCAAATACATAAAGATACGTTAAATGACTTTTTCGATATGTTTATAATATGAACAAATCAAGCTTTTTGAGTTCAATAGTTGTTGCAAAAACAGACATGTGTACTAATGAATATGACAGTATATTGGTCTTCAGTTAGAGTGTGTTTTGATACTAGATTTTTTTTTAGTAATGATGAACATGAACTGCTGCGGCTACAAATAAAACAAAAATATAA
>CM060310.1:5114003-5116503 GCA_030674185.1 Monoplex corrugatus | reverse complement strand
TAATAACGTTTTCGATAATAAGAGAAACACAACCACTAACACCAACACCACCAATAACAACAGCAACATCGAACAACAACGTTCACTAGAACACACAGACAGACAGAACACACACACATACATACACACGCATGCATGCACACACTCACACACATGCACGCACATACATATATATACACAATCAAAGTTCAAAGTGTTAATTGTTTAACCTCTTATCGGATATCAAGGAAAAGAAAACGACACACACACAAACACACTGATACACAGACACACACAATAGCATCCAACAGACACAAAGGCACGCACATAGACACACGCAAGACACACACACGACACAACAGACACATACTCACAGATACACTTATAGACACACACACACACGACCCACTACAACAACCCACGACACAGACTGGACACACGTGCACTCGTACACACACCCCACACACACAGATACGACACGACATCACAGACACACCACAGACTAGACACACACACACACACCACCACACACCACACACACCGCGCACACACACATCACACCACCACATAATATTAATATATATTACGTCTGATATAACACACACGACACAGCGTACATACACACAATACACACATTCACCACCACTACCACCACCACCACCACCACCACCATCACCACCACCATCATCATCATCATCATCATCGTCGTTGTCGTCTCTCTCATCAACATTTATTGTCAGGCTAACATCACAGTTGTATTAAAAACCATACCCGACTCCAAGTTGCACACACACACACACACACAGACACACACACACACACACAACACACACACACACACACACACACACACACACACACACATACACATCACACACACACAACATACACACAAATACACTCATACAACACACATACACACAACACACAACACATACACACATATACACAATACACATACATACACAAACACACACACACACACACAACACACACAACACAATCATACACACATCAAAACAAACACACACACATACACACAACATACACACCATACATGCAACACAAACATACAAACACACAAACATACACACACAACACACCACAAACAAACACACACACACACACACACACACCAACACATCACACACACACACACGCGCGTACAACACACATACCACACATACGCAACACAAGTACACATACACATACACACAACACAACACATACATGTATACATACATACACATCAACACACACCACATACACAACACCCCACTCTCCCCTTTCTCTCTCTTGTTCAGAAAGTCAAAATGTACAAAACCTGTCTTACTGACAATAAAACAGAAACGAACACTCAGGAAAAGGAAACATGACCCAATCTTAAACTCCACTCAGCTCACGAAGGAATGTTGGTGCTGGACTTTCCCATACGCACTATTCCTCATTTGATTCCAGAGGCTGACGTCGTTAAGTGACGTTGTCCCAATATGACACGTTTTTTGAATAAACAGAAGTGTAAATAAACATTGACAAATCAGGTTAAGTGATAAAACGACAGTGTTTTGCCTGGGATAACGTCCGAGGAATGTTTTACGTCATAAGAGCTACCACGCTAAAGATGACGCTGTTATGACGTTCAGAGTTGCTTCCCTTTGGCTTCAGTGGTGATGTGGTGAGAGGGAAATGTCACAGAACACTGCTACGTAGTAGTAAGTACGTCATCATAGGTTGTGTGTAACGTCATCACTGTGTGCGCATCGCGTCATTGTAGTGTTTGTGTGTGTGTGTGTGTGTGTGTGTGTGTGTGTGTGTGTGTGTGTGTGTGTGTGTTGTGTGTGTGTGTGTGTGTGTGTGTGTGTGTGTGTGTGTAGAGATGAGGAGTGAGGAGGAGAGTGTGTGTGTGTGTGTGTGTGTGTGTGTGTGAGTGGTTTGTATGTTGTGAATGTGAGTGTTGTGGTGTGTGTTGTGTGTGTGTGTGTGTCGTTATGTGGTGTGTATGGTGTTTGGTGAGTGATGTGTTATGTGTGTGTGTATGTGTGTTGTGTGTGTGTGTGTGTTGTGAATGACGTATGTGTAATGTGTGATGTGTATGTGTGTGTGTGTGTGCGCGCGCGCACGCGCGACGTATTGTGTGTTGTGTGAATGTGTTTGTATGTGTGTGTGAGTGTTTGTGAGTGTATGTGTATGTGTGTATATGTGTGTGAGTATTTATGAGTACGCACGCATGCGTGTGTTTGTGTATATGTGTGGTATTGTGTGGTTGTGTGTGCGGGCACGTGCGTGTGTGTGTGCATGTGGGTGTATGTGTGTATTGTGTGTGGGGTGTGGTGTGTATATGTGTGTGTGAGTGTGTGTGTGTGTATTAATTATATATATATATATATATATATAGTATATTATTTATATATGTGTGTGTGTGTGTGTGTGTGTGTGTGTGTGTGTGTGTGTGTGTGTGTGTGTGTGTGTGTGTGTGTGTGTGTAAGAATGACTTGACACAAACTGTGCACAAAGATACTGG
>CM060310.1:5079003-5081503 GCA_030674185.1 Monoplex corrugatus | reverse complement strand
TTTTGCCATGACATGCCCGCTCTCTCCAAAGCATATGGACGATCTCACACCAAAGGCAGGAGAAACAGCAGCTCCATGATCGGAATGGGAGGAGTGACGTCATCCATGACGTCACCAGGGGTGTACTCGTCATTGACGAACCTGGACGTTTGGAGTCCTAACTCTGTGAGCGTGTCTTCCTTGCTGAGGCACTCAGTGTCTGGCCATGTCTACAATGAGGCGCCTGCCAGCAATGGCTTTGTCCACGTCAATGGCAGCAACGTCAGGGATTCTCTCAGCAACGGTAATAACAGACATTCCTTCACCAATGTCAGAGACTGTTACAGAAATGGGAGTAAGGGAGATGCTTTCCTCAGCATCAGAGAATTTCACACTAACAGCAATAGCAGAGATTCTTACACACACTTTGGAGATGGTTACAGTAATGGCGGTAACAGAGATTCCTACGCCAGTGCCAGAGATGCTTACATTATCAGCGGTACAAGAGATTCTTACCCAAACGACAGAACATTTTACAATAACGAAGGCAACATCAGAAACTCTCGCAACAAGGACAGGAATGCCAGAAACTCGGACAGCGACTGGATGACATTCCATGCCATGCCAAGTCACACACCAGCTGGTCCAGCCCAGTCCAACATTCCCACCAAATCACGACCAGTGCGCAGAACCATGTCTGCAGATCCCCGCTACCATCAAAGGGAGGAACCTCACTACTTCAGCAAGAAGTCTGTGGGATCTCCAACTCACCAGGGTCCTGGTATCCCCAGAGTCTGTTCTGATGGGGATCTGCTGGAGACAGAACACGCGAGCCTGGACAGCGGCTACTTTGGTGCTGAGAGCGTGCAGGAGAGCCGGAACGACACTGTATACCGGAAGCATTCGGACACCACCCATCTCCATTCCTCCTCCTCCTTCACTGATTTCAGCATGTACAGACGCCACTACAGCGACGAGAGCGACTACCACACCCACAGCTACAGCAGCGGCTACAGCAGCAATGGCAGCTTTTCTTCTCAAAACGGAAGTGGCTCCACAGGTTCCCTACAGCGCAGCAGTACTGTTGTGTCAGCAGAGAGAGTATGGACTCAACCTTGGACCACCTCGCCATGGAGAGAGGGAGAGGTCCCCTGCCCAGAAAGAAGAGTAGTCAAACTCTACAGACTGTAGCTGAGATCTCAGTACAGGGACTTAAACCGACCAAGTCCATCCTCAAGAATGGCAACAACAACAACAGCAGCAGCACCACCGCCATCTCCAAGACCAACAATGGTGGCAGCAGTGTCAGTGGCTCAGCCAACAACAGCTGCCGCAGTAGTCTGACAAGAGGGACTGTGATTCAGGACACTGTAGTCAGCGGTGAGCTGGGAGCCAGTGAAGCTTACAGCGCGAGAGGACCCTCCCCTCCCCTACCCACACCCTCCCAGAGCCCTTCTAAACAACGCCTCAACCGAGGTGCTAGCAGCCGCGACAAAGTTCGGTGCCGTAACCCCCCACCCCCATTCCGACACCGCAGTAAGTCCCTGTCTGACCTGACACTGGACAATGACATCACCAATAACCCAGCCTCTGGTTGCTATAGTGACGACGAAGACGGGGATGACTTTGGGTTTTTGAGTCACCCGGTGCACGGGGCTTCAGGGTCTGTTGTCCGTTGTTCTGCTGCAGTGACCAGCAGGGCCAAGACATCGGCCACCCCTAACACCACCATCACCCCCCAGACCACCACGTCCTCACAGAGACTACTGCCCAGACGATGGAGGAGCAAGAAGAACACGTCAGCGTCCTCTGGGTCATCCTCCGCTCACCCCGTGCAGGCCATGTGGAGTCCAGAGGTTAGTCTGTTTGTTGGTGTGTTGTTTTATAGCGTAGTGTGTATATTTGTTTTGTGGTGTTGTGTGTTTGTTGGTGTGTTTTGTGGTGTTGTGTTTATCGACTTGTTTTGATGTGTTGAGCATACTTATAGTGAGTCTCATTGTCATGAAATTTATGTATTTGTTGATGTGTATCGCTGAGAGAGAGAGAGTGTGTGTGTATGTGTACGTGTATATATATGTTATGTGCATGTACATGTTGTTCAGAGGTCCGGATTTTCTCAGATGCATGTGTGCACATTGTCTTGCCCACACTATGCAGAAGATATGTTGCTGCACAGTCTGCATACACCATCCTCAGTTGGCATGTAGGGCTGGGTGTTTTCATGTTTCCATAAGCATCTGGATATTGACTGACTTACAAGATCTTTACCGTGCTAACTGACATGATGTGAGTATAGACACAAAGGGGTTTAGGAACTAACACACATACACACATGTTGACCCGGGAGATTGGAAAAATCTCCATCCTTTTCCTTCCTAACCAGGATTGAACCTTTACCCCCACAGTGGAAGTCTGACCTTCTTGAATATAGCGCCTGTGTGTTTCTATGTTTTTCTTATGTTGATTGTGTGTGTTTTCTATGTTTGGCAACTTCTTGTTTAAATAACAATAATTTCACTTG
>CM060310.1:5069003-5074003 GCA_030674185.1 Monoplex corrugatus | reverse complement strand
CAGTCGACTGCTCCATCCAGAAGACCCTTTGGCAATGTGCTGGTTGTCATAGCACTTTCGGGCCAGACCTGCTTCCCTCCTGCTTTGTAGAACGTTGTCATAGCAATTGGTGCGTTTGGGGTCATGGTTTTTTCGCTAACCACGTCTGTGATCACTTTCAGAACTTGGTTGTGCCTCCATGTATACCTTCCTTGGGCTAGCGCTACTTTGCAAGAGCTTAGGACATGTTCCACTGTTTGTTTCTTCTGACAGAGCGGACATGCTGGGTCGTCTGATTTCCCCCATTTCACTAAGTTTGCATTCGAGGGGAGCAGGTCATATACAGATCTGAGGAGGAAGCTTATCCTTAGAGGAGCCATGTGCCACATATCGTTCCAGCTGAGACTTCTTTGGAGTGCACTGTCCCATGTTGTCCATTGCCCCTGTTGGCCTTGCTGGACTGCCTTCTGCACTCTTTTGACATCTTCTTCTTCCTTCAACTCCTGTATGATCATGTCTCTTTTTTCCTTCCTTTTGGCTTTGGACCACCACTGCATTTTTGTTGCTCCCAGTCCCTGTCTGTTGGTTTGCGTGTGTCCAATTATTTCTTTGATGCTGAGGTTTCTCTTGGCATTGTTTACAGCCTCTTGGACTTTCCACTTTCTGCCAGTTCTCAGCTTTGGATGAACTGATCTCACGATATTGTCTTCCGATTCCTCCAGCATGCTCAACAGTCTTGCTTTTCCAACTTTGTATTCCTCCACTATGGATTTGAGAGGTAGCTTCAGCATTGCTTGACGACAGTAGAATGCAACATCAGTGAGACCAGGTGGGACACCGAGCCATTTTCTTGTGTATTTGTTGATTTTGGCTTCCATTGCTTCGACTGTGCTGGTGCAAATGTCATAGATTAGCAGTGGCCACAGCAGCTTTGGTATCAATATAATATATAAAGACAGAGACAGAGACAGAGACAGGAGACAGAGACAGAGGACTTCAGACTTCAGATGGTTTATTCATATAGGCCACAGCCCCTTAGAAGGGGGATACACATAATTATGCATTCTCACAATCATATAAACATTAACAAAGCAATAACCATATTTCTAATCTGAAATATTTTGTACAAAAGCATAACAAATAAACGAAAAGAACATAAGATACAAACATTCCATTCATGTTCGAGCCTTGCATCCGTTGGGTAGAATTAATTCTAAAAAGACTCAAGAAATTGCTGTCTCTAAATTTAAATGCTTTGTATAGAAATAAAGCTAAATTTCGAACAACTTTAGTAGAAGGAAGGTTGTCTATAATATTTTGAGCTTATGTATTTCTCACGAATAGAATGGAGTGCTGGACAACATAATACAAAATGTACTTCATCTTCTTTTGATATTTTGCACAATGGACATAATAGATCACGATCACTATGTGCTCTGTATCTAAAATAATGAACTGTGATTTCCGATATACCTAACCTAAATCGTGTCGTATATTTTAGATGTCTATCCATATCTATCTTTAAATAGGGTTTCAAATCATGCATACCAGAAAAAGTACTGTATATGTTATACCTCTCACTATTTTGAGTATGTTCGTTCCATCAGAGACAGAGAGAGAGACATAGAAAGAGAGAGAGAGAGAGAGAGAGAGAGAGAGAGAGAGAGAGAGAGAGAGAGAAAGAAAGAGACAAAAACAGAGAGAAACAGAGACAGAGAGACAAAAACAGAGACAGAGACAGAGAGACAAAGAAAGAGAGAGAGAGAGAGAGAAAGAGAGAGACAGAGACAGAGAGACAAAGAGAGAGAGACTGAGATAGCACATGCACGTTACATATGTCTAAAATATATTTTTGATTATTAGGGGCACGTAAGTTTGAAGTTTATATCAACAAGGATTTATTGCAATACAACATTTCCATAAGCACTCTGACCAAATCTGCAAGTAAACTATCGACAAGACTCCTTGATCTTGCGCAAAACCCTAAGCGCTGTGCGAGGTCTTGAAATATGGAGGGATTGGAAAAAAGCAGAACTTACGAAACCCTGAGCTGACATGACTAGAACCATATTAGAATGAAGATGGACAAGCCAAAAAGCTGTTTTTCAATGGGTGCAGGCTGGGTTTGAACCCAAGAGATAAGACCTTAAGTCAACGGCTATATCAACAGAACCAGTCAGCCGACATTGGCATCTCAGTCGAACTTTTGATCCATAATGTCGTCCCTAACCTTAACCCTAACCCTCACCCTGACGCTCACCCTAACCCTCACCCTAACCCTGACGCTCACCCTAACCCTCACCCTAAGTTGGGGAGGAGATGTTTTTCTGATCGTCGCCCTCAACGCCATTAAATCCGTACTAAAGTCTTTGCTCTGCCAGTGTTGTTATTACCGTTCTTGATGTCTGTGGTGGTCACCCACCCCCACCCACCCCCACCCCGCAGAGAGAAGTCTCATATCTGGAGTTCAATCCCAGCCCACAACATTAAAAGCTGACCTGTTCGCTGCCCATCTTAATGCTTCCATCATTCTGCTGGTGTTAGTTTTGTGTTTGATAGGTCTCTGTCCTTTGTCAGTTTTGTGTTTGATAGGTCTCTGTCCTTTGTTAGTTTTGTGTTTGATAGGTCTCTGTCCTTTGTTAGTTTTGTGTTTGATAGGTCTCTGTCCTTTGTCAGTTTTGTGTTTGATAGGTCTCTGTCCTTTGTTAGTTTTGTGTTTGATAGGTCTCTGTCCTTTGTTAGTTTTGTGTTTGATAGGTCTCTGTCCTTTGTCAGTTTTGTGTTTGATAGGTCTCTGTCCTTTGTTAGTTTTGTGTTTGATAGGTCTCTGTCCTTTGTTAGTTTTGTGTTTGATAGGTCTCTGTCCTTTGTTAGTTTTGTGTTTGATAGGTCTCTGTCCTTTGTCAGTTTTGTGTTTGATAGGTCTCTGTCCTTTGTTAGTTTTGTGTTTGATAGGTCTCTGTCCTTTGTTAGTTTTGTGTTTGATAGGTCTCTGTCCTTTGTTAGTTTTGTGTTTGATAGGTCTCTGTCCTTTGTTAGTTTTGTGTTTGATAGGTCTCTGTCCTTTGTTAGTTTTGTGTTTGATAGGTCTCTGTCCTTTGTCAGTTTTGTGTTTGATAGGTCTCTGTCCTTTGTTAGTTTTGTGTTTGATAGGTCTCTGTCCTTTGTTAGTTTTGTGTTTGATAGGTCTCTGTCCTTTGTTAGTTTTGTGTTTGATAGGTCTCTGTCCTTTGTTAGTTTTGTGTTTGATAGGTCTCTGTCCTTTGTTAGTTTTGTGTTTGATAGGTCTCTGTCCTTTGTTAGTTTTGTGTTTGATAGGTCTCTGTCCTTTGTCAGTTTTGTGTTTGATAGGTCTCTGTCCTTTGTTAGTTTTGTGTTTGATAGGTCTCTGTCCTTTGTTAGTTTTGTGTTTGATAGGTCTCTGTCCTTTGTTAGTTTTGTGTTTGATAGGTCTCTGTCCTTTGTTAGTTTTGTGTTTGATAGGTCTCTGTCCTTTGTTAGTTTTGTGTTTGATAGGTCTCTGTCCTTTGTTAGTTTTGTGTTTGATAGGTCTCTGTCCTTTGTTAGTTTTGTGTTTGATAGGTCTCTGTCCTTTGTTAGTTTTGTGTTTGATAGGTCTCTGTCCTTTGTTAGTTTTGTGTTTGATAGGTCTCTGTCCTTTGTTAGTTTTGTGTTTGATAGGTCTCTGTCCTTTGTTAGTTTTGTGTTTGATAGGTCTCTGTCCTTTGTTAGTTTTGTGTTTGATAGGTCTCTGTCCTTTGTTAGTTTTGTGTTTGATAGGTCTCTGTCCTTTGTTAGTTTTGTGTTTGATAGGTCTCTGTCCTTTGTTAGTTTTGTGTTTGATAGGTCTCTGTCCTTTGTTAGTTTTGTGTTTGATAGGTCTCTGTCCTTCTCCTTTCCTATTTCAAGACTTGCCAGCGTGTAGGTGTTACGCAAAAACTCGAGTAGTTTTCAGATAATAGATAGCAGATTTGGGTGGAGCGCATACGGAATTATCCGAGAGCGAAGAATCTGTCTTGAATACATTCCAAACTACCGGGTAAAAATTGTGTTTAACAGCCCAGCACTGTGTCGCATTGTTGCTCGTGTTGTGTGATCTTTGCCGTTGCCGTTTCAAGCTGTGCTTACTGCCCTGAGGCTTCACTGTCTGTATTGTTGTAGCCTGAGTTTAACTCTTTGACTTCCGCTCCCTGTCCACCGGCATCCTGCATTGCCAACCATGCCAGCAAAGCAAAAACTTAACCCTTTGATTCCCTTACCCTATCCACCAGCTTCCTGCAGGAAGCTGGTGGATAGGGTAAGGGAATCAAAGGGTTAAGTTTTAACAGTGGTGAATAGGGTGCGGGAATCAAAGGGTTAAGAACGATGTACCATTTGGTGAGGAATATATCGGTGCAGGGATCTAAAGGCCTCAAGGATTCTTAGGACCCTCATGTGGCCAGTGATGGTATGTAGATGCGAGGCATGGGCATGGAAGACAGCTGATGAAATGAAAATCAACACAGCTGAAGTGTGTGGTTCTACGGACGCCTACTGCGAATCAGCCGGACAGAAAAGTGAACCAGTCAAAGTATTCCAGACAAGCTGTGTGTGTGCGTGCGTGCGTGCGTGCGGCGTGCTGTGTGTGTGTGTGTGTGTGTGTGTGTGTGTGTGTGTGTGTGTGTGTGTGTGTGAGCCTTTTTTTTGACCAAATAATTGTCGGGAGTGTTGACAGTACTCATTGACGTTGGGATTTATCGGTGTGGGAATCTTTCATTGTGGAGATCTACTGGTATGGGGATCTGTTGGGTTGAGGGTCTACCGGTGTGGGTATCTATTGGTGCTGGTATCTATTGGTATAGGCATCTACCCGTGTGGGGATCTATCAGTATGGGGATCTATCATTGTGGGGATCTATCAGTGTGAAGATCTATCAGTGTAGGGATCTATCAGTTTGGGGATCTATCAGTGTGGGCATCTATCGGCACCTCTTACCATCACCAGTAGTCCTGGATGTGTCAATGTTGACGCTTTCAAGGCTG
>CM060310.1:5061503-5064003 GCA_030674185.1 Monoplex corrugatus | reverse complement strand
GTTTTTGTCTTCTTAATAGATAACCTGTTTGTTTTTGTTCTCTCTTAATAGATAACCTGTTTGTTTGTTCTCTCTTAATAGATAACTGTTTGTTTGTTCTCTCTAAGATACCTGTTTGTTTTTGTTCTCTCTTATAGAAACTGTTTGTTTTTGTTCTCTCTTAATAGATAACTGTTTGTTTTGTCTCTCTTAATAGATAACCTGTTGTTTTTGTCTCTCTAATAGATAACCTGTTGTTTTGTTCCTCTTAATAGATAACCTGTTGTTTGTTCTTCTTAATAATAACCTGTTTTTTTTGTTCTCTCTTAATAGAAACCTGTTTGTTTTGTCTCTCTTAATAGATAACCTTTTGTTTTTGTTCTCTCTTAATAGATAACCTGTTTGTTTTTGTTTCTCTTAATAGAACTGTTTTTTTTGTTTCTTAATAGATAACCTTTTTTTTTTCTCTCTTAATAGATAACCTTTTGTTTTGTTCTTCTAATAGAAACCTTTTGTTTTGTTCTCTTCTTTTTTTCTCTAATAGATAACCTGTTTGTTTTTGTTCCTCTTAAACTTTTTTAGATAACCTGTTGTTTTTGTTCTCTCTAATAGATAACCTGTTTGTTTTTGTTTCTCTTAATAGATAACCTGTTGTTTTTTTTTTAATGCTGTTTGTTTTGTCTCTTTATAAATAACCTGTTTGTTTTTGTTCTCTCTTAATGATAACCTGTTGTTTTGTTCTCTAATAGATAACCTGTTTGTTTTTTTCTCTTAATAGTACCTGTTGTTTTTGTTCTCTTAATAGAAACTGTTTGTTTTTGTTCTCTCTTATAGATAACCTGTTTGTTTTGTTCTCTTAATAGATACCTGTTGTTTTTGTTTTTCTTAATAATAACTGTTTGTTTTTGTTCTTCTATAGAACCTGTTTGTTTTGTTCTCTCTAATAGTACTTTTGTTTTTGTTTCTCTTAATAGATAACTGTTTGTTTTGTTCTCTCTTAATAGATAACCTGTTTTTTTTGTTCTCTCTTAATAGATAACCTGTTTGTTTTGTTTTCTTAAGATAACTGTTTGTTTTGTTCTCTCTTAATAATACTGTTTGTTTTTGTCCTCTTATAGATACTGTTTGTTTGTCTTCTTAATAGTACCTGTTTGTTTTGTTCTCTCTTAATAGATAACCTTTTTTGTTTTCTTAATAGATAACTTTTTTTTTGTTCTCTCTTATAGATAACCTGTTTGTTTTTGTTCTCTCTTAATAGATAACCTGTTTGTTTTGTTTCTCTTAATAGATAACCTTTTGTTTTGTTCTCTCTTAATAGATAACTGTTTGTTTTTGTTCTCTCTTAATAGATAACCTGTTTGTTTTTGTTCTCTCTTAATAGATAACCGTTTGTTTTTTCTCTTAATAGAAACCTGTTTGTTTTTGTTCTCTCTTAATAGATAACCTGTTGTTTTTGTTCTCTCTTAATAGATAACCTGTTTGTTTTTGTTCTCTCTTAATAGATAACCTGTTTGTTTTGTTCTCTCTTAATAGATAACTGTTTGTTTTTGTCTCTCTTAATGAAACCTTTTGTTTTTTCTCTTATGATACCTGTTTGTTTTTGTTCTCTCTTAATAGAAACCGTTTGTTTTTGTTCTCTCTTAATAGATACCTTTTGTTTTGTTCTCTCTTAATAATAACCTGTTGTTTTTGTTCTCTCTTATAGATAACCTGTTTGTTTTTGTTCTCTCTTAAAGATAACTGTTTGTTTTTGTTCTCTCTATAGATAACCTTTGTTTTGTTCTCTCTTAATAGATAACCTGTTTGTTTTTGTTCTCTCTTAATAGATAACCTGTTTGTTTTTGTTCTCTCTTAATAGATAACCTGTTTGTTTTTGTTCTCTCTTAATAGATAACTGTTTGTTTTTGTTTCTCTTAATAGATAACCTGTTTGTTTTTGTTCTCTATTATATAACCTGTTGTTTTTTGTTCTCTCTTAAAGATAACCTGTTTGTTTTTGTTCTCTTATAGATACCTTTTGTTTTTTTTTCTTTAATAACCTGTTTGTTTTGTTCTCTCTTAATAGATAACTGTTTGTTTTGTTTCTTTATAGATAACCTGTTTGTTTTTGTTCTCTCTTAATAGATAACTGTTTTTTTTGTTCTCTCTTAATAGATAACTGTTTGTTTTTGTTCTCTCTTAAATACTGTTTGTTTTTGTTCTCTTAATAGATAACCTTTTGTTTTTGTTCTCTCTTAATAATAACTGTTTGTTTTTGTTCTTTTAATATAACTTTTGTTTTTGTTCTTCTTAATAGATAACCTGTTTGTTTTTGTTCTCTTAATAATAACCTGTTTGTTTTTGTTCTCTTTATATACCTTTTGTTTTTGTTTTTTTCTCTTATATAACTGTTTGTTTTTGTTCTCTCTTAATAGATAACCTGTTTGTTTTTGTTCTCTCTTAATAGATAACCTGTTTGTTTTTGTTCTCTCTTAATAGATAACCTGTTTGTTTTTGTTCTCTCTTAATAGATAACCTGTTTG
>CM060310.1:5046503-5054003 GCA_030674185.1 Monoplex corrugatus | reverse complement strand
AGACGGGCAGTTACAAGGCGCAGTTTGACTTTAAGATGGGCAGTTACAGAGCCTTAGGTCAGTTAGTCTTTAAGACGGGCAGTTAAAAGCGCACGTTAGGTCTTTAAGACGGGCAGTTACAGGGCAGTTTGAGCTTTAAGATGGGCAGTTACAAGCCAGATTTGAGCTTTAAGACGGGCAGTTAACCTGAGGCAGTTAGATCTTTAAGAGGGCAGTTACAGGCAGCAGTTTAGGCTTTAAGACGGCAGTTACAGGGTAGTTGAGCTTTAAGACGGGCAGTTACAGGGCAGTTTGACTTTAAGACGGGCAGTTACAGAGGCAGTTTGAGTCTTTAAGAGGGCAGTTAAAAGCTGCCAGTTTGGACTTTAAGACGGGCAGTTACAGTGGCAGTTAGGCTTTAAGACGGGCAGTTACAAGCCTGCAGGCGTTTTCATGTTCAAGCTGGAATCAAAATCGAGAAGTGAGATCTTCAGTTTACGTTTTATCAGAAGAGATACCAGCCAACCCTTTTCACTCACGCAGCCTTCCCACAGGAAGCGGTGGATTGGGTGAGGGAATGAAAGGGTTAAACTTTTTGCTTTGCTGTCATGGTTTACAATGCAGAATGTTACCAGATATGGTGAGGGAGTCTAAGGGTTAACAGGGGGGGGGGGGAGAATCTAAGGGTTAACGGGTGGGGTGGGATGGGGGTGATGTTTAGTTCGGATTGCACATAATTTGTGCACCACATACAGTCTGTGCTAAACCTCCGTCTTGTTGAAGGAGCCAGCAATAGGAAGGTGAAGTGGTGTTCAAGTGGTCATTGTGTAGCAAAAACGTTGGCATGAGTCCCAGGTTTTGCCCACCCCTCAAGTACTGGGGATTTATGGCGGGTACCGTGCAGGGTGCTGGGCTAGACTGCTGCTCTGACGTTAGTTTTGGACCCTGTTTTTTTCCCCTCCTGTTACATCTGGTGGGGCGTTGAGCTACGTGGGTAGAACGCCATGCTGACGACTCAGAGGTCGTGGGTTTCACTCTCGACTGAGCCACAGGTTTTTCTGCTGGCTGCCTGGCTGTGTTGATGGTCGTGGGCTCAAGAACTGATTATCTTGAGTTCGATTCTAGCTTGTGACATATAAATTGGCCTGTTGGCCACCCATTTTATTCTTTCCATCATTCTGGTGGTGTCAGTGTTTCATGATTGTTTTTTGGTAGAGCCGTGGAGTCAAGATCTGATTATCTTCAGTTCAATTGCAGCCTGCGACATAAGACCTGGCCTGTTCACTGCCCTATCTAAATGTTTCCATTTTCTGGTGTGTCAATTTTCATGGTTCTTTTGATAGATCCATGAACCCTGATCTGATATCTTGAGTTCAATCTTAGCCCACAACATTAAAAATTGGCCTGTTTGCTGTCCATTTAATGTGTCCAGCGTTCTGGTGGTGTCAGTGTTTCATGGTTGATTCAAGATCTGTTATCTCGAGTTCAATCCCAGCCTGTAACATTGAAAACGGTCTGTTCACTGCCCCATTCTACATGCTTCCTATAGTTCTTGGCACTGTCAAAATTTCATGTTTTTTTTTTTTTGATGAGCCATGGACTCTGAATCTGATACATCGAGTTCAGTCTCGGCCCGATTCATTTACTGCCTTTTCTAAATATTTCCATCGTTCTGTTGGTGCTAGCTTAACATTTCTCAGGTCCCCTCCTTCCGCTTCCTTTGCTCATTTCAAGACCTTGCCAGGGCATAGGGTTTGGTGCAGGCTCATGAGGGAGTCTGCCAGTTAATTGCTGGTGAATTTGGGTGGAGCCATACGGAATTGCCGAGTGTGTGTGAAACCCTCTTGAACAAACTCGGCCTCAGACTGGAGACGATGAAATCAACTGTGTCTTCTGTGTCTGTGTGTGTGTCTATGTGTGTGTGTGTCTGTCTGTGTCTGTGTGTGTGTCTGTGTGTCTGTGTCTGTCTGTATGTGTGTCTGTGTATGTCTGTGTTTTCTGTCTGTGTCTGTGTCTGTCTGTGTTTGTCTGTGTCTGTCTGTGTCTGTCTGTGTCTGTCTGTGTCTGTGTGTGTGTCTGTGTGTGTCTGTGTGTGTGTCTGTCTGTGTGTCTGTCTGTGTGTGTGTCTGTGTATGTCTGTGTCTGGTTGTCTGTGTCTGTGTCCTGTGTCTGTTGTGTGTGTCTGTGTCTGTCTGTGTCTGTCTGTGTCTGTCGTGTGTGTGGTGTTGTGTGTGTGTGTGTTGTGTCTTGTCTGTCGTGTGTCTTTCGTTCTGTGTGAAGCACTCTCCACATTCACACATATTTACAACAGCGCCCACACCCATCCACACCCACACCCACACCCGCACCTACACACCCACATCCATACCCACTCCACCACTTTCCCCCACACACATCCACACACACACACACAGACACAGACAGACAGACAGACAGACACGCACGCACACGCACACACACACACCACACACACTCACACTCACACACACACACACACACGCACACACACACACACACACACACGCACGCACACACACACACCACGCACACACACACACACACACACACACACACACACACACATACACAAAACACACACACACACAACGTAGTTGACAGAGCAGCTAAATCCGGTGCACTCCATTCTGAAAATTCCATAGAATTACATGTTAACACCTTGGTAAAAGAAGCTTACAACTCGCTAGAATTAGCATCATGGATTCGATTTCATGAACATTTAAATGAAAAATTTATGTCTCAAGAAAGGATCAAACTTTCAGTTCAAAATATCTGTAAAAAATTGCAGTATTCCTCGTTATATCATTTGAGATTAATGTTATCACATATTTTCGTATTCAACTGAACGCTTTGAAAACAAGATATTATAAAAACGTTTTATGTATTTGCGGCGAACAATTCACATTGTATCACTGTTTGTTTTACTGCAGAAAGCTTCGTACCTTTTTACCAAAGATGTTTACACAAGGAAACTATCTTGAAACGCATTTTAAAGAAGTTATATCGGATCAAGTTTTGTTAGTTAAAAATTCAGAATCATTGGTTAATGCGTTACTTTAAAATTATTATTATAATTATTATTATTATTTTTTTTTTTTATGACGATTTTTCTTTTGCATTCTGGATGTTAGCGTTGTTCTATTTCATTTCTCTGTTCATCCATATCCTTTTTCTTAAGACCTTGCCGCTTCCTTTTAATTTTTTTCCCGTTTCTTACTCTGTTCCCGTCTGTCCCCTCCCCTCTCCCCCCCCCCCCCCCCTAATTTCATCCTCCATGCCATTTTTCCGCGTCTATTATCACTTATAGTGAAAAGACGTTAAATCAAGCTACGAACGAACGAACGAACACACGTGTTGGCGAGATTTTGAGTACGAAGTAACTTTTAGAAGGCTGTACTTAATGTGGTCATAAGCTAGCATGGAGTTACAGCTATATATAACTATACATACATTTCACATCTTTCTACACAGACTGGTTGGTTCTTGTGATAGGACCATCCATTAATATCTCGAGTTCAATCCCAGCCCGTAACATTCAAAACTGGCCTGTTCGCTGCCCATCTTAATTTAACCCTTTGACTCCCTCACCCTGACCACCAGCATCCTGCATTGTCAGCCATGCTTAGCAAAGCAAAACTTAACCCTTTTGACTCCCTCACCCTTTCCGCCAGCTTCCTTCAGGAAGTTGGTGGAAAGGGTGAGGGAGTCAAAGGGTTACGTTTTTGCAGTTGGCGGATAGGGTGCGGGAATCAAAGGGTTAATGTTTCTATCATTCTGGTTGTGTCAGCTTAGTGTTTCGTTGGTCCCTTCACTCCCTCCCCATTTCAACACCTTGTCAGTGCGTAGGACTGCATATCATCTGAGAGTCTGTCAGATAGTTGCTGGTAGATTTGGGTATAGCACATATGGGGACTCTCTCTTGATCAAAGCCCAAACTCCAAGGTCAACTTGATGCAGAATTTGTTCACCTGCTGTTGATAAAACTAGTTCCCATACTTACGAATTCTAACACAGCGCTTAATTAGTCTCAAAAAGTTGAAGTGTAGGTATATTCATAGTAGCATTTGTCATACTGGTTCTGTCTGCAGGGATTTAGGTCAGTACTGTTCGGTGCCTTTAGAAAGTACTACAAGGTTAGTGGCGGCATTGAAAACAGTCGTGGCTTATCTGCTTGTGATAGTATTACTGCTGTGGTAGTGGGCAGTTTTGGCGTGCTGATCTTACGGTGGACGCCGTTCTTGGTTGTAATGTTGCTTGTCACGAAAAGGGTACCTATGACTGATAACCTGTTCTGTCTGTCTGTCTGTTTGTCTCTGTCTTTCTGTCTGTCTGTTTGTCTGTTTGTCTCTCTGTCTCTACTTTTTCATTGTCTCTAGTCGTCTTTTTGCTGCTTCTGTGTCTTTGTCTGTCGTCTCTACATACATACATCATACAATACATACAACTACATACATGTGTATACACACACACACACACACACACACACACACACATATATATATACAGAGAGAGAGAGAGGAAGAGAGAGAGAGAGAGAGAGAGAGAGAGAGAGAGAGAGAGAGAGAGAGAAACAGAGAGATCTGTCTGTCTCTATCTCTTTCTGCCTGTGTCTCTGTCTGTGTGTGTCTGTTTCTGTCTGTTCCTGTCTTTCTGTCTGTCTGTCTGTCTCTGTCTCTGTCTGTTTGTCTGTCTCTCTCGGCAGGCTCAGGGAATTCTCAGATAATTGCTGGCAGATTTGGATGGAGCGCATACGGAACTCTCCGAGTGAGATGAATCTTCTTCAACAGACTCCAAATTTTCTTGGGGCTGGGGACAGGTACCTGTATCTACTGTCCTTGATAATACGGCCCCTTGCTGTCATTGTCTGTCTGCATGTTGTTGAGGTCATACCTAGAGTGCATCAGCCGTCAGTCAGGTATGTCGTCTGTCACCTGACACGTTTTGCACACGCCACTGTCATCACAACAGTCACTGACTACTGTCTATCCCCCCACCCCACCCCACTCCATTTCACCTTCTTCTGACTTGTGTCATATGTGTGTGTGTGTGGTTTATTGGCTCAGTGGTGACCACTGTCATAACAATCGCCATTGTCATAACAATGGGGTTGGGGGTTCAAACTCTCAGGGTTTTGAGTGGCCCTGTTGGCTCGGTAGGTTGGAGCTGGATGCTGACAAAGCCAGGGCCGTGGGTTCAATCCTCAGGTGGTCCACAGGGTTTAGGGTTTTTACGTGGGCTGGTTGGTTCTTGTGATAGAGCCGTGGACTCAGGATCTGATATCTGGAGTTCAATCCCAGTCTGTAACATTAAAAACTGGCCTGTTTGTTGCCCATCTTAACGTTTCCTTTATTCCTGTGGTGTCAGCTTAGTGTTTTGTTGATCCTTACCCCTTTTCCCCATTTCAAGACTTTGCGCTGGCTCAGGGAGTCTGGCAGATGATGGGTGGCGGATTTGGGAGGAGCGGCTATGGAAGTGTCCGAGTGCATTAAATTCCTCTTGAACAAACTCCAAGTTCCACTTGTAGCATCATGGATATCGGGGGGGGGGGGGGGAGGGGGTACAGGGGGGTAGGCAGGGGGGGGGGGGGTTGTTGATGGCCAGCACCAAGGTACACGGCCTAATGCGGGAAATGCCACGTGACGTCAAGATCTCTTTCATGCCGTCGATGCAGGTCTTCCTTGGTCTGCCTCTGGTTTGAAATCCAGATATGTTTGTTATAAGCTTGCTGAGCCAGCTGGTTGGGTTTTTGCATTGAGGTCAAATGGCCAGATTACATAAGTCGTGCTATGACAGCTTGTCACACTAAAACTGAACTGTTCGCTGTCCATCTGAATGCTTTTAGTCTTACTGCTGGTGTCAACTTAGTGTATCATAGGTCCCATGTTGCCCCACGTCCCGATTTCAAGACTTCGCTGACGTATGCGCAGGCTCAAGGAGTCTGACAGATACTTACCAGCAGGTTTAGGTGGAGCGCATACGGATATATCAAGTTCGATGACTCCCCATTGAACTATTCCAGACTGTGCGTGCTGCCCAGGTGCTCCCAGCTGTGAATGGATATCTGGTCCTGTTCAGGGTTGGGGAAGGTAAAGCAGACAGATACAGGAGTGGACACGTCCTCGGACAGCTGGTCCGAGAGCAGTCATCTTGTAGCTACTTGTCTTATCGGTGGCGGTTTTTGTGAGCGGAATCAGTTTGAATGATCCACCAAGTGTTTATGAAATATCAGTTTAACCAGATAATGTCCTAAACTTGGTCGGTATCAGAAGCTGACGAACTGGGAATGTGAAAGCGGAACTTTTAAAATACCAGTTGTCGCCCCTGTTGCAGGGATCTCTCAGCACGCCCGACAACTGTGAAAATCCCCCTCCTTCCTCCCACCCCCACTCCCTCCCCCAACTCTTCCCTCTCCTTCTCGCCTGTGTCCATCGTTGTCATTTTTGTTAATGTTCGGCGTCGGTTCACTCAGCTGAAAGTACAATCATGGCGTTGGCGATCATGGCCCTCCATACCAATCTATCTTTCGTCACCGCAAATATATCTCCTACTCTTTTTTTGTCCCCACCCACTCTGCAAAACTGTCCAGTATTTTGTCACTGGGTCTGCCTGGTGATCTTTTCCCCTCTGGCTTTCCTGTTCTGACTAGGTGTTCAAATTTCTCTTGCCTCATAAGATGCCCTGTAAATGTTTCTTGCCTTCTGCTAATCTTATTCACTGATGTTCTTTTTGTGTCTGCCTCTTTCAGCACTGTCTCGTCGTTTGTTTTCTTTGCTGTCATGGAACTCTTAACATTCTTCTTAGACCGCAAACGTTTCCCATATGAGCTAAAAAATCATAGACAGTTTTTATCCCTTCTTCGTTAAAATCTTTTTCACCTCACTCCGCTGCGACCTCACAATTTAAGGGACAACTTTTATTCCCCTCTTTTGCAATCTCTACCATCTCACTGTGGACTTTCAGAAAAGCTGATCGCAAAAGAATTGAGGCAGTAGAGATGTGGTTTTATCGGAGATTACTACGCGTCAAATGGATAGATAGAAGAACTAATGAAAGTGTCCTAGAAGAACATACCACCAGAAAACTACTAGCACACACCAACAAGAGAAGACTTATATTTTAACATTGACCATGTGTCAAGTAGGAAGAACACAGGCCTAATGGCAACCGTTTTTCAAGGAAAAACAGAGGCAAAAAGAAAAAAAAAAACCTCCAATCTCATACATCAAGAACATAACCAACATCAGTGGCCTAAATATTTAAAAAGTTGTCCAAAAAAGTCAGGACAGAATCATTTGGAGGAGAGTGGCGGTGTCATAGAGTGCAGCGGCCAATACTGAACCCGGTGACGCCGACAGGTGAGACAGGTGAGACCACCTCACTCCTCTACGACCTCAACAGCTGCGGGCCAACCTTTCTTCCTCTCCACTGAGGTCTCTTGCGCCCCAGTGCTTCCCGACCTCAAAAGTCACGGGACAATTTTTTACCCTGTTCCACATTATCTCA
>CM060310.1:5034003-5041503 GCA_030674185.1 Monoplex corrugatus | reverse complement strand
TGAAGAGCACTTTCTCAAAATTTGTGACCAATAGTTTCCTTCGTGTTCTCGCTGTTGGAACAGTCTACTACTGTTGTTCTCGCTTAGTCAAAGTTTTATTTCAACTGATGCTTCTACAAGGTAACAGTGGCTATAAAGACGTGCAAAATCGAAATTTTTGTTATAATTTTTGTATAAAATAAGAGAGTCATAGAATGGCTTGACAGTTTTTGTTTTTTTTTTTTTTTTTAAATTAACTATTCTTCCGTTCTGTTTCTCCCTCCCTGTCTCTCTCTTTCACACACAGACACAGACAGCAGGGCACACACGACGACAACACACACACCACACACACACACACACACACACACACACACACACACACACACACACACACACCACACACACACAACACTTACACACACAGAGGGAGGGAGGGAGGAGAGAGAGAGTTAGACAGACAGACAGACAGACAGACAGATAGACAGAGATGATGATGATGATGATGACTGGACAAACTAACAATGCTACAATCCCTGACTTGGTAATGCCTGGCCTGTGTGGACTTAAGGCACGAAGGAACTCTCAAAGCTCTCTGTCTCTCTGTCTCTGTCTTGTCTGTCTGTCTGTCCGGCCATTTGTCTGTCCGTCTGTCTGTCTCTGTCTCTCTTATCTCTCTCTCTCTTTCCCTCTCTCTGTTCTCACTCTCTTTCTCCCTCTCTCTCTCTCTGTTTCTCTACTTGTGTCTGTCTGTCCGTGTCTTTTTCTTGATCTGTCTGTCTTCTTTGTCTGTTTCTGTTCTTTATGTCTATCTCTCTCTGTCTCTCACCGTCTCTGTCATCTGTCTGTGTCTGTTCTGTCTCTGTCTCTGTCTCTCTCTCCAATTTTTTTTTTAGCATTTGCATGGTTTCCGGTCGCTGGTTGAAGACAGTGAATTGTCGTTCTTGTCATCCTGAAACGTTCATGAAGACAGGAATACAGATGTCAACGACAGTGTGAAAAGCTTATTTTAAAATATAGTACTAATAATATAATATAATATAATATAATATAATATAATATAATATAATATAATATAATATAATGTGATAGATATGATATATGATATGATAGATGTGATGTGATGTGATATGATATAATATAATATAAATATAATATAATATATAATATAATATAATATAATATAATATAATATAATGTGATATGATATGATATATGATATGATATATATATGTGATTGATGTGATGATGTGATGTGATGGATATGTATGTGATGTGATTGATAATATAATATTATATAATATATAAATAATATAATATTATTATTTATATAATGTAAATATGATTAATATATAAGTATAATATAAATATAATTTATTTATTGTGATATGATTATATGATGTGATGATGTTGTGATGTGATATGGTCTAATTATAATTAATATTTTTTTTGTAATTATTCATATATGATGATTATGAATATATAATTAATATAGTTAATATCAAGAGTTAATAATTAAATCATAATAGAATAATGTGATCATCGATAGGTATTAGTATATCTGATGTGTAGTGTGATGTAGATATGAATATTATATATACTATAGTGGTATTTTATATATTGATATAAAAATACATGTACATATATATTTAATTAATTAATTAATAAGATATACTTATAATAAATATACATAAGATAATAATATATTAATAAATAATAATATAATTAATTAGTGATGTATGTTATATGTGTGTATGTTATGTTATGATGTGTGTGATGTGTGTGAGTGTGATATGATATATATTATATATTATAATGTAATATGATAAAATATAAAAATAAATAATATAATAGATAAATAAAAAAAATAAAAAATGGATAATGTGATAGATAGATATATGATATGATGGATGTGAGGAGGATGTGATAGATATAAACATAATATAATATAATATAATATAATATAATATAATATATAATTAATATAATATAATATAATATAATATAATATAATGTGATATGATATGATATATGATATGATATGATGTGATGTGATTGTGATGTGATATGATATAATATTATAATATAATATAATATAATATTATATAATATAATATAATATAATATAATATAATATAATATAATATAATATAATATAATATAATATAATATAATATAATATAATATAATATAATATGTGTATACAAATAATGTATAAATGTTTGCACACAATACAAATTATGCAGATTATTCAGTGTAAACAACACGATTCTTTTTGTTCTTCTTTCATTCGCCATCAGCATGGTCAGACTAGTCTTTGCCGTGGGATCTTCTCTGAAAGTGTCATGTGCAGGAAACTCGAGTCTTAAAGGGAAGTGTGAAAACTATTCACAATATAGTCAATTAGTGAGTGAACATATAAGGGGAAATAATAAATATTATAGAATATTATATATGGAATTAGTTTATAGTTTTAATAAACGTTTAACTTTGATTATTACATTTACAATATGAAAAAATATAATTTTGATACCTATATCATACAATTATGAAGATATTTATGAAGTCAAAGGGTTAAGTTTTTGTTTTACTAGCATGATTCACAACGCAGGATTTTAGTGGACAGGTTACGGAATCAAAGGGTTAATTTTTTTCTTTGCTAGCATGATTCACAAGCAGGAATGTTGGTGGACAGGGTGCGGAAGTCAAAGGGTTAAGTTTTTGCTTTGCTAGCATGATTCACTATGCAGGATGATGCTGGTGGACAGGGGACTGAAGTCAAAGGGTTAAACCAGAGGGCCACATACCCCAGATGCACTATCGAGGCAGAGGGGGGGTCGACACGGCTGGGTGACCTTCAGGCGGTTCCTCCTGGTGTCAGTGCCCCTGACCGTACGCCCGAGTGAGTTGTATCATCAGTCACTGTGTGGTGGACTTTCTGCATGGTTGGATGGAGTAAACACGTGGACACGGTGGTCACTCGCCGCTATCATTCTCTGTCTGTCACTGCTACATAAGCTGATCTGGAACAACAACCAAAGCGAAACAAAAAAAAAATTGAAGTGTGGGAAGTGTGTGTGTGTGTGTGTATGTGTGTGTGTGTGTGTGTGTGTGTGTGTGTGTGTGTGTGTGTGTGTGTATGTGTGTGTGTGTGTATGTGTGAAAGAGAGAGAGAGAGAGAGAGAGAGAGAGAAGAGAGAAGATATATAGGCATACAAACAAGCAGACGCAGACAGACAAACAAGCAGACAGTCAGACAGACAGATGACGGACAGGACAGGCAGGCAGGGCCCAGGCAGGCAGGCAGACAGACAACAGACAGACAGGTCAGACAGACAGGAGACAGACAGAAGACAAACAGACAGACAGACACACACAGACAGACACACAGACAGATAGACAGACAGACAGACAGACAAGCAGACAGTCAGACAGACAGATAGACAGACAGAAGACAGACAGACAAACAGACAGACAGACACACACACACTCAGACACACCCACAGACACACAGACAACACACAGACAGACACACAGACAGACAAAGACAGACAGACAACACAGACAGACAGACAGACAAACACACAAACAGACAGACAGACAGACAAACATTCCACACAGAGTATATATGGTGCTCTTTGACCTGTGAACCATAATTATCACAACAAACTGCTGTCACCGTTTCCTTTCTGCGCTGATGGACGTGCAGGCTTGTGGAAAACTACCACCACTGGAGGGAAAAACTAACACAAAACAAATAAAAACCAGTCTGAGATGGTCATGCCATTCTAACAATCCTCCATGTTCATACAACTCTCTTTTTCTCTCAGAGAAAATCTGATGATGATGTACTTTTCAAGGTCTGAACTTGTAGAAGTTTTGGTCGAAATTAAACTTGACGTGTGTCAAGGACGGATGGTTTTGAAAACAGATTATATTATTTTTTTCAGAAGTTCGTGGCGAGAGTGCTGGTCAGAGCCTTTCTTCAAGAAGTACGAGTTTAAACACTTTGTTGTGTGTGTGTGGGGGGGGGGTGGGGGGGGGGTGAAGGGAGTTCGTGAAAAATTGCTGTTTAGACGCTTCTTCAAAAGTGCTGATTTAGAACTGGTATGTCTTTTTGTTTTCTTTGTTTGTTTGTTTGTTGTTGTCTGTGTTCGTTTTTTCGTCTTCTGTGTGTTTGTGTGTGTGTGTGTGATGTGTGTGTAGAGTTTTTCAGAAGTGCTGTTTTGTGATGTGTGTGTGTTGTTGTGTGTGTGTGTGTGTGTGTGTGTGTGTGTGTTGTGTGTTCGTGGAAAGTGCTATTAGAGCTTTTCAAGAAGTGTGAGTTTAGACTTGTGTGTGTGTGATGTGTGTGTTTGTGTGTGTGTGTGTATGTGTGTGTGTGTGTGTGTGTGTGTTGTGTGTATTTGTGTGTGTGTGTGTGTTCGTGAGAAAGTGCTATTCAGACGCCTTCTCCAAGAAGTGCTGAGTTTAGGCATTGTGTGTGTGGTTGTGGTGTGTGTGTGTGTTGTGTGTGTGTGTGTGTGTGTGTGTGTGTGTGTGTGTGTTTGTAGATGGTGTGTGCTGTGTGTGTGTGTTTGTGAGAAAGTGCTATTCAGAGCCTTTCCAAGAAGGTGAGTTGGCATTTGTGTGTTGTTTGTGTATGGTGTATGTGTGTGGTGTGTGTTTCGTGAGAAAGGCTATCGAGCTTTCAGAAGTGCTGTTTGATTCTTTAGGTAGGGGGAGGGTGTGTGTGTGACGTGTGTTAACTGTAATCAGCCTGCTGATAGCAGCACGGGATGATATTCGTGTAAATGTGAACTGATCATGTTTCCAAACATGAAATGTTCGTGTCTCCCAAACGGTACATATATTTGACTCAAACATGATCCATTCTCAGAGAGCTGAGAAAATCTTGTTTACACACTTTATCCCAAAATAAACAGACAGACGCGCGCGCACGCCAACCACACCACAACCACACACACACACACACATCATCATCATCATCATGTCATCGTCATCATCATAAACTATGTATTTTCACGTTAAAATAAAAACTTGTACACACACGCCACACACACACACACATCATAATCATCATCATCATCATCGTCATCATTATCATCATAAACTATGTATTTTCACGTTAAAATAAAAACTTGTACACACACGCACACGCACACAACTAAACAATGACAATAACACAGAACAAAAAAATGAGCTTCTACCATTAGAAAATAAGAGCGAAGCAGGGAGAATTTTAAATATCAACAAAGTAACATAACTCTTGAGAGTCACGGAGTTATCTCCCATGTAGAATTTCTCAAACCTAACACAGCTAGCATAGACGCAGCCACAAAGCATAAAGTGGTAAGCTCAGAACATTCTACCATTTGTTTGTTTGTAATCGATCAACATATCATTATTATTGTTATTATTATTATTATTATTATTATTAGAGATAGATAGATAGATAGATAGATAATAGAGAGAGAAGATAGAGAGAGAGGGAGAGAGAGAGAGAGGAGAGAGAGGAGAGAGAGTCTATGGAAAGGTACTGCAGTTTACTTAAACAAATTTCTCAGCGAATGGATTTTACTCAGACATACTGAAACAGGAGACGATATGAAGACGACGATACAGACAGTACACAGACACCACGGCCATATCTGATTATCTTAAACAACGTGTATCTGCTGACGCGACACGACATGTCAGAGATAACACAAGGATTGGCATCTTTCGTAGAGCATGGACTTGTAAAAAAACTGATAAGTCGAGTTCAACCCATCAGCAACATACAAAACGTCCTGTGCGCTGTCCATCTTAATGCTTTATCATTCTGGTGTGTCCTGCTAGTGTTCGATAGTCACTGGCCTGTTGCTGACATACTTAATGTTTCATCATTCTTGTGGTGTCAGCTTTGTGTTTGAAAGTCCCACTCGGCCTGTTGGCTGTCCCATCTTAATGTTTTCACATTCTGGTGATGTCAGCTATGTTTGATAGGTCCACTGGCCTGTTGGCTGCCCATCTTAATGTTTTCATCATTCTGTGATGTCAGCTTTGTGTTTGAAGGTCCACTGGCCTGTTGGCTGCCCATCTTAATGTTTTCACCATTCTGGTGGTGTCAGCTTACTGTTTGATAGGTCCACTGGCCTGTTGGCTGCCCATCTTAATGTTTTCATCATTCTGGTGATGTCAGCTTAGTGTTTGATAGGTCCACTGGCCTGTTGGCTGCCCATCTTAATGTTTTCATCATTCTGGTGGTGTCAGCTTATGTTTGATAGGTCCACTGGCCTGTTAGCTGCCCATCTTAATGTTTTCATCATTCTGGTGATGTCAGCTTAGTGTTTGATAGGTCCACTGGCCTGTTGGCTGCCCTCTAATGTTTTCATCATTCTGGTGATGTCAGCTTAGTGTTTCACTGGGCCCTTTCTCCTCTACACCTAATTTCAAGACATTGCCAGCACATATGGTTTTGCACATATGCAGAGAATTTGCCAAATGATTGCTGGTAGGTTTGGGTGGTGCGCGTATGGAATTGTCCGAGTGCGATGAATCCGTCTTGAACAAACTCCAGACTGCTAGTTAACCCTCTAGGGGTTGTCGTAGGAAAAGAGAAGTGTCGGGGTGCGGCGAGTTGGAGGGTCTGGACAGGTGGGTGAGCCATGTGAGGTCAGAGTCTTTGAGGCCGTCAGTCCAGGCCTTCCTTGGTCTACCTCTGTGCCAGCCAGATTTTGCTGTCCCAGGGATAAAACACTCAGTAGTTTGTGCCAGTTAACTGTGGCGAAATGGTTTGTGCAACACACTTCTGACTGGAAGGTCGTGGATTCAAAGCCCTATCGGTGGAAAACACACACACACACAACACACACACACACACACACACACACACACACACACACACACACACACACACGCGCGCTTGCTCTTGCTTGCTTGCTTGCTTGCTTGTTTGCTTGCTTGCTTGCTTACATTTTATCTCTCTCTCTCTCTCTCTCACACAACCACACACACACACACACACACACACACACACGTTCTTTCTCTCATACACACACACGCGCGCGCGTGGACACACACACACACTAACACCACCACCACCACCAACAATACTACTACTACTACTACTAATAATTGATAATGACACTTATGAGGTGCGGAATCTTGATACAAGAATCAAACCAAAACGCACACTCTCATCATTCACCAACCACTCAACAACGACCAAAACTCCGGGACAGGAAGCACACACACAATGACACAGACTCAAGAGGCAAGAGGGGCGGGCGGGGGGGGGGGGGGGGAGGACCAAGAGCGCAGTGGGGCTGAAGAGAGGACATGTAGAAAGGGGAAATCACTGCTGGGCAAAAAAGGTACATGACTGTTGTCTTCAAGCTTAGAAGCCAAGCGGAGGTAGACACTTACCGCATGCAAAGTTACCTATCTCTCGGCCATGTGTGCATTCTGTGTATGTCTTCAAGTTAGAAGACAAACAGAGTAGATCTTACATCGCATGCTAAGTTACCTATCTCTCTG
>CM060310.1:5021503-5029003 GCA_030674185.1 Monoplex corrugatus | reverse complement strand
TAGTGTGGGATTATTAGGCGTCACAGGGCTCCTATCCAGAGTTTAGCGTGCTGTTAGATCGTTGGGAAGACTGGAACTACACAGTCGAATCTCATCCAATTTACAGATGCGTCACTTAGGTTGTTGCATAAATTTCCTGGACCAACATCGCATTTGTCTGTATCTATCGGGCCTGGTCAAGGCCAGGATACATTGTGAAAGTAAGTGTGGAATACAGCCCCGTCACGCTATCTTTAACCCTTTGACTCCTGCACTCTATCCACCAACAGCACAAATTAACCTTTTGATTCCCTCACCCTATCCATCAGCTTTCAGGAAGCTGTGGACAGGGTGAGGGAATCAAAGGGTTAAGTTTTTGCTTTGCTAGCATGGTTGACAATGTAGGCTGCTAGTGGATAGCGTGCGGGAGTCAAAGGGTTAAGCCCAAAATGGAATCCATTAGCATCGTCGCTATTATACCCAGATGCAACGTGCAGTCAGTCAGTCAGTCAGTCAGTCATCGATACACTCTGATTACTGCCTTACCTGAAAAGAACATTAACATTAACCCTTTCATTTCGTATCCATCAGCTTTCTTAATTCTATTAACCCCTCACCTTACCACCAGCTTCCTTAACCCTTTCACTCCCTCACCCTATCCACCAACTTCCTTAATCCTTTCACTCCCTCACCCTATCTACCAACTTCCTTAACCCTTTCACTCCCTCACCCTATCCACCAACTTCCTTAACCCTTTCACTCCCTCACCCTATCCACCAACTTCCTTAATCCTTTCACTCCCTCACCCTATCCACCAGCTTCTTTAACTTTTTCACTCCCTCACCCTATCCACCAACTTCCTTAACCTTTTCATCGCCTCACCCTATTCACCAGCTTTCTTAACCCTTTCACTAACTCACCATATCCACCAGTTTCCTTAACCCTTTCACTCTCTCACCCTATCCACCACCTTCCCCGAAACCCGATACGGTCATTGACAGTAGCTTGAGTCTTTGGCGTGGAGGTCGTCTGACTGTCGAGGTTGTAAGACAATCAGGGGGTTGGGAGAGGCGAAGGGGAGGGGGAGGGACAGTAGGGGGAAGGGGGAGAGAGACGGTGTCTGTATCAGTTGCTCGGATGAAGGACAGGAGGAGTAATCCACACTTAGCTCCCTTGGCTGGATGTCCTCATTTTCATCAGCGGTTTTTGTTTGTTTGTTTGGTTTTTTTGCTGGTCCCTGTTATCCACAATCAATTTGCCAGAAACTGAGGAACCTGATTTTAGCCTAGGTACAAGAATCAGGTGTTTGTGTGACTGATTTTAACACAGGCACATAATATAAGTGGTCGTGTAACTGAATTTCGCACAGGTGTATTTGTGTAACTGAGTTCGGAACAGGTGTGTTTGTGTAACTGACTTGGAACAGGTGTGTTTGTGTAACTGACTTTGGAACAGGTGTGTTTGTGTAACTGACTTTGGAGCAGGTGTGTTTGTGTATCTGAGTTTGGAACAGGTGTGTTTGTGTAACTGAGTTTGGAACAGGTGTGTTTGTGTAACTGACTTTGGAACAGGTGTGTTTGTGTAACTGATTTGGAACAGGTGTGTTTGTGTAACTGACTTTGGAACAGGTGTGTTTGTGTAACTGACTTTGGAGGTGTGTTTGTGTAACTGACTTTGGCACACGTGTGTTTGTGTAACTGACTTTGGAGGTGTGTTTGTGTAACTGACTTTGGAACAGGTGTGTTTGTGTAACTGATTTGGAACAGGTGTGTTTGTGTAACTGACTTTGGAGCAGGTGTGTTTGTGTAACTGACTTTGGAACAGGTGTGTTTGTGTAACTGATTTGGAACAGGTGTGTTTGTGTAACTGACTTTGGACAGTGTGTTTGTGTAACTGAGTTTGGAACAGGTGTGTTTGTGTAACTGACTTTGGAACAGGTGTGTTTGTGTAACTGAGTTTGGAACAGGTGTGTTTGTGTAACTGACTTTGGAACAGGTGTGTTTGTGTAACTGAGTTTGGAACAGGTGTGTTTGTGTAACTGAGTTTGGAACAGGTGTGTTTGTGTAACTGACTTTGGAACAGGTGTGTTTGTGTAACTGAGTTTGGAACAGGTGTGTTTGTGTAACTGATTTGGAACAGGTGTGTTTGTGTAACTGACTTTGGAACAGGTGTGTTTGTGTAACTGACTTTGGAACAGGTGTGTTTGTGTAACTGACTTTGGAGGTGTGTTTGTGTAACTGACTTTGGAGCAGGTGTGTTTGTGTAACTGATTTGGAACAGGTGTGTTTGTGTAACTGAGTTTGGAACAGGTGTGTTTGTGTAACTGACTTTGGAACAGGTGTGTTTGTGTAACTGACTTTGGACAGGTGTGTTTGTGTAACTGATTTGGAACAGGTGTGTTTGTGTAACTGACTTTGGAACAGGTGTGTTTGTGTAACTGAGTTTGGAACAGGTGTGTTTGTGTAACTGACTTTGGAACAGGTGTGTTTGTGTAACTGACTTTGGAACAGTGTGTGTTTGTGTAACTGATTTGGAACAGGTGTGTTTGTGTAACTGACTTTGGAACAGGTGTGTTTGTGTAACTGACTTTGGAACAGGTGTGTTTGTGTAACTGAGTTTGGAACAGGTGTTGTGTTGTTGGTAACTGACTTTGGAACAGGTGTGTTTGTGTAACTGAGTTTGGAACAGGTGTGTTTGTGTAACTGACTTTGGAACAGGTGTGTTTGTGTAACTGAGTTTGGAACAGGTGTGTTTGTGTAACTGAGTTTGGAACAGGTGTGTTTGTGTAACTGAGTTTGGAACAGGTGTGTTTGTGTAACTGACTTTGGAACAGGTGTGTTTGTGTAACTGATTTTGGAACAGGTGTGTTTGTGTAACTGACTTTGGCACAGGTGTGTTTCTGTAACTGCGTTTGGAACAGGTGTGTTTGTGTAACTGAGTTTGGCACAGTGAGTTTGGCACAGGTGTGTTTGTGTAACTGAGTTTGGCACAGGTGTTTCTGTGGGCAGGTGTGTTTCTGTAACTGAGTTTGACACAGGCACAGGCACACAGGTGTTTCTATAACTGAGTTTGGCACACGTGTGTTTGTGTAACTGAGTTTGGCACAGGTGTGTTTGTGTAACTGAGTTTGGCACAGGTGTGTTTTTGTAGCTGAGTTTAATACTGGTACAGGCATAAAGTGTTGATTTGTCACTAAGTTTGGCACAGGTACGAAATTTGTGCGTGCGTGCGTGTGCGTGTGTGTGTGTGTATGTGTGTGTGTGTGTGTGAGAGAGAGAGACAGAGAGAATGTGTGTGTGTATTGTGTGTGTGTGTGTGTGTGTGTGTGAGAGAGAGAGAGAGAGAGAGAGAGTGTGTGTGTGTGTGTGTGTGTGAGAGAGAGAGAGAGAGAGAGAGAGAGAGAGAGAGAGAGTGTGTGTGTGTGTGTGGGTGAAATATATAGAGAGGAGGTAACAGGAAGAAGGTAGAGGAGGATGTACAGTCTGTCCTATTGTCAGATAGGGGGCACATAACCTATTCAGTTCTCTCCCTTGACCATCAGTGAGCGACTTCCTCCTCACCGAGTTATCGTTCTTGATTCACTTCAAACTGGCCTCAATTTTTTTCCTGTTCGTTTTATTTCTTTCTTTCCTTCTTTCTTTTCTATCTTTCTTTCTTTCTTCTTCTTCCTCCCTCTGTCTCTCTCTGTCTCTGTCTCTGTCTCTTTCTCTTTGTCTGTCTCAGTTTCTGTCACTGTCTCTGTCTCTCTCTCTCTGTCTCTCTCTGTCTCTCTCTCTCTGTCTCTCTCTGTCTCTCTCTCCCTCTCTCTCTCTCTTTTGTGTCATAAAGTGATATCTGTCGGTTGCTGAGACTGTCGTGTCTGTATGTGCGTGTGTGTGCGTGCGCGCGCGCGTGCGTGCTTACGGGCGTGTGTGTATGTGCGTGCGTGCATGTGTGCGTGGTATGTGTGTGTGCTGTGTGTGTGTGTGTGTGAAGAACTCGTATACTTACTTGCCATAAGAACCTAAACAGGGTTCTAAGACACAGATTGTGTGTGTGTGTGTGTGTGTGTGTGTGTGTGTGTGTGTGTGTGTGTGTGTGTGTGTGTGTGTGTGTGTGTGTTGTGTGTGTGTGTGGTGTGTGTGTGTGTGTGTGTGTTGTCTGTGTGTGTGTGTGATTATCTTCCTTTAGCAAAATGTCGGATGCACTGTGCGCTGTGTGTGTTGTGTGTGTGGTGTGTGTGTATGTGTGTGTGTGTGTGTGTGTGTGTGGTGTGGTGTGTGTGTGTGTGTTGTGGTTTGTGTGAGTGAAAGAATAAGTGAGATGGGAGAGAAGAGAGAGAGAGAGAGAGAGAGAGAGAGAGAGAGAGTGTGTGTGTGTGTGTGTGTGTGTGTTATTAGTATGTGTGCGTGTGCTTGTGCGTGCGTGTGTGTGTGTGTGTTTATACAATGAGTATGTATGTATATATGTGTGTGTAGCGTGTATATACATATATGTGTGTATGTGTGTGTGGTGTTTACAACAACAAAAATAATGCGTGGTCCTATGTCCGTGACAGCCACAATATTTCCGTGTCCTTCTACAGGTCACTTCACCCTGGAGGTGGGGTCAGAGGGTTATAGAGTAAATGTAGATTTTGTGTACGTTTTTGTTGGGTTGAAGGTTTGAGGAAGTGAAGGTTTCCTGAGCGGTTTTTTTTTTCTTTTTTCTTTTTTTTTCTTTTTTCTTTTTTTTTTCTTTTTTTTTTTGGACGGGGGAGGGGGGTGAGGGTCTATTAACTGAAGTTTTGTCTCCAGTTTAGTTGAGGTGAAAAGCTTCTTGAGGAAGTGAAGGTTTTGTGTACATCTTTGTTGAGGTGAAAAGCTTATTGAGGAACTGATGGTTCTGGCTCCTTCTTTGTTGTGGTGAAAAGCTTATTGAGGAACTGAGGGTTTTGTCTCCATCTTTGTTGAGGTGAAAGTTTATTGAGGAACTGAAGTTTTGTGTCCGTGTTTGTTGAGGTGAAAGTTTGTTGAGGAACTGAAGGTTTCGCCTCCATCTTTGTTGAGGTGAAAGTTTATTGAGGAACTGAAGGTTTCGTCTCCGTGTTTTGTTGAGGTGAAAGTTTGTTGAGGAACTGAAGGTTTCGTCTCCATCTTTGTTGAGGTGAAACTTTATTGAGGAACTGATGGTTCTGCCTCCATCTTTGTTTGGTTCACATACTCATTTTCGTATACGTATACTTTCGTAATGACAGAGTTATGAGAGAAACGAAAGCTTGCAGAAGGACACAGATCAGACAGAATCAGCGATTATCACAGTTCTAAACATATGTCAAAATATCCAGAATCCAAGTTCTTTTATCTTTCCTTTTCTTACATTGAACACAGCAGCAGGGAAGTTTCAGTCTTTTTCTCAAATTTTTTTTATATCTGGTGTTTGTTTGTTTATAATCTTACGCTTGACAAAGGCCAGTTGGCCGAAAATTTGAGCCTGTCTTGTCTTGTATTAAATACGCGTTCGTATTCTTCTTTCGTGTTTTTTTCTGGTTCCTGTTTGCTTGATCGCGGGCAGTCACACTTGTTTTGGATTTCTTTTATCTTGTTTAAAAAAATTAATAGACCTGAGTTGCATGCAGGCCCTGAAGCACCTGTTTTTTCTTTTCTATTTTCTTTTCTTTCTTTTCTTTCACACGTCCTTCTTCACTCGTTCTTTATGTTGTTTCTGTTATTCTTTTCTATTTGTTGTTAAAAAGCACGAAGTGTTAGAATGATATACACTATATTATACTGTCTGCATCTTTTTCTAACAACGGTCATTTAGACCTTTTTGTTCATGTTTTACAATGTGGTATGTTACAGGGTATCTTTTTTGACATAATAAGTCTTAGATCTGTTAGTCTCAAGTTTATGCAAGAAGATTCCGACTGCACTGACCCTGTCAGTCTAATGTTTCTGTATAAGTACGAGACTGGAATTGGTGAGGGCAGTCCATAAGTGTTCCACTTTTTTTTAACCTTATTTTTTCTTTTTATTTACAATAGACATACATAAAAATAACGTGGCAGCAGAAAAAGACATCACTTCATACCCACAAGAAAAAGAACCATTGACGCCTGAACAAAATATATAACATACAAACCATATATACCAATATTTTTAGACATCGGATGTTTCAAAGTAAACAGCAAGACTCAAGTGCATGTCATAATGATAAATTTGTTCTGTATTGAGAAAAAACATAGGCAAATGTTTATTCCACTGAGCATCAAACAAGGACAGGTGAAAGTTTATTTTGGCATTACACCCTTCCGTTTTTGAAGCTCATATTTAGTAGCCTATACGTAACTGTCCCGATTCGACTCTTGTGAGCGATGGAGGCGTGTTCTGGGAATGATGGCACTTTAAAACCACAAGGGACGGGCATCAGCCTCCCTCACTGCCCACGACATGAGCGATGTGATGAAGCGGGGACAGGTGACGGCGGTCATTTTGTCACAGGTGATGGCGGCACATCCATCATCCATCACTATCATCACGTGCTTACATCGCCATCCACATCAGACGCCAATGACGGTCGTCCATTGAGAGTCCTTCCAGCGTACAGAAGTATTGGTTCCTGCGCCATAACAGGATCCACTTACAGGTACTGGAGGATCCTCTTGTGCAATTTGTCGCGCCAGGGACCGTGAGAGAACAGCTACGTCTTCTGATCACCAAGTTCCATGGCAGCCCGCAGGAACTGGAAAAAAAAAAACACCGACCAAACCAAACCAAACCAAACCAAACCAACCCAACCAACACCTACCAACAACCACCAACCAACCAACCAACCAACACAACCAAACCACCAACCAACCAACCAACCAACCAACACAGCCAACCACCAACCAACACACCAACCACCAACCACCCAAACAACCACAACCAACCAACCAACCAACAACCAACCAACCAACCAACCAACCAACCAACCAACAGCCAACCAACCAAAAGAAAACAAAACCAAAGACAAACAAAACAAAACAAAACACAAACAAACAAACAAACAAACAAACAAACAAACAAACAAACAAATAAGCAAACAACAACCAATTCTCGGCCACATTCATCATCAAAAGTAGAATTTGCATGTGCCATTTTTTATTGTCACAGTTTACGTACCATGTATAATACATACCGCGTCGCCGCAGTACAGTGCCACCTATTTTTCTTCTTTTTCAGCATGTGTACATTTCTGTTTGTCTATGAAAGTGGATTTTTCTACATCATTTTGTCGGGACAACCACATTCTGATGTGAGCGGTTACTACCTGAACACACGTTCACACACCCACGCTCTCTTAACCCTTTGACTCCCGAACCTGTCTACCTGCACCCTGTCTACCTGCACCCTGTCTACCTGCACTCTGTCCACCAGCACCCTGTCCACCAGCACCCTGTCCACCAGCATCCTGTCCACCAGCACTCTGTCCACCAGCACCCTGTCCACCAGCACCCTGTCCACCAGCACCCTGTCCACCAGCACCCTGTCCACCAGCACCCTGTCCACCAGCACCCTGTCC
>CM060310.1:5014003-5016503 GCA_030674185.1 Monoplex corrugatus | reverse complement strand
TAATAAGCAGCTGTAAGCACACCCTGTTACATCCTTGTGCGAAAATATCACGATATTGGTGTTTTTTGTTTTGTTTTTGTTTTAGGTTTTTGTTTTGTCTTCAGGGGTGGTGTCCTATGACGTCATAATCATAACAGCATGTGCAGGGATTTTGCATGTCTCTCTCTCTCTCCCTCTCTCTTCCTTCCTTCCTTCCCCTCTCTATCTCTCACACACACTCATACACACATGCATACATACATACATACACACACACACGCGCGCGAATGAAAGACACCCCCACCCCAAAAGAAAACAAACTTACAAACAACAACAACAACAAAATCCCCAGTATCAAAATCTCTCTCTCTCTGTCTCTGTCTCTGTCTCTGTCTCTCTCTCTCTCTGTGAGCTCTTTAACCTTGCACTCAGGTCAAGATCATTCGTTTTTTATGGGAACAAGAAAAATGACATGGCAGGACGCGATTTCATTGCTGACGTCATACTCATAGTATATATGACGTCGTGCACGTTTCCTTGATAAAAAAAAAAAAGCCTGTGACGTCATTGGACTGGTCCACTTTTCCCTAAGCAAAGTGACAAATACAAAAAGAACGTTAATGAAAGACAAACAACATTTTTAGGGCATTTTATGAGACAAGAAAAATTTGAACATGAAGTCACAACGGAAAAGCTAGAGGGAAAAAAGAGCACCAGGTAGACCCAGGGAGAAAATATTGGTTTTGTAGAGTGGGTGGGGACAAAAGGGTAGGAGATATACTGGCAGCGGCAAAAGATAGATTCGTGTGGAGGGCCATGATCGCCAACGCCATGCGGCAAGGCACATGATGATGATAAGTATCATCAATTGACTGTATGGGTGCGTGGTATGGTCCAGTGTTTAAATAGATGAAGGCCAGTGTATTTAGATTAATCTGAGTCTACCGAGAATAACATAGTATACACTGAGTGACTAGTTGTGTTGTGATCCAGACTTTTATTTATATATTTTATGTACGTGTTCTTTTCTTTGAAGATAAGATACACAGTTACACATACCATTTACATGTAACCAAAATTGTTCCAAGATAGACTGATATAATACTAGTATAAAAAACATAGTCTAGGTAAAACGTAGTCTATGTAGGGCCTCAGGACCTGGCCAGCTCATGGGTTTACGTGCAGGCTTAAGGCTTGTGCCATGATTACCATACATATGGCACCTGTGACGTTAGTGCATATGGAATTCATTCCAAGCGTGGACGTCATCTTGATAAACTGAAACTGTTATTGTTGTTAGGGCATGTTGCGCAGGTAAAGGATTTATGCTATGATCATTTTTTGTATCTTCTTTTAGCTGATTTATTTATATTCATTTCAGTTCAGTTTGAGTGAACTTAAACCAGTAGTTTTATTTGACTTCACTTAGTTGGGTGTGTGTCTTAAAGACAACTCGGGTTTGCGCGCTCCGTGGTTAGAGGTAAATCTGATCTTTCTGTCTTTTCTTTCTTTCTTTCTTTCTTTCTTTCTTATTTTTCCTTCCTCCCTTCCTTCTTTCTTTCTTTCTTCCGTTCGTTCTTTCTTTCTTTTTTCTCTTCCTTCCTTCCTTCCTTTCTTTCTGTCTGTCTGTCTTTCTCTTTTCTTTATTTCTTTCTGTCTTTCTGTCAGTCTTTTGTTTTTCTGTCTGTCTGTCTCTTTCTGTCTGTCTTTCTTTTGTTCGTTCTTTCTCTTTCTTTCTTTCTTTTTCTTTTTGTTTTTTCTTTTCTTTCTTTCTTTCTTTCTTTCTTTTTTTCTTTTTCTTTTTTGTCTTTTCTTTTCTTTCTTTCTTTCATTCTTTCTGTTTTGCATTTATGTAGGGATTGAATATGAAAATGGCGTGTGTCCCGGAGCTGCTGTCAGGTAATTGTGCAGTGTGTTGACAGGTGCGGAGTGACTGATGGCCTCACGTGTTGCCTTATTCATTTTCCGCACTGGGGGAGTCCCGTCCCATCACTGCATGCACAATTAGCCCTGCACTCTAGGCCTGTACGCCCTGTTTCCTTTACCTGTAGACAAGGTAGTGAAGATTCAGTAAACGGCTATCGATCTGATAGTGAAAGGCACGCTTGGCAAGTGGGTAAGACGTATGACTTCCAATCGAAAGGTCTGGGGTTCGACCCTGCCAGGGTACCTCCCGCCCGAAGGGTGAAGGGTGAAGGGTGGAGATTTTTTTCAATCTTCCAGGTCAACATGTGTGTAGATCTGTTAGTGCCTAAACCCCCTTTGCGTGTGCCAGCACGCAGAAAATAAAATATGGGTGTTAAAAGATACTATAAGTCATTGTCAGTGTCCAGTGTCTTATGGACACATGGAAAGACCCAGCATGCACGCCCACCAATGTCGGAATATGCAGACTGTGCAGGAACACACTGCCTGACAGTGTAGGTAAGGCAACGTGTATACGCGATTAAAAAATCGGATCGCTTGAAAAAAGATATCATGACCTACCAACCAACTAACCAACCAACCAATCAACCAACCA
>CM060310.1:5009003-5011503 GCA_030674185.1 Monoplex corrugatus | reverse complement strand
ACAGACAGACAGACAGACAGACAGACAGACAGACAGAAAGACAGAAAGACAGACAGACAGACAGAAAGACAGACAGACAGACAGACAGCAGACAGACGGACAAGCAGACAGATAGACAGACACACAGACAGACAGACAGACAGACAGAAAGACAGACAGACAGACAGACAGACAGACAGACAGAAAGACAGACAGACAGACAGAAAGACAGACAGACAGACAGACAGCAGACAGACGGACAAGCAGACAGACAGACAGACAGACAGACAGACAGACAGAAAGAAAGACAGACAGACAGACAGACAGACAGACAGACAGCAGACAGACGGACAAGCAGACAGATAGACAGACAGACAGACAGACAGACAGACAGACAGACAGACAGACAGATAGACAGACAGACAGACAGACAGACAGGGAAAGTCTTATTTGATTGGGATTACCTTCAAAACGTGTCAATGTTCTTTTAGTCCATTACTACCAGCTTACCAAGCCTGTTGTCGCTTCGTTGGGAGCTTCGTTAGCTTTCAAATCAGACTGCACAAGTTCGACAAAAATAGTTCTACGCGGGACTTCCAGTCCACCCAGCTGTGAATGGGTACCTGACCCTCTTCATGGTTGGTAAAGATAAAGCAGCGAAGATGAAGAGACGGACAACGACCAGAGACAAGGTTGAGGTCTCAGTCAGTCCACCACCACCTCACTCCTCTACGACCTCGGGGTGACGGGACGACCTTCACCTCTGTGACTGAATGGTTGGTGGTTGGTTATACAAGAAGACGGATGGTGTCTGTATAACTTTATAGACGCCATGGCGACTGACACCGACACCAGGGATATACACTGAGACACCGTGGATACAGTGACAGTGACAGTGACAGGGATATGGGGAGGGGGGGGGGTGGCTTGGTCCCTCCCGGTCCCCTCTGTACTTTTGTTTCACTTATGCTCTGTCTGTGTGTATGTCGTGGGCTGCTTGGGTCTTCTGTCACAGCCATAGGCTCGAAATTCTGATATCTCGAGTTCAAACCCAGCCCGCAACATTGAAAACTCTTGCTGTTTGCTGCTGCCCGTCTAAATGTTTCCATCATTTTGGTGAAGTCAGCTAAATGTTTCCATCATTCCGGTGACGTCAGCTTAATGTTTTTGACATTCTGGTGACGTTACCTAATGTGTCCATCATTCTGGTGACGTCAGCTAAATGTTTCCGTCATTCTGGTGACGTCAGCTTAATGTTTTTGTCATTCTGGTGACGTTACCTTAATGTTTCCATCATTCTGGTGACGTCAGCTTAGTGTTTCCATCATGTTTCGATCATTTTGGTGATGTCAGCTTAATGTTTCCATCGTTCTGGTGGTGTCAGCTTAATGTTTCCATCATTCTGGTGACGTCAGCTTAGTGTTTCATAGGTCCCTTCCCACCCCCACCTCCCTGTTTCAAGATCTCTGCCAGCGCATATGGTTTTGCGTAGGCTCAAGGAATCTGCTAGACGATCGGTGACAGATTTGGCTTGAGAGCGTATGGAATTGACTGAGTGCGATGAATCTTTCTTGGACAAAATTCAAACTCTCTTCGTATCTGTGGAGACAAAGATATACACACACAGACAGGCGAACACGTAAGTGCGTGCATACACACACACACATGCACGCACGCACACACGCACATACACATTCTCCCTCTCTTTCTCTTCCCCTCTGTCTCTCTCTCTCTGTCTCTGTCTCTTTCTTTCTCTTCTCTTTCTCCCCCCTCCCTCTCTCCCCCCTCTCTCTCCCCTCACCATCTGTGCCTGTCTCTGTGCTCTCTCCCTCTCTCCCCCTCTTTCTCCCCCTCACCCTCTGTGCCTGTCTCTGTGCTCTCTCCCTCTCTCCCCCTCTCTCTCTCCCCTCACCCTCTGTGCCTGTCTCTGTGCTCTCTCCCTCTCTCCCCCTCTCTCTCTCCCCTCACCCTCTGTGCCTGTCTCTGTGCTCTCTCCCTCTCTTCCCCTCTCTCTCTCCCCTCACCCTCTGCGCCTGCCTCTGTGCTCTCTCCCTCTCTCCCCCTCTCTCTCTCCCCTCACTCTCTGTTCCTGTCTCTGTGCTCTCTCCCTCTCTTCCCCTCTCTCTCTCCCCTCACCCTCTGTGCCTGTCTCTGTGCTCTCTCCCTCTCTCCCCCTCTCTCTCCCCTCACCCTCTGTGCCTGTCTCTGTGCTCTCTCCCCCCCTCTCTCTCCCCTCACCCTCTGTGCCTGTCTCTGTGCTCTCTCCCTCTCTCCCCCTCTCCTCTCTCCCCTCACCCTCTGTGCCTGTCTCTGTGCTCTCCCCCTCTCTCCCCCCTCTCTCTCCCCTCACCCTCTGTGCCTGTCTCTGTGCTCTCTCCCTCTCTCCCCCCTCTCTCTCCCCTCACCCTCTGTGCCTGTCTCTGTGCTCTCTCCCTCTCTCCCCCTCTCTCTCTCCCCTCACCCTCTGTGCCTGTCTCTGTGCTCTCCCCCTCTCTCCCCCTCTCTCTCTCCCCTCACCCTC
>CM060310.1:4996503-4999003 GCA_030674185.1 Monoplex corrugatus | reverse complement strand
AATCCATGTTTGGAGGTTTCTGAGTGTGGTGTGTGACAAGAAGATGTATCCATGTCACAAGGCCCCGGCACGTGGTGCATGATACATAATTTCTGAGATGTTTATTTGCGTTACTGGGCCCCTGCAAGCAGTGTATCATAATAATTTAATAACACATAATCCATGATCAAGGCCTTTTGTGTGTAGTACATAAAAAAAATGTATTAATCCATGTTAAAGGATTCCTGCGATTTGCGCTCTAGTGATATTAAAATGCATGTTCCGAGGCCTCTAAGAGTGGTGTATAACAAAAATACATTCATCCATGTTACAGGGCCCCTGCAATTTGTGCACTCTAATGGCAATAAAAAATGCAAAATCCATGTTCTGAGGCCTCTAAGAGTGGTGTATAGCAAAAATATATTGATCCATGTTACAGGGCCACTGCATTTTGTGCACTCTAATGGTATTAAAATGCAAAATCCATGTTCCGAGGCCTCTAAGAGTGGTGTGTTACAAAAATATATTGATCCATGTTACAGGGCCCCTGCAATTTGTGCACTCTAATGGTATTAAAATGCAAAATCCATGTTCTGAGGCCTCTAAGAGTTGTGTATTACAAAAATATATTGATCCATGTTACAGGCCCCTGCAATTTGTGCACTCTAATGGTATTAAAATGCAAAATCCATGTTCCGAGGCCTCTAAGAATGGTGCATAACAAAAATACATTGATCCAAATTATAGGGCCCCTGCAATTTGTGCACTCTAATGGCAGTAAAATGCAAAATCCATGTTCCGAGGCCTCTAAGAGTGGTGTATAACAAAAATGTATTAATCCATGTCTCAGGGCACCTTCATTTTGTGCACTCCAATGATATTGAAATACAAGATCCATGTTCCAAGGCCTCTAAGAGTGGTGTACAACAAAAACATATTGATCCATGTTACAGATCCTCTGCATTTTGTTACTCTAATGACGAGAAAATGCAAAATGCATGTTCCGAGGCCTCTCAGAGTGGTGTATAACAAAAAACATATTGATCCATGTTACAGGGCCCGTGCACGTGGTGCAGTGTGAGCGGGCGGAAGGTGGTGCTGAAGCCAGTCAGCATACTGAGTCTGTCGGAGGCAGAACGACTGGCACTGCAGAAACTGGCCTGTTCCAAGCTGCAGTCCATGGACCTGTCCTGTCCTGTGGTGATTCCTAAAGGTGAGACTACACTTGTGTTGTGAGGGATGGTGTGTTGTGTTGTGCTGTGTTGTGTTGTGTTTGTGTTGTGTTTGTGTTGTGTTTGTGTTGTGTTTGTGTTGTTTGTGTTGTGTTGAGTTGTATTGTGTTGTGTGTTGTGGTGAGCAGTAATGTGTTGTGTTGAGTTGAGTTGTGTTGAGCTGAACTGAGCTGAACTGAACTGAGCTGAGCTGGACTGGGCTTGGCAGGGTTGGGTTGGTTTGGGTTGGGGTGGGTTGGTTGGGCTGGGTTGGGTTGGGTTGGGTTGGGTTGGGCTGGGCTGGGCTGGGTTGGGTTGGGCTGGGCTGGGTTGGGCTGGGTTGGGCTGGGCTGGGCTGGGCTGGGTTGGTTTGGGTTGGGCTGGGCTGGACTGGGCTGGGCTGGGTTGGGCGGGTTGGGTTGGGCTGAGCTGGCTGGACTGGGATGGGCTGGGCTGGGCTGGGCTGGCTGGACTGGATGGGCTGGACTGGACTGGACTGGGTTGGGTTGGGCTGGATTGATTTGCTATTTTCCCCTCTGGCTTCCCTGTTGTGACAAAGTGTTCAAATTTCTCTTGCCTCATAAAATGTCCTATCAATGTTGCTTGTCTTTTCCCAATCCTCTTCATTAATGTTCTTTTCGTGTTCGCTTCTTTCAAGTGTCTCGTTTATTGTCTTTGATGTCCAAGGAACTCTTAACATTCTTCTTAGAAACCACATTTCAGCTGCCTCGATCACAGTCATCAGTCCTACTTTCACCGCTGTCAAGTTTTGTTCACAAAGTCGTGGAGTCAGGATCGTAAGGCCTGAGTTCAATCCCAAACCACAACATAAAGTCTGTCCTGCTCACTGCTCATCTTAACGCTTTAAGTTTCTTTTTTCCTGGTGAGGTCAGTGTTTGAGAAATTCCTTCCCCACCATCTCCCTACCCCATCTCGCTGTTTCAAAACCTTGGTAGCATTTTGCACACGCTCAAGGAGTCTGTCAGATATATGCTAGTAGATTTGTGTGGAGCGCATGTGGGATTTGTCCGAGGGCAGTGATTCCCTCTTGAAAAAACTCACAACACGCAATATACTGTCACGTTTTACGTGCAGTTCATCCACCTTCCGAAGTAAACTTGTAAACACAGCTAGGCCAGGGCAACGCCTTTGCTGCTGTGGAATCTTTAACGTGCGCTTGATTTATCATCACATGAAAAGGCTGGTGGTGCTCAGGTCATGGCTTACGGCTTGGCGAAGATGTGATGATGAGATGAAGGGGGGGGGGGGGTGGGGGTAGGGGTAGGGAGGGAGGGGCGGAAGAAGGAAAA
>CM060310.1:4981503-4986503 GCA_030674185.1 Monoplex corrugatus | reverse complement strand
GAGATGTGTATGTGTGTATACGTGTGTGTGTGTTTGTGTGTGTGTGTGTTTGTGTGTGTGTGTACGTGTGTGTGTTTGTGTGTGTGTGTGTGTGTGTGTGTTTGTGTGTGCGTGTGTATGTGACTGTGTGTGTATTTGTGTTTATGTGTGTATGTGTGTGTGTGTATGAATGCGTGTGTGTTGAAATTTTACAGAGATGTAAATGTGAGTGCACGCGCGTGCGCGCATGTATGTGTGTGTGCGTGCGTGTGTGTGTATGTGTGTATATGTGTGTGTCTAGATTTTAGCGTGATGCATGTGTGTGTGTGTTTGTGTATGCGTGTGTGTACATGTATGCACGTGTGCGTGTGCTTGTGTGTGTATGTGTATGCACGTGTGTTTGTGCGCGTGTGCGCGTATGTATGACATTTCTATACTTTTATTGCGTTTTGTTCATTTCAAATTACCGACCAATGATTGGTATCTTGATGTAATAAAATTCATATCGAGAAAAATGAGGTTTTATACTAACATTCATTCAGTTCACTCTTCTTTAAAAATCAAAACAGCAACGAACGGTATATACCAGAAATTAATCAGAAACGGGTGACCTGGAGACAGGGGGCTCAACTCTCTATCCGTCATGCGCCCAGATAGGAGGAAACAACTCGTGAAACTTGTCAGTGCAAGGGACGTAGGTTGTCTTCCCTTGGATATGACGCCAAACATTTTAAACCCTGACACCATTGTAAATCTGTCTCTCTTCGTCTCTGTCTCTCTCTCTGTTTCTGTCTCTCTCGTCTCTGTAACGTCTTTTTTTGGTCTCTTTTGCTGTCTGTGTCTGTCTCTAGCGGAGTCTCTGTGTCATCCGTCTGTCTGTCTGTCTGTCTGTCTATGTCTGTGTGTGTGTGTCACTTACTCGAACATTCGCTGGCTTTGCGATGGCTGCTTGACAAAATCGCAAATCGTGATTATCTGTTAACCTCGTTAGGAAGGAACAGTACGTGACTCTCTGCCTGCGTGCCTGTCTGTCTGTCTGTCTCTGTCTGTCTGTCTGTCTGTCTCTGTCTCCGTCTCTGTCAGTGTCTCTCTCTCTCTGTCTCTCTCTCTGTGTCTCTATCTCTGTGTCTGTCTTTGCCTTTCTCTCTCTCTCCGTCTTTCTCTCTCTCTCTCTGTCTATCTGTGTGTCTCTGTCTCTCTCTGTCTATCTGTTTGTCTCTCTCCGTCTGTCTCTTCATCTCTGTCTGTCTGTCTCTCTTGTCTGTCTCTCTATTTCTCTGTCTGTCTGTCTGTCTCTTTCTCTGTCTCTCTCTGTTTTTCTCTGTCTTTCTATCTCTGTCTCTGTCTGTCTCTCTTCTCTGTCTTTCTGTCTGCATGTCTCTCTCTCTCTCTCTCTCTCTCTCTCTCTCTCTCTCTCTATGTATCTCTCTTTCCCTCTCTCCCTTTGAATTTTTGAAACGAAGATAGGTTGAAAAATTTATGTTACTGGGTCTTGAATAGATTTAATGTTTCCGTTTCTTAAAAACATTACATACATCTAATTTGAATCATGAAGTTGCTGACTTGACATTGTGTCCATTTTTACCTGCCCAGTCTTCCACGTCACTGCAGAGGACAAAGGTCTGGGATAATTTTTCACAATGCTACGATGATGTATTACGATGGGGATTATAATTATGTTGCTATAGAGTTCCATTCTAAACTGAGGTTGCGTGTTAAGGCTGTACTAGTACGTTTACTGTCGCAGTATATCCTGACGTCAACCAGGCCCGAGAGTTACGGATACCTGCGGTGTTGGTTTGGAAATTTGAACAACACTGTCAATGACACATTCATGAAGTTGATTATTCTCGACTGTATGGTCCCAGTCTTCCCAATGAGTGCATAGCACACATACCTATGTTTAGGAGTCAACTTGGGCTGAAAAATCCCACAATGATTTTGATAGAGCTGATTGGGATTCGAACCCACTATCTTCCAGTCTTTGCTTCCTTTGTTATTGGCAAACTGTGAACCATTTGTGACACAATCATTTCAGTCATTTTCTGAGATATTTTGCCCTAAGACAGTTATTATCGTAAGGTTGTGTTAGTCTAGTTCTTTGCTGCTGATTTTTATTTTCTTTTACTTTAACTAACGCACTTGTTTTGGATTTTGACTAATTTGCTTATTCATTTTCAGCTTATCTTTTTTATACTGGAATAGTCTTTTTGTAAACACACAGCAACAGATGTATAGTTTTCAGTCATATTAAGTCAGCATTTTCTCGCTCAGAGTAAATTCCATATGCACCTGCTCCCCCATGTGCCAGTTTCAGTTTTTCAAGACAAAGTCTGTACTCGGAAGGAATTCATTCATATTCATATTCACATTCACATTCATATTCATGTTCATATTTACGTTCGTATTCATATTCACATTCATAATCATGTTATGTCCATATTACGTTCGTATTCATGTTCATATTCATGTTCATATTATGTTCACATTTATATTCATGTTCACGTTCATATTCAGATTCATGTTCATATTCATGGTCATATCCATGTTCATGTTCACGGTCGTATTCATGTTCCTGTTCATGTGCATATTCATATTCACGGTCGTGTTCATGTTCATGTTCATGTACATATTCATTTCTTTTTGTCACAATGGATTTACCACGTCAAACTTGAGCTGTTCTCCTTTTTGAGAGGGCGTCGACGCAGGGCAGCGCCACCCAATTTTTGTTTCACCAAGACTTCAGAAAGGCAAGAAGGCCAATTGGCCTTCAAGGGAAGGGACCTGGGAAATCAACCTATCTCTCCAGTGTTTTATACCAGGACAACCGGGCGAATGCCCTACTCTTCACCGTTTTCAATTGCCGTGGGATCTTAACCGTACCCAGGCCAGAAAGTACACGGGTCCGTCTCGTTTTTCGTCCTCTTCCGAAGGACTAGGAATTACGTATGCACAAATACTGCGAACACCTTATGATGGCGTGTAAAGGATATCCGCACGTATCGGTTTGTGCAATAAGCGAAAGTTAAGGTGTTTCATATGGTGCAGCTGAACGTACCTTGCAGTATGATTTTGAGATGATGAAAGAGGCCGTCACATGGACACCTCACCTTCTGACAGAGGAGTAGGAAACAAAACAAAACAAAACAAAACAAAACAAAACAAAACAAAACAAACAAAACAAAGCAAAGCAAAGCAAAGCAAACCAAACAAACCAAACCAAACAAACCAAACCAAAGAAACCAAACCAAACCAAACCAAACCAAACCAAACCAAACCAAACCAACCAAACCAAACCAAACAAACCAAACAAACCAAACAAACCAAAATCAATACCAAACCAAACCAAACAACCAACCAAACCAAACCAAACCAAACCACACAAACCAAACCAAACCAAACCAAACAAACCAAACAAACCAAACAAACCAAAATCAATACCAAACCAAACCACAACCAAACCAAACCAAACCAAACCAAACCAAACCAAACCAAACAAACCAAACCAAACCAAACCAAACCAAACCAAACCAAACCAAACCAAACCAAACCAAACCAAAAACCAAACAAAACCAAACAAACCAAACAAACCAAAATCAATACCAAACAAACCAAACAAACCAAACAAACCAAACAAACCAAACCAAACCAAACAAACCAAACCAAACCAAACCAAACAAACCAAACAAACCAAACAAACCAAACCAAACCAAACCAAACCAAAGAAACCAAACCAAACTAAACCAAACTAAACTCAAAACTAAACAAACTAAATAAATAAACTTAAACATATACCAAACAAAACATTTCCCCTAATCCCCCCCCTCCCCGCTCCTCCCGGGTCCCACCCCTTGAAGACCAGTTAGCCTTCTTGCCTTTCTGAAGTCTTGGTAAAAAAAATTGTGAATATGAATGTAACTTGGAAGCGAGGGAGAAGGGATGGGCGACATCCTCGTGGTGTCGTCTCCGGGAAAAGTTGAAGTCTCTGCCACCTGGCTCCCCTACGACCTAAGAATTATGGAACTATCTAGGTAGGACCTCAGGACCTGGCCAGCTCATGGGTTTATGTGCAGGCTTGAGGCTTGTGCCGTGATCATTCTGGATTTTCTCCATCACATGGCACCTGTGACGGTAGCGCATATGGAATTCATTCCGAGCGCAGAGATGTCATCTTGAGAAATTGAAATTGAAATCAAAATCGAATTCTGTCCCATGTGGCTTGTGGTTGATTTCCCTTCTGAAGCTAAACCTGGTTTGTAGGAAGTTTTCAAAAATCCAGGACTCGGGGGGGAGGGGGGGGGGCAGTGAAGTCACTGCTTGCCAGCATATCTCAATCAGACTGTCAAAAGGCGTTTGAGTCTTGGCTGAGGAGACTGAAACTGCGTGTGTGGAGAGCGGTCGAGAGCATTTTGAAGGACTTTGGAAATTTCACCTTCATTGGAGTTCCCTTATGAGTGTGTGTGTGTGTGTTTGTGTGTGTGTATGTGTGTGTGTGTGTGTGTGTGTGTGTGTGTGTGTGTGTGTGTGTGTGTGTGTGTGTGTGTGTGTGTGTGTCTGTGTGTCTGTGTGTGTCTGTGTGTGTCTGTGTTCGTTCGGTCTTTGATATAATGTCTTTTCACTGTAAGTTATATTGGACGAAATGTTTGTGTGTGGTGTGTGTGTGTGTGTTGTGTGTGTGTGTGTGTGTGTGTGTGTGTGTGTGTGTGTGTGTGTGTGTGTGTGTGTGTGTGTGTGTGTAAGAATGTGTGTGTGTGTGTATGTGTCTGTGTTCGTTCGGTCTTTGATATAATGTCTTTTCACTATAAGTGATATTGAAAGAAATGTTTGTGTTGTGTGTGTTTATGTAAGAATGTGTGTGAGTGTGTGTTTGTTGTGTGTGTGTGTGTGTGTGTGTGTGTGTGTGTGTGTGTGTGAGTGAGTGACTGAGTGAGTGAGTAAGTGAGAGGAGAGAGAGAGTGTATGTGTGTGCGAGTGAGTATGTGTGTGTACATGTGTGTGCGCGCGTGCACGTGTGTGTGTGT
>CM060310.1:4966503-4976503 GCA_030674185.1 Monoplex corrugatus | reverse complement strand
TCCATCACATGGCACCTGTGGCTTACCAGCACATAGGGTTATGTGCAGGCTTAAGGCTTGTGCCGTGATCATTCTGGATCTTCTCCATCACGTGACACATGTGACGTCAGTGCATATGGAATTCATTCCAAGCGTGGAGATGTCATCTTGAGAAACTGAAATTGAAACTAGGTGTGGGGGTGGGGGGAGGGGAGGCGGCGATGTTGGTGTTGGTGTTGGTGATGGTAGTAGTGGCGATGGAAGCGATTGTGTCTGTATTGTATTGTATTGTATTGTGTAGTATTGTATTGTATTGTACTGTACTGCATTGTAGTGTAGTGTATCGTATCGTATCGCGTCGTGTCGTGTTGCGTTGTACTGTATTGTATGATATGGTATTATAGTATTGTTTTGTATTGTATGTATTGCATTATATTGTGTTGTGTTGTATTGTATTGCATTGCATTGTATTGTGTTGTATTGTATTGCATTGCATTGTATTGTGTTGCATTGTATTGTGTTGTGTTGTATTGTATTGTGTTGTATTGCATTGTATGTGTTGTATTGTATTGTTTTGTGTTGTGTTGTATTGCATTGTATGTGTTGTATTGTGTTGTGTTGTGTTGTATTGTATTGTGTTGTATTGTATTGTATTGTGTTGTATTGCATTGTATGTGTTGTATTGTATTGCATTGTATTGTGTTGTATTGCATTGTATTGTATTGTTTTGCATTGTATTGTATTGTGTTGTATTGCATTGCATTGTATTGTTGTATTGTATTGTGTTGTATTGTATTATATTGTATTGTGTTGTGTTGTGTTGTATTGTATTGTATTGTTGTATTGTATTGTGTTGTATTGTATTATATTGTATTGTGTTGTATTGTATTATATTGTATTGTGTTGTGTTGTGTTGTATTGTATTGTATTGTGTTGTATTGTATTGTTGTATTATATTGTATTGCATTGTATTGCATTGTATTGTATTGCATTGTGTTGTATTGTATAGCATTGTATTGTATTGTATTGTATTGCATTATATTATATTGTATTGTATTGTATTGTATAGCATTGTATTGTAATGTATTGTGTTGTATTGTATTGTGTTGTATTGTATTGCATTGTATTGTCTTGTATTATATTGTATTGTATTGTATTGCATTGCATTGTGTTGTATTGTATTGCATTGTATTGTCTTGTATTGTGTTGTATTATATTGTATTGTATTGTGTTGTATAGCATTGCATTGTATTGTGTTGTATTGTATTGTATTGTATTGCATTGTATTGTGTTGTTTTGCATTGTATTGTATTGCATTGTATTGTGTTGTATTGTGTTGTATTGTATTGCATCGTATTGTATTGTATTGTATTGTATTATATTGCATTGTATTGTATTGTGTAGCATTGCATTGTATTGCCTTGTATTGTATTGTATTGCATTGTGTTGTATTGTATTGTATTGCATTGTGTTGTATTGTGTTGTATTGTATTGTATTGTGTTGTATTGTTGCAGACATCAGCGCAGAGTGGGGCAGACAAAGGAAGCGCGCCCTGTCCCTGAAGAGGAAGTCCAAGTCCGCCAACCTGACCTCTTTGTTGGACACTATCGCCGCCTCCGACAAATGCAAGGACAAAGAGAGCAAAGGTCAGTTCTGTATGGCGTGGGTGCTGGCCTACATTATATGTGTCATCTTATATTTCTTTATTGATTGTTTTCTCCCGAAGGTAGGTAGGTATTATTTTCGATGCGGCAGTTTTTATTTATCTATCTATCTATTCTATCTATCTATCTATCTATCTATCTATCTATCTATCTATCTATCTATCTATCTATCTATCTATCTATCTATCTATCTATCTATCTATTTATCTATCTATCTATCTATCTATCTATCTATCTATTTATTTATCTATCTATTTATTTATTTATTATTCATTTATTCATTTATTTATTTATCTATCTATTTATTCATTTATTATTCATTATTATTCATTTATTATTCATCTATCTATCTATCTATCTATCTATCTATCTATCTATCTATCTATCTATCTATCTATCTATCTATCTATCTACCTACCTATCTATCTATCTATCTATCTATCTACATATCTATCTATCTATTTATTTATTTATTTATCTATCTATTTATTCATTTATTCATTTATTTATTTAATTATTTATTTATTTATTTATTCATTTGTTTATTTGTTTATTTGCTTATTTTTTGAAGGTCTTTTTTTCATTAGGTAAGTGTCGGGTGCGTATACAAGTGTCAAATGTTAAAAATGTTTGTTTCTTTCTTTTGTTTTTCTTTTTTAATTGTACACAGCTAGGATTGAACTCGAGACATTCAGTCTTGCGTCCACGGCTGTACGAAATGGACCAAGACAGCCAGCATGGTGCCCTTAACACCTTGCCACCCTATGGCCCTTACAGTTTGGGGAAAACCTTTCTAGTTTTATTCATTTGTTAACCTCATACCAATGTAGGCTTTACAGGAAACACATCGTGCTCTGTGGCTCCCATTAAAACTATAGCACAGTTTACTCATTACACGGGCAAGGAGGGAGAGTTTAGGTTGCTCAAAACGAATTCATCGCACTCGGGAAGTTCCTTATGCGCTCCCACCAAATCTTCCAGCAGTTATCTGGCAGAACGCCTCGTGTCTGCGCAAAACACTAAGCGTGAAGCACAGCCTTGGAATAGGGAGAGGGAAAGAGGAGCTGCGAAACACTAACACCACCAGAATGATGGGAGCATCAAGATGGGCAGCCAACAGGTCAGTTTGTATGTTGTGGTGTAGGATTGAACTCCGAACACGCAATCTTGTATGAACGGCTCTACCACCAGCGCCAAATAGGCCGCGTGCAGTCGGAGCTGGAATTAAATTGAAAACACAAACAAATAAACAAATAAACAAATAAACAAACAGACAGACAGACAGACAGACAGACAACTAAACAGAGAAACAAACAAACAAACAAAGAAACAAACAAACAGACAGACAGACAGACAGAAAGACAGAGAGACAAACAGACAGACAGGCAGACAAATAAACAGACAAACAAACAAACGAACAAACAAACCAACACAAACAAACAAACACACAACAAACAAACAAACAAACAAACGAGCAAAAAATTGAAAACACAAACCGTAGCAAGAAACAGTCACATAAACAAATAAACTAACAAACAAATAACAAATAAACTAACAAACAAATAACAAACAAATAACAAACAAATAAACAAAAAACAAACACATAAACAATAAGGAAACAGAAACAAACAAACCAACCAACAAACAAACAAACACACACACAAACAAGTAAACATGCAAACAAACACATAAACAATAAGCAAGCAAACAAACAAGCAAGCAAACAAACAAACAAACAAACAAGTAAACACGCAAACACATAAATAATAAACAAGCAAACAAACAAATAAACGCAAACAAACAAACAAGCAAGCAAAAACAAAAACAACCCCCCCCCCCAGTAAACACGCAAACAAACACACAACAAACAAACAAACGCAACCAACCAACCAACCAACCAACCAACCAACCAACCAACCAACCAACCAACCATCCAACCAACCAACCAGCCAATCAACCAACCAACCAACCAAAACGATCTGCATCAGAATAGCCATAGCGGAATAGCACGGATGCCATGTGAATTATCATAACAGCACAATATGCAGACATTGGGTGCAGACAAGGTACATCATTACCTGCCCACTAATAATAACAACACAATGATCAACGATGAAGCGCTCCTGCCATGCTTTGTAAGGGGTACTTCAAATGCTTAGTGCTAACCGTTTTGCCAGTGTCTTCATACCGCCATCTCTAATGGAACAGATAACCGTGAAGAATTTCGGTGGATCGGGGGGGGGGGGGGGGGATGATGGGGAGGGTGAAGGGGAGAATATAAAACTGAACAGTAAAGCCATGTTGAAAGTCTTTTTTTTTATGTGGGGAGTTTGATTCATTTCTGTTATTCTGGCATTATAATCTTCCATCTTCTTTTTTTTTTTTTCATCCTTTCATCAAGTAGGTAGGTGGCAGAGACTTCAAGTTTTCCGGGGCCAGCACCACGAGGGTGGCGCCCATCCCATCTCCCTCGCTTCAAATTCATATTCATATTATTTCTTTTTTTTTTTAACAAAGACTTCAGAAAGGCAAGAAGGCTAATTGGTCTTCAAGGGGTAGGACCTGGGAAATCAACTTCTCTCTCCAATGTTTTTATACCAAGGCTGCCGGCAATTCCCTGCTCTTTATGATTTTCATCTGCCTGGGATCTTTAGCGTGTGCAGCCAGAAGGCACACGGGTCCGACTCGTCTTTCGTCCCCTTCCGAAGGACTAGACGTTCAGATCGATTTTCCGGTCAAACTGAGGAGAAAAGGCGAGCCCACACAAACCTTGCTGACACAGAATTCACCACAGACATACAGACACGCGACGCGGACGCCACTGTTCAACCTAAGCCAATCTCACATTTTGTTTTCTTCTTAGAGAGGAAAGTGTGTATGTGTGTGTGTGTGTGTGTGTGTGTGTGTGTGTGTGTGTGTGTGTGTGTGTGTGTGTGTGTGTGTGTGTGTGTGTGTGTGTGTGTGTGTGGTGTGTGTGTGTGCATATGACATTGTGTATGAGTATTACGTATGTGCACATGTATAGAGTATATGTGTTGTGTGTGTGTATGTGTGTGCGAGTGTGTGTATGTGTGTAAGTGTCTTGTATGTGTATGTGTGTCGTATGTGTGTGATGCGCGCATGCGTGTATGTGTACGTATGTGTGCGTATGTACGTGTGTGTATGTTGTGTGTGACATGTGCACGCGCTCGTGTGTGTGTATGTGTGTGTGTACGTGCGTGTCTGTGTGTGCGAGTGTGTATGTGTTATATGTGTATTTGTGTGTGCGCGGCATATATATATATATATATATATATATATATATATATTATATATATATTATGTATATATATATACATGCATATATATATATACATATATGTACATATGTATATATTGTATATGTATATATATATAATATGTATGTGTGCGTGTGTGTGTCCGTGTGTGCGTACGCGCTCGCATGCGCGTGTGTGTTCGTGTGCGGGGAGGGGGAGGGGAGGAGGGGGGAGAGGTTGGAATCTAGGGAAGGAGTTGATGTTAAAAAGTGAGTGCACTGATGATAGCAATGTTGAAAGCGAACACAGCTGTGTTGGCGGCATTCTTAACATAGCAGCCAAGATATCTGCACTCTGCATAACTCTGTGACTACACCCACCCTCTCCCTTCCCCTCCCCCTCCTCCCCTCCCCTCCACTCTACTCCACTCCCTCTCACCTCCATTCTCCTCCCCTCCACTCTACTCCCCTCCCTCCCCTCCACCCTCCTCCCCTCCACTCCACTCCCCTCCCCTCCCCTCTCGTCCACGTCACTCCCCTCCCCTCCACTCCACTCCACTCCCCCTCTCTCCCCTCCCCTCCCCTCTCTCCCCTCCCCTCCCCTCTCCCCTCCCCTCCACTCCACTCCCCCTCTCTCCCCTCCCCTCCCCTCCTCTCTCCTCCCCTCCTCTCCACTCCCCTCCCATCCCCTCCCCTCACCTCTCTCCATGTGTACATGCCTCCAGCACTATCACCATCTCTGGGACAGACAGACAGACAGACAAAAAGGACAAACAGACAGACAGACAGACAGACAAACATACAGACAGACAGACAGACAGACAGACAGACAGAGAGACAGTGCATTTGTACCACCAACAAAACAGACAGACAAACAGACAGACACACAGGCAGACAGACAGACAGACAAACAGACAGACACACAGGCAGACAGACAGACAGAGAGACGGACGGACGGACGGACGGACGGACAGACAGGTAGACGAACAGGCAGGCAGGCAGGCAGGCAGGTAAACTGACTATGCATTTGTATCACCAACGAAACAGACACACGGACAGACAGACAGACAGATACACACACACACACATACACACAGAGCACACACACACGCACACACACATACACACACACACACACACACACACACACACACACACACACACACACACACACGACACACACATACACACACATCCACACACAGACACAGACACAGACACACAGACAACACAGACACACAGACACACACACAGACACACACACACACACACACACACAACACACACACACACACAACACACACACACACACACATAGTGTTAGATTTGGGTAGAGCGCATGTGGAATTGACTTGAACAAACCGTTTAATCCAAACTATGAACCTCAATGGACTTATTGGTACGAAGGTTGTGGTCTGAATTCAGAGAGTCTGGCGTTACAAAATAAAACAACAAAACAAAACAAAACAAAACAAAACAAAACAAAACAAAACAAAGCCAAAAAGATAGCAGACAGAGGAAAATAGAGAGAGACTGGGATGATAGACGTTCATAATTGAATTTGGAAGGAGACATAACAGAGGGAGAGAGGCAGCCATTGAAGACCTGTGTGTATGAGCCAGCAATGTTTATAATGCCTGTGTCTTTGCTGTATGTGTGTATCTGTGTTGCTGCCTCTTTTCTGTTCTGCTCTTCTCTGTCTCTCTTCTCTGCTCTGTCTCTTGTCTGTCTCTCTTCTGTCTCTCTTCTCTCCTCTTCTGTCTCTCTCTCTTCTCTGTCTGTCTTCTCGTCTTCTGTCTGTCTGTTCTGTCTCTGTCTTCTGTTCTGTGTGTGTGTGTTGTGTGTGTGTTGTGTGTGTTTGTGTTGTGTGTGTTGTGTTGTGTTGTGTGTGTTGTGTGTTGTGTGTGTGTTGTGTTTGTGTTGTGTTTGTGTTGTGTGTGTGTTGTGTGTGTGTGTGTGTGTGTGTTGTGTGTGTGTGTGTGTGTGTGTTGTGTGTGTGTGTGTGTGTGTGTGTGTGTGTGTGTGTGTGTGTTGTTGTGTGTGTTGTGTTGTGTGTTGTTTGTTGTGTGTGGTGTGTGTGTGTGTTGTGTGTGGTGTGTGCGTGTGTGTGTGTGTGTTTGTATGTGTGTGTGTTATGTGTGTGTGTGGTGGTGTTTTGTGTCATGTGTGTTTTGACGTTGTGTGTGTGTGTTGTTGTGTGTGTGTGTGTGTGTGTGTGTGTGTGTGTGTGTGTGTGTGTGTGTGTCTGTGTGTGTGTGTGTGTGTGTGTGTTTGCAATACACATAAAAAAAACATATTTTCTATAAGCACCATTAAGGCAGTCAAACTCTCATTTTCGGTGATGTACTCGCTGAGTGTTTCGTATTTCTTATAAGCCATCGAAAAGTGACATCGTTATAGGATCTTTAACGTGCGTATTCAATGTTCTGTGTGTGTGTGTGTGTTGACCTTTGAGTCCACCCATTGTCCATCAAGCGCAATCCCAGGCGGGGTTTGAACCCAGAAGTTCCAGTTGCCTCGTCTGTCTGTCTGTCTGTCTGTCTGTCTGTCTGCCTCTAATGTTTCATTTATGTTGCTTTTCAAATCTATATGGTAAGCTCTCTCTCTCTCTCTCTGGTTTTCTCTGTCTGTCTGTCTCTCTGTCTCTGCCTGTCTGCCTGTCTCTCTCTCTCTGTCACTCTCTCTCTCTCTGTCTCTTCTGTCTATCCGTCTTTCTCTTTCTCTCTCTCCTCTCTCTCTGTGTCTTAGTCTGTCTGTCTGTCTGTCTCTCTGTCACTCTCTCTCTCTGTTTGTCTCTGTCACTCTCTCTGTGTCTCTGTCTGTCTGTCTCTCTCTCTTTCTCTCTCTCCCCCCCCCTCTCTCTCTGCCTCTGTCTGTCTCTGTCCCTATCTCTGTCTGTCTCTGTCTTTCTCGCTCGTCTGCCTGTCTGTTTGTCTGTTTGTCTCTTATGTTTCATTTATGTTTTATTTCAAATCTATATGGTCAGCTCTATGTCTCTGTCTGTGTCTCTCTCTCTGTGTCTCTCTCTCTGTGTCTCTATTTCTCTCTGTCTCTGTCTCTCTGTCTGTCTATGTCTCTCTCTCTCTGACTCTCTGTCTCTGTCTTTCTGTCTCTGTCTCTGTCTCTCCCCCCCCTCTCTCTCTCTGTGTGGCTCTCTGTCTCTCCCTCTGTCTCTCTGCCTCTATCTCTCTGTCTCTCTCGCTCATCTGCCTGTCTGTTTGTCTATTTGTCTCTTATGTTTCATGTATGTTTTATTTCAAATCTATAATTATTCTAGTCAGCTCTCTGTCTCTCTGTCTCTGTCTGTCTGTCATGTCTGTCTCTCTTTCTCTCTCTCCCTCTCTCTCTCTGTGTCTCTGTCTGTCTCTGTCTCTCTGTCTCTCTCTGTCTCTCTCTCTCTGTCTCTGTCTCTCTGTCTCTATCTCTCTGTCTCTCTGTCTCTCTCTCTCTCTCTCTCTCTGTCTCTCTCTGTCTGTCTGTCTCTGTCTCTCTGTGTCTCTTTCTGTCTCTCTCTGTCTGTCTGTCTCCCTCTCTCTTTTCTCTCTCTCCCTCTCTGTCTGTCTGTCTCTCTGTCTGTCTCTCTCTGTCTCTGTCTGTCTGCCTGTCTGTCTGTCTCTCTCTCTGTTTCTCTACGTCTGTCTCCCTCGTTCTCCCACCCTCTCTGTCTTCCACCTGTTCTCCTACTTTTCTTCTCCCCAGTTTCTCACCTTTCCACCCACTGGCCCGATCCACCCCACTTCTTTTTCACTGCCTGGGCCAATTCCCTGCTTCCCACTGAAGCCGTGCTAATTCTACACACGATTAACATCACATCATGTTGAAAAAATGTATATCGTCTCCATAGTCATACTGCTCCCGTGTGTGTGTGTGTGTGTGTGTGTGTGTGTGTGTGTGTGTGTGTGTGTGTGTGTGTGTGTGTGTGTGTGTGTGTGTGTGTGTGTGTGTGTGTTTGTGCGTGTGTGTGTTTGTGGTTTGTGTGTGTGTGTGTTTGTGTGTGTGTGTGTGTGTGTGTGTGTTGTATGTGTGTGTATGTTTGTGTGTGTGTTTGTGTGTGTGTGTGTGTGTGTTTTGTGTGTGTGTGTGTGTGTGTGTGTTTGTGTGTGTTGTGTGTGAAGTGTGTGTGTGTGTGTGTGTTTGTGTGTGTTTGTGTGTGTGTGTGTGTGTGTGTGTGTGTGTTTGTGTGTGTGTGTGTGTGTGTGAGAGAGAGAGAGAGAGAGAGAGAGAGAGAGAGTAAGAGTAATAATATGGGGTATGTTGTGTATGTGATTGTGTGTTTCTATACGTGTGTGTGTGTGTGTGTGTGTGTGTGTGTGTGTGTGTGTGTGTGTGTGTGTGTGTGTGTGTGTGTGTGTGTTTGTGCGTGTGTGTGTGTTTCAGTAATGCAGATTTTTCCTTTCATCCTGAGCAACACTGCACGATTCATCATGTAAATTTCTAAGGCAGGATGTCAGTCACACAAGAAGCATTTTTATCTCGAATTAATTACTTTTTCTCAGAGGATAGTGATAGAGAACTTATTTTCTTATGTATCTATTGATCTATTTACACATTTTCCCTCAAGAAGCTGTAGAAAGGGAAGAAAAGATTGTCTTAGAAATATTGATAATTAATGTCTTTCTTCTCCGAGTAGAAAATAATCATTATTGCTTTACCGAAATATAGTCGGGATGTTTAGCGTTCAAGTTCCTCTGTGTGTGCCTACTCTCTCTCTCTGTCTCTCTCTCTCTCACCACACACACCCCCCACTCTCTTCTCTCTCTGTCTCTCTCTTTGTCTGTCTCTGTCTCTCTGTCTGTCTGTCTGTCTCTCTCTCTCTGTCTCTCTTTCTCTCTCTCTCTCTCTCACCCATCTCTCTCTTGTCTCTGTCTGTCTGTCTGTCTGTCTCTCTCCCTCTCTGTCTTTGTGTGTTCTTTCTGTCTGTGTGTGTATGTGCGTGTGTGTGTTGTTGTGTGTGTGTGTGTGTGTGTGTGTGTGTGTGTGTGTGTGTGTGCGTGCGCGCGCATGCACGAGCGTGTATGAGATACTGGAAGACTGAGAACTGTTTATTGATTTGCTTTTCAGTTTATTTATTTCCAGACGGGAACCCAGAAAATCTGGCAT
>CM060310.1:4941503-4951503 GCA_030674185.1 Monoplex corrugatus | reverse complement strand
TCTCAAAACTCCCAGGACAGTTCCGACGTTCCCAGAACGACGTCAGCTCGGCGCCGAAGCCAGGAAGCCTCGGCAGCATCGTCGGTGTCCAGACCGCTATGCACCCAAGGGGGACCTCGGGAAAGATCGCTTCCAGAAACTCACCCTAGCCATCTGGAGGTCCCCAGGCCCAGCTACAGCCGTGAGAACAGCGGGAACTCCAGCGACAGCCAGTTGTCCCCCGGCGCACACTCCACGTCAGGCGACAGCAGTTTTGTGGAGATAGGTCCCACTGTCTACCCCCCATCTCACCACCCACCGTCCAGCGTGTCCCAGCGGTCAGGGTCATCCAGACAGGGGTCAGGGTCAGGGTCATGGAGGCGTGAGCAGAGTGAGACGGGGAGGAGAAGGAGGGGTCCCTGACTGGCAGAGAGAGCGATGGAGGCAGTGGCAGCAGATCACAGCTGACAGACAATGTGCCTTGGCAGAAGCGGAACAGGAAACCCTGGTGTGAACATTGTACAGTGTCCCTGTAAACAGACAGATAAGTACAAGTTGGTGTCAACATGGCTGTCATCTCCACCGTCATCTGTCCCTGGACCCAAGAGTGGTGCTGCAATAGCGTGGATAATTCCCTGACGAAGTTTCTGCACCTCTCTCTCTATGTACCAGAAACTCATTGTTGTATTCCCGTGTGAAGACGACTGAACAGGAGAGACTGGTGTGAGTGAACACTGGTGATAACAAAACCTGTTTGTGTGTAGTGATGGCTGAAACTAGAGAGGTGGTCTGAACGTTGTACAGATATTGTGTCTGTGTAAAGATTACTGAACATACCTGGTGTGAACATCAAATCTTTGCAATGTACAAATATTGTGTCTATGTAAAGATCAATGAACATGCTGATGATGGCATCCATGTTCAAGGAATAATTTACTTTGAACAAATATTGCGTCTGTGTACAGGTTACTGAACATTTCTTTGTAGAGATGGGTGAGCAGCTTGGAGGGTCTAACAGTTGTTGTTGTACAGGCAGAAGAACTATCGTGCTGGGATCACTGGGTAGGAGAAGCTTGTGTGAACATTACTATACAACCCCGTCCCCATGATTTCTGTATAAAGAGTGTCCAACAGAAAGGCTGCTCTCAACATAACTGTAATAAAAACAACAAACAAACAAGTGCTTGAACTCGCAAGACAAGATCAGAACTCAATGCTGCCGCTGTTAGAAGCAAGAGACGCTGGTCTGAACTATCTTGATGACAGATGATTCTGTTAACCCTTTGACACTCTAAACCTGTGCAGGAGACTGGTGAAAGCTGGTGGGTAGGCTGGAGGAGTCGAAGGGTTAAAGCCACGGAACTAGAGACATTGCCAAAGTCATTGACGGAGAAACGGTTAACAAAAATCACCCAACAAGAAACGTTTGCGTGTAGAACGCTACATGAGAGACACTCGTGAACAGAACATTGAATAAACCAACAATATAAATGTAAGTGAACAAAACACACTGTGAAATATGGCTAAACAGGAGATATTGTAAATATATTGATCAAAAACTGTTGTAAATATTATTGAACTACACAGTGTAAACAGCGACAAAGAGGAGAACCTGTAAATAACAGTATTCAAGATAACGCCATAAACAACACAACAGGACACTGTCAATAACAACGAAAAGCGAGACATGTGTAAACATTACATAACTGAATAAAACCAGTGTAAAATACTATGTAAATAAGACTGAACAGGAACACACCAAAATCATTAATCAAAATAATGTGTAAACATACCTAAACGAGAAACAGATGTATGCAAATGTATATAGTTCATACGTCACTGAAACATCACGAGATACACTCATGATTATGCAAATGGTGAAAAAGGTTGGGTGATGCATTTCTTTCCGGCCGTTCAATACTGTATGTGTTCATGAATGTTGCTTACTTGTAGGGATTTATTTTTAGATCGAGCGTGGTTACACCTCATACGGTCAGCCCAGTATTTGGATGAAGGATGTGGTTTTTATTTAAGACCCTTTTAGGAACCAGAAGAACAAGAAAACCAAAGCAAGCGCGTATTCAACACAACAAGGCAAGACAAGCGCAAATTACAAAGCAAGCGCGTATTCAACACAACAAGACAAGACAAGCGCAAATTACAAAGCAAGCGCGTATTCAACACAACAAGACAAGACAAGCGCAAATTACAAAGCAAGCGCGTATTCAACACAACAAGACAAGACAAGCGCAAATTACAAAGCAAGCGCGTATTCAACACAACAAGACAAGACAAGCGCAAATTACAAAGCAAGCGCGTATTCAACACAACAAGACAAGACAAGCGCAAATTACAAAGCAAGCGCGTATTCAACACAACAAGGCAAGACAAGCGCAAATTACAAAGCAAGCGCGTATTCAACACAACAAGACAAGACAAGCGCAAATAATTTGCGCTTGTCTTGTCTTGTTGTGTTGAATACGCGCTTGCTTTGGTTTTCTTGTTCTTCTGGTTCCTGTTCGCTTAGGCGCGGGCAGTCACACTTGTGTTGGATCTTAAGACCCTTTCGTTACCCCAGAGCTGCCCTTCCAGAGTTGCCTCCACCCCTCCCCCCAAATTTTGCCACTACTGATTTCTTTTATCTCTGAACAGTGGGCAGAACTGTAAAACGTGCTGTGGAGACTGCCATCCTGTCTGGCATGGACATTCATCCGTGTAAACCTTTAAGATATATTTATGTTTGTAAACAGAAATTTATTTAAATCAAAGTAGTAAAATTCATACGCTGTGGTCATTGAAGAAAATGTTTCACTGTTTGACAGCTTACATCGGTGTAATTTTCTAACCTTAAGATAGGAGCTGCCTTTTTCTTCAGAGTCATAGTTTAACTTTATGTATGATGATACTGAAACACAATCGATAACAAACAAGGAATTTAAGCACAGCCCTGAAGGATTTTACAATGTCCTGAGCTGCTTTGTTTGTTTTTTTTCCATTAGGGAAGAACGAAAAATAAAGTCAAGAGTTGGTGTACGTGACACTATTTATATTGAGAGAGCTCCCGGCATCTCTATGGGGAAGTCTTCTCAATGAGAACCACAGCACGCTCAACTGTGGATAAGAAGCGGTTTGGGCTGAAATAATCTGACGACGAGTTTGACAGAATTCATAGGATTCAAATCTTCAATCTTTCAGTCGTTAGTCTGTTGCGCTCAACCCAGCACCACGGATACATTATGCAGTCACTTACTTGGCAAGGAAAGGGTTAACACATATTATCATGTAACATTGTTGTTGTTATGTTCAACACTAACACACATCACTGTTTAACCCTTTGACTCCCGCACTCTGTCCGTCAGCATCCTGCATTGCCAACAGTGCTAGCAAAGCAAAAACTTAACCCTTTGACTCCCTCACCCTATCCACCAGCTTCCTGCAGGAAGCTGGTGGATAGGGTGAGGGAGTCAAAGGGTTAAGTTTTTGAAGTTGGCGGATAGGGTGCGGGAGTCAAAGGTTAAAATGACTACGCTCTGACAGGCTCAAACATTGATTTCCTTGTAAATTTGAGCCAAACAGAATATTCTTTAACTTGAGTAAAGTAATAGTACTAGTCCATCTCGATGTTATGGTGTCATATCAGATCAAGCCGGTGACATTATTTTAATTAATGTGATTTATTCTCGTAAAGCCTGATGTCAGTTACCTAGAAAGTAACTGTTCAGCTTTCTGAGAATTAGTTTTTAAATTCATGTTTTTCCCCTTTGGCGGGAAGATAATGTTGTGTCATATTTTTTTCTTCTTCTTCTTCATCCTTTGGGTCTGAGCAATGTTCTGGTGAATGCGTGTATGCCCGTGGGTTTGGTCGTTTGGTTGTCTGAGGGTATCTAAAGATATATACTGTGTAACAGATATTGGTAATGTCAGGTGATCTAAAGATATATACTGTGTAACAGATATCGGTAATATCAGGTGATCTATAGATATATACTGTGTAACAGATATTGGTAATGTCAGGGGATGTAAAGATATATACTGTGTAACAGATATTGGTAATATCAGGGGATCTATAGATATATACTGTGTAACAGATATTGGTAATGTCAGGGATCTATAGATATATACTGTGTAACAGATATTGGTAATATCAGGGGATCTATAGATATATACTGTGTAACAGATATTGGTAATGTCAGATGATCTATAGATATATACTGTGTAACAGATATTGGTAATATCAGGGGATCTATAGATATATACTGTGTAACAGATATTGGTAATATCAGGGGATCTATAGATATATACTGTGTAACAGATATCGGTAATATCAGGGGATCTATAGATATATACTGTGTAACAGATATTGGTAATATCAGGGGATCTATAGATATATACTGTGTAACAGATATTGGTAATGTCAGGTGATCTATAGATATATACTGTGTAACAGATATTGGTAATATCAGGTGATCTATAGATATATACTGTGTAACAGATATTGGTAATATCAGGGGATCTATAGATATATACTGTGTAACAGATATTGGTAATGTCAGGGGATCTAAAGATATATACTGTGTAACAGATGTTGGTAATATCAGGGGATCTATAGATATATACTGTGTAACAGATATTGGTAATGTCAGGTGATCTATAGATATATACTGTGTAACAGATATTGGTAATATCAGGTGATCTATAGATATATACTGTGTAACAGATATTGGTAATGTCAGGTGATCTAAAGATATATACTGTGTAACAGATATTGGTAATGTCAGGGGATCTAAAGATATATACTGTGTAACAGATATTGGTAATGTCAGGTGATCTAAAGATATATACTGTGTAACAGATATTGGTAATGTCAGGTGATCTATAGATATATACTGTGTAACAGATATTGGTAATGTCAGGTGATCTATAGATATATACTGTGTAACAGATATTGGTAATGTCAGGGGATATATAGATACATACTGTGTAACAGATATTGGTAACGTCAGATTTCAGTTTCAGTTTCAGTTTCTCAAGATGACGTCTCCACGCTCGGAACGAATTCCATATGCACTAACGTCACAGGTGCCGTGTGTATGGTGATCATGGCACAAGCCTTAAGCCTGCACATAAACCCAATAGCTGGCCAGGTCCTAAGGCCATAACTAGAATATGTCTTACTTAAAGGACAATGGGACTGATGGTCTCGGGTTTTATTTCGATAGGAACATATGTGTGTTTTAGGGGTGGGGGAAAGGTTGGTTGTTCACTATATGACATGAGCTATGTCTGAGTTTGAGGTCTCTTCAGACATAACAATGGTAACCTCCATCTATGTTTGTGGTCTTCACAATCAAGTTTATTAGTTTTGTTGTAATGGGTGTGACTTGACAATCAAGTTTATTAGTTTTGTTGTAATGGGTGTGACTTCACAATCAAGTTTATTAGTTTGTTGTAATGGGTGTGACTTCACAATCAAGTTTATTAGTTTTGTTGTAATGGGTGTGACTTCACAATCAAGTTTATTAGTTCTGTAGTAATGGGTGTGACTTCACAGTCAAGTTTATTAGTTCTGTCGTAATGGGTGTGACTTCACAATCAAGTTTGTTAGTTCTGTCGTAATGGGTGTGACTTCACAATCAAGTTTATTAGTTTTGTTGTAATGGGTGTGACTTCACAATCAAGTTTGTTAGTTTTGTCGTAATGGGTGTGACTTCACAGTCAAGTTTGTTAGTTCTGTTGTAATGGGTGTGACTTCACAGTCAAGTTTTTAGTTCTGTCGTAATGGGTGTGACTTCACAGTCAAGTTTGTTAGTTCTGTCGTAATGGGTGTGACTTCACAATCAAGTTTGTTAGTTCTGTCGTAATGGGTGTGACTTCACAGTCATGTTTGTTAGTTCTGTCGTAATGGGTGTGACTTCACAGTCAAGTTTGTTAGTTCTGTCGTAATGGGTGTGACTTCACAGTCAAGTTTATTAGTTCTGTCGTAATGGGTGTGACTTCACAATCAAGTTTATTAGTTCTGTAGTAATGGGTGTGACTTCACAATCAAGTTTGTTAGTTCTGTCGTAATGGGTGTGACTTCACAATCAAGTTTGTTAGTTCTGTCGTAATGGGTGTGACTTCACAATCAAGTTTATTAGTTCTGTTGTAATGGGTGTGACTTCACAGTCAAGTTTGTTAGTTCTGTAGTAATGGGTGTGACTTCACAGTCAAGTTTGTTAGTTCTGTCGTAATGGGTGTGACTTCACAGTCAGTTTGTTAGTTCTGTCGTAATGGGTGTGACTTCACAGTCAAGTTTGTTAGTTCTGTTGTAATGGGTGTGACTTCACAGTCAAGTTTGTTAGTTCTGTCGTAATGGGTGTGACTTCACAGTCAAGTTTGTTAGTTCTATCGTAATGGGTGTGACTTCACAGTCAAGTTTGTTAGTTCTGTCGTAATGGGTGTGACTTCACAATCAAGTTTATTAGTGTTGTTGTAATGGGTGTGACTTCACAGTCAAGTTTATAAGTTTTGTTGTAATGGGTGTGACTTCACAGTCAAGTTTATAAGTTTGGTTGTAATGGGTGTGACTTCACAGTCAAGTTTATTAGTTTTGTTGTAATGGGTGTGACTTCACAATCAAGTTAATTAGATTTGTTGTAATGGGTGTGACTTCACAATCAAGTTAATTAGTTTTGTTGTAATGGGTGTGACTTCACAATCAAGTTAATTAGTTTTGTTGTAATGGGTGTGACTTCACAATCAAGTTAATTAGTTTTGTTGTAATGGGTGTGACTTCACAATCAAGTTAATTAGTTTTGTTGTAATGGGTGTGACTTCACAATCAAGTTTATTAGTTTGGTTGTAATGGGTGTGACTTCACAATCAAGTTTATAAGTTTGGTTGTAAATGTAGTGTATATGACTTCAATATCAAGTTGACTAATTTTGTTATAATCTAGTCATAAAAATCGATCACGTGGCCTTCTGTTTTCTTCCATACAGATATTAACCTTGTGAATATGAAACATCAACCGTTAGCCATGATGGCCATTCACACCACCATCATGGTTATACTAATTAACCAAGATATGTAAATATTACAAAGACGAGCTGTTTTTATTTTCAGCCTAGTCCTAATCATATATAAGCGGTAGTTGTTATAAATTTTTGTCCTGTGTGTTGTTGGTGAATGTATTGTAATGTACACGATTGCTGTCCTGAGGTCTTGAGTGAAAACCAAAGACAATGATGTTTGTGGTAAAATTCTGTAAAAAGACTGATTATTTGTAATGCACAGTCAATCCAAATGAGTTTGGAGACAATCGCTATGCAAGGATGATTTTGTTGTTGTTGTTGTTGTAGTTGTATCAGTAGTAGTAGCAGTAGTAGTAGTAATAACAGTAATAACAACAACAATAATGATGATGATAGTACTAATGATAATGTTGGTAATAATAAGGAAAATTATTAATAACGATGATAACGATATTGATAATGATACTACTACTACTATTTCTATTATTACTACTACTGCAGCTGCTGCTGCTGCTACTACTACTACTACTACTACTACCGCTGCTACTACTACTACTACTACTACTACTACTATTACTAGTACTACTGCTAAGACTACTACCACTACTACTGCTGCAGCTGCTGCTGTTGCTATTACTAGTACTACTATTACTACTACTACTACTTATACTGCTACTAATGATGGTGATAAATAACAATAATGACGATAACAAATGATAATAAATAACAATGATGACGATAACAAATGATAATAATAATAACAATAATAATAATAATGATAATGATAATAATAATAATTAACAAACTGACAGTAGTCATAGTAGTAGTCGTCGCAGTAGTGACAACAAGAATAGTAGTAGTAGTAGTAGTAGTAGTAGTAGTTGTAGTAGTAGTAGTCTTGCGGTGCGTAGTTACACTCCTTCCATGACAGTCCCAAAATCATGCTTCAGGAGCACAGAAAAGAAGATGTCGAAAAGGGTGGGAGCAAGGACACAGCCTTGCTTGACGCCGCTTTTGATGTCAAAGGGATCGGACCTGCTGTCGTTGTACAAAATGGCTGCCTTGATATCGTCGTGGAATGATCTGATCAGACTGTGCAGCTTTGGGGGGCATCCTATTTCCAGGACAATGTTGAACAGTACATCGATGCTGACTGGGTCAAAGGCCTTGAGGAGGTCGATAAAGGCGATTTAGAGGGAGTTTTGCTGTTCTCTGCATTTCTTCTGCTTTTATAGGACACTTTAAGAGGCGAGAGATATTTGAGCACCTAGTCACAACAGGGAAGCTAGAGGGAAAAGAGCGCCAGACAGACCCAGGAAGAAAATATTAGACAGTTTTGCAGAGTGATTAGGGATACGAAGGATAGGAGATATAGGCTACTTGCAGGAACAAAAAATAGATTTGTATAGGCCTAGAGGGCTGTGATCACCAACGCCATCCGGCAAGGCACATGATAATGATGAAGACTGCTATTTGTGTGGAAATCTTCTGGACGTTATAGTAGTATGTCTTTTTGTTTGTTTGTTTGTTTGTTTGGCGTTTGTTTTTTTACTCGTGATTTGCACTTAGCCATTCTGTGTTCAGTTTAAAAAAATCGATTACAACAAATTAAGATTGAAACTGGTAAATTTTCGATAACTTTGTGAAATGTTAGCTTCTTTGTGCACACAGCATGTGTGTGTGTGTGTGTGTGTGTGTGTGTGTGTGTGTGTGTGTGTGTGTGTGTGTGTGTGTGTGTGTGTGTGTGTGCGTGTGTGTGTGTGTGTGTGTGTGTGTGTGTGTGTGAAATGAGGGGCATTGTGCAGTTTTCTATTGTCTTTAAATCGATATGTTTTTCGTGTTCAAGCTGAAGTACAGTGTTAGAAAACGTTTATTTTTTGGTACACAAGTATAATAGAATGGAAAAACAGAATAGAAAACATCAGCACATAAGCACAAAAGATATGAATCACGCAATTTGATAATGTATACGTTTTTTCCCCCTGAAAATAACCAGTAACATATGACCGGTAATAAACAGCCGGTAATTTTATGATCGGTAGAGTGACTATTCTAGCTATGAAATAACCGGTTTTCACCATTCAGTGTAGTAATTGTCAAGTTCTTGTGTTAGTCATAAAATGATCGGCGTTTATTGACTATTCAGTTTATTTCGATGCATTTATGACTCATTATAATATAACCCATACTCAATTATTATAAATATGTTAAGTGCTTGTATTAGTCATGAAATAATCGGGGTTTTGTCATATAGAGTAACCATTGAAACCCAGATATCACTAAGTCATAATATTGTAATCGGTATTTGATTATTCAGTGTAATTCATAATGTTCAATTAATCGCAAAATAACCGGTTTTTTTTAGTTTATGTAGAATGGTTGTGTGCATGCGTCAGTCACTACATGATTTGGTTTTGATGTGATATCTTATTCGTGTTCGAGTGTTTTGTTTCCGTAATGAAATAAAAAGTTTCGCTCAGTATAATGATTGAATGTTTGTTTCAGTGATTTTGGAATAAACCTTGTGTTTAATTCAGTATAATGAATCAGCTTTCGCGTTCGTCCTAGAATAACCGGTTGTGTCATTGCAAGTGTTATAGTTGATTGTTCATGTCGGGCATAGAGTAACCGGATGTGCAAATTCTGTTTAGAAATTGAATATTTGTTTCAACAGCCTGAGACTAACCGGTTGTGCTAATTTCGTTTGATGATTGTTTGCATTAGTCGTACAAATAACCGGTTGTTCTGATTTTGTTTAATGGTTGTTTGTTTTAGACAAACACATAAGGGCTGTCTTAATTCCAAAGTAACAGGTGGATGATTGCCATAGTTTTATGACAGCCGGTTATGCCGATTCCAAGGTCGAGTGTTTTGTGTAAATCATAACATGGCCGGTTTGTGCTAATTCCGTTTATGTTTAAGTATATGTGTTAGTCTTGAATAACCGGTTGTGGTAATTCCTTTATGTGTTTTAAGTGTCTGTGTTAGTTTTAAAGAACTGGTTGTGC
>CM060310.1:4924003-4934003 GCA_030674185.1 Monoplex corrugatus | reverse complement strand
ATAGAGAACAAATTCATCTTTATGACGTGTTTTTAAATCTTGATGTTCACTTTGAAACCTCCAGTGTATGGAGCATTGCTATATGTTTTTTGTATGTTGTTTGTTGTCACATGTCCACAATGTTCCACTTGTGTGCATGAATTGATATTTTACATTATTTCATTGTATCTTGATGTCTGTTCAATGCAAAAGAAACAAACAAAACAGAAAAGATATAAAAAACTGAAAAAAAGTGCTGATTTTAGACATGATTTGGTCCATTTGACTGTGACTTTGACACCTTGTCCTCCAAACGTACACATCCGCGACCTCTGAATGGTCGACACTCATCATCATCATGTGCCCTGCCGCGTGGCGCTGGCGATCATGGTCCTCCATACGAATCCATCTTTTGTCGCTGCAAGTACATCTCCCACCCTGTCTGTCTTCATCCACTGCGCTAGTCTGTCCAATATTTTCTCCCTGGGTCTACCTGGTGCTCTTTGTCTCTCCAGCTTTCCTGTTGTGACTAGGTGCTCTAAATTTGTCTTGCCTCACAAAATGTCCTATAAACGTTGCTTGTCTTTTCCTTATCTTCTTCGTTAATGTTCTTTTTGTGTCTGCCTTTCTGATGCAAATTGTGTGACGATCTATCCGGAAACAGTTGGAACAATCTTGTTGTCAGTGCGTGCTGCAGATAGGACCCCAGTGTATCGTGACATCCAACAGACTGACACACAGACCACCATTTAGGATCCAGAGGAGGACAGACAATCCCTGTCGGTACAGTCATTCGAATAAGAGAGACGCGAGGGAGTAGACAGACAAAGTAAAATATGTACATTTTCTGATGACAGTGTCTTAGGTAATGAGTTTCATTTTATCTTTGAATGTTCTAAATTCCATTGAAGTTATTCCACAAACATATCAGTCAGTCAAGTCAGTGTTCTTATTGTGTAACTTCAGTTCTGGAAGGAGAGAAAAGATCAATTAAAATTAGCAATATTTATCAATTTTCTAAAGTTGTGTAGTTTTGTTCTGAACATTGAACATGGACATCCTATCTTAAGACAGTTTTAAATGTACTGTTTTGTGGGACTGTTATTTGTTTCTGCCTCATATAACGTATTAATCCCGTTGGACTTTTTCATATTAATTTGTTGTTGTCCTCCATGCCCCAATTGGGATTGCTTCAGTTTCATTTTCAGTTTCTCAAGATGACGTCTCCGCGTTCGGAATGAATTCCATACGCACTAACATCACAGGAGTCATGAGATGGAGAAGATCCAGAATGATCACGGCACAAGCCTTAAGCCTGCACATAAACCCATTAGCTGGCCTGGTCCTGAGGTCCTACCGAGGCTATGTTTTTTTTTTTCTTATACTAGTATTGTATTTGTCTATCATGGAGTTGAAGGATTATTAACCCTTTGATTCCCGCACCCTGTCCACCAGCATCCTGCACTGTGAACCATGGTAGCAAAGCAAAAAACTTAACCCTTTGTCTCCCTCACCCTACATTAAAATGATTGTGATAAACGATAACTTGTTAATCAAATGTCAATTTGTCTTTGCGCTTTGAAATATAGAACATTCTAGTTTCATCACCAAAAGACATGCTGTCTTTTTGACGAATGATTCAAAATGATTATTGTAAACGGTAATTTGTTATTCAAATGTCTAGGCAGAACGACTGTACTATTCCATAGTTTAACTCTTTGACTCCTGCACCCTGTCCACCAGCATCCTTCATTGCCAACCATGCTAGCAAAGTAAAAACTTAACCCTTTGACTCCCTCACCTTATCCACCAGATTCCTGCAGGAAGCTGGCGGATGCGGTGAGAGAATCAAAAGGTTAAGTTTTCGCAGTTGGTGGATAGGGTGCGAGAGTCAAAGGGTTAAACATTGAACATTGAGCACTGAGCTCGTGTCCTTAACCACTAAGCCACCGACTGCACTTGCTTGCTAACTCACTTGGGCCGTAGGTCACAGGGGGAACCAGGCTGGTCGTTTCTGTTGTTGAGGATGTGGATGACGGCGCCATCGTCTGTGTTGTCACCGCTGTTGTGATAGTGGGCGTGGTGACGGGGGTAGAGACACTGACTGTTGTCGTTGGCGTGGTAACGGTGGCGGGGGTGGTGGTGATGGTGGTGGTGGTGGTGGAGGTGGTGTGAAAGTCAGGGTACTTGAGTTTGAACGCTATCGCCGAAATGTCTGAAACGATACTGTGATACGGTGATGTTTGGTGAAACTCTTTTAATACTTTCTCCAGACAGATTATTTCATCATCACCATCATTAAAATCATCATCGTCATCATCATCGTCAGCCTTCTTCCTTTTCTTTCTTCTTCTTCTTCTTTTGCAATTGTTATCATCATCATCATCATCATCGTCGTCGTCGTCGTCGTCGTCATCATCGTCATCATCATCATCATCATCATCATCTTCAACTTCATCATCATCATCATCATCATCATCATCATCATCAGCAGCAGCAGCAGCATAATTTTCTTCTTCTTCTTGCTTCCATCGTATTCTTCATCATCATCATCATCATCATCATCATCATCATCATCATCATCATCGTCGTCGTCGTCGTCATCATCACCATCATCATTAGCAAAGACAAGTTTGAGAAACAGCTTTAGCCAGCAACCTGTACGGTTAGAAAATCATTGTCATTGTCATTGTCATTCTCTCTCTCTCTCTCCCTCCCTCTCCTCTCTCTCTCTCCCTTTCTCTCTCCTTTTCTCTCTTTCTATCTCTCTCTCCCTTTCTCTTTCTCTCTTTCTTTCTCTCTCCTCTCTCCCCTTCCCACTCTCTCTCCCTTTCTCTCTCTCTCCCTTTCTCTCTATCTCTCTCTCCCCTCTCTCTCCCTTTCTCTCTCCTTTTCTCTCTTTCTCTCTCTCTCTCTCTTTCTTTCTCTCTCCTCTCTCCCTTCCCACTCTCTCTCCCTTTCTCTCTATCTCTCTCTATCTCTCTCTCCCCTCTCTCTCCCTTTCTCTCTATCTCTCTCTTTCTCTCTCCTCTCTCTCCCCCCTCTCTCTCTCTCTCTCACTCACTCTCTTTCTCTCACTCGCTTGCTCGCTGTCCCCAAATCTCCAGTCAATAAACGTACTTTTGTATTTTTCGATCAGGAATTGAACACAGCCAGCGTTCGTGCTCTGTACCAAGTACTTCAACTGTTGGCGTAATAAATCTGTAACATATGTACACTGTACAGATCACACATACACACGTTATAAACAGACGTTAATCAGATAAAGACTGCACACATGAATGCACAACATTAAGGTTAGGACTGTATACATCACAGTTAGACGTAACATAGATATTAATAAGATAATGATCAATACTGACATATATACTAATTATATAATGACTGCACTCATTATTATTGGGCTTGATAATGAGGTTAAGACTGCATACACCTCAGTTAGTAGACAAGTCATCACCTGTTGACCTGTTGGCGACATCATTCTTGATGGTAGCCGCTGATGCATGCCCCGTCAGCTGTCTCCATTCCCTTCTGTCTACAGTCCTTCTGTAGATTTCATCTTTCGGCAACTTCGTCCACTTGGCTATGTTCTCTACATAGGAAGTCGGCGGTCTTCCTTGTCGTCTCTTGCCCTCCATTTTGCCCTGGGCCACAGTCTTCATTACATGGCAGCTCTGATGTCTCATAGCATGTCCACATGTCCACATGCGTACAGGGGATGGAAGGAGTGGTAGTACCTTTGGTGAGAGACAGTCGCACCCAAAGGATTGGGTGGTCAGCAACCATTGGTCCACACTTCCATTCTTAGCCCATGTTTGGCTCCAGAAGAGGTAAGGGACACCTCGTCATATCCCGGGCAACGGTCTCGGCTGACCGGCTAAACGACATGGGCGACACGAAGTCCTGGTGTAAGCCTTCCTGTGGTATACAAAACGAATTCCTGGTGCTACACGTTATTTAGGTGGCAATACATGTAAAAGAGTTCCGTGGTTCTGATTCTGCATTCTGATTATGCCGGATGCAAGTAAGCACGACGTTTTGTCACACTGCGCAGGTGATTTGCTGCTGCGCAGTCTGCACACTCCGTCTCCGGTGGGTGTGCATGCTGGTTGCTCTCATTGTTTCTGTAAGCCAGCGGACAATGACAACGACTTACAGGATCTTAAACGTGCGTATTTGATGTCCTGCATGCGTATTATTAAAACATAGTGACTCACATCTGACGTTACACTGACTATAACAGTGACTCACATCTTACGTTACACTGACGTCTAGTGACTCACATCTTCAACGTTACACTATTAATCATTATATCATCATCTCGTCATCGTTACACTCGTCGTCTGTGACTCATCATCTGACGTTACACTGACGTACATCATACTCACATCTCACTTATCATCACTCTCATCATAGTGACTCATCTTCGTCGTCGTCATCGTCGATCGTCGTATACATAGTGACTCACATCATTCACGTACACTACTTCACATCATCATCATCATCTCACGTCGTCATCTCGATCTGTCTCAGTTCGATCATCATCATCATCATACACTCGACATTACACCATCAGTGACCACATCTTACTACTCATCGAATCATATCTGAGTCATCATCTACGTTACACTGCTGTCAACATAGTGACTAACATCTTACGTTACACTGACTGTAACATAGTGACTCACATCTGACGTTACACTGACTGTAACATAGTGACTCACATCTTATCGTTACACTGACTGTAACATAGGTTGCACTCTATCTCCTATCTTACATGTTCACTGACTGTAACACTAGTGACTCACATCTTACGTTACACTGACTGTAACATAGTGACTCACATCTACGTTACACTGACTGTAACATAGTGACTCACATCTTACGTTACACTGACTGTAACATAGTGACTCACATCTGACGTTACACTGACTGTAACATAGTGACTCACATCTACGTTACACTGACTGTAACATAGTGATCACATCTTACGTTACACTGACTGTAACATAGTGACTCACATCTTACGTACACTGACTGTAACATAGTGACTCACATCTTACGTTACACTGACTGTAACATAGTGACTCACATCTTACGTTACACTGACTGTAACATAGTGACTCACATCTACGTTACACTGACTGTAACATAGTGACTCACATCTACGTTACACTGACTGTAACATAGTGACTCACATCTACGTTACACTGACTGTAACATAGTGACTCACATTCTACGTTACACTGACTGTAACATAGTGACTCACATCTCACGTTACACTGACTGTAACATAGTGACTCACATCTACGTTACACTGACTGTAACATAGTGACTCACATCTACGTACACTGACTGTAACATAGTGATCACATCTACGTTACACTGACTGTAACATAGTGACACTCGTACATTTCACGGTATTACTACACTGACTGTAACATAGTGATCACTCTACGTTACACTGACTGTAACATAGTGATCACATCTAGTACACTGACTGTAACATAGTGAATCACATTTCACGTTACACTGACTGTAACATAGTGACTCACATCTACGTACACTGACTGTAACATAGTGACTCACATCTACGTTACACTGACTGTAACATAGTGACTCACATCTACGTTACACTGACTGTAACATAGTGACTCACATCTACGTTACACTGACTGTAACATAGTGACTACATCTCACGTTACACTGACTGTAACATAGTGACTCACATCTACGTTACACTGACTGTAACATAGTGATCACATCTACGTACACTGACTGTAACATAGTGATCACATCTACGTTACACTGACTGTAACATAGTGACTCACATCTCACGTTACACTGACTGTAACATAGTGACTCACATCTTACGTTACACTGACTGTAACATAGTGACTCACATCTTACGTTACACTGACTGTAACATAGTGACTCACATCTACGTTACACTGACTGTAACATAGTGACTCACATCTACGTTACACTGACTGTAACATAGTGACTCACATCTACGTTACACTGACTGTAACATAGTGACTCACATCTCACGTTACACTGACTGTAACATAGTGACTCACATCTCACGTTACACTGACTGTAACATAGTGACTCACATCTCACGTTACACTGACTGTAACATAGTGACTCACATCTCACGTTACACTGACTGTAACATAGTGACTCACATCTCACGTTACACTGACTGTAACATAGTGACTCACATCTCACGTTACACTGACTGTAACATAGTGACTCACATCTCACGTTACACTGACTGTAACATAGTGACTCACATCTCACGTTACACTGACTGTAACATAGTGACTCACATCTCACGTTACACTGACTGTAACATAGTGACTCACATCTCACGTTACACTGACTGTAACGTCTGTCCTGTATGTTGCCGTGTCACCAGTGGACTTACCGTTGTCAGTCATGAAGCTGTCACGTTTTACTGCGGCCCACTAAGTGTGCAAGACCTGGTGACACACGACAAGACACATGTCATCTGTGTGGTGCGGCCCACTACAGCACAACACAGCACGACACAGCACAGCACAACACAGCACGACACAGCACAGCACAACACATCACAACACAGCACGGCACAGCACAACACAGCACAACACAACACAGCACAGCACAACACAGCACAGCACAGCACAGCACAACGCAGCACAGCACAACGCAGCACTGCACAACACAGCACAGCACAACACAACACAGCACAGCACAGCACAGCAAACACAGCACAACACAACACGCAAGCACAAACACAGCACAAACAACACAGCACAACAAGCACAACACAGACAGCACAACACAGCACAACCACAGCACACACAACACAACACAGCACAACACAGCACAACACACACAACACACACAGCACAGCACAACACAGCACAACACACACAACACAGCACAACACAACACAACACAACAAGCACAACACAGACACACACACAGCACAGCACAACACAGCACAGCACAGCACAACACACACAGCACAACACAGCACAACAACAGCACAGCAACACAGCACAGCACAACACAGCACAGCACAACACAGCACAGCACAGCACAACACAACACAGCACAGCACAGCACAACACAGCACAGCACACCAGCACACAAACACAACACACACAAACAGCAACACAACAGTACAGCACAGCACAGCCAACACAGCAACACAGCACAAACACAACACAACGCAACGCAACACAGCACAACACAGCACAGCACACACAGCACAACACACAACACAACCACAACACAACACAGCACAGCACACACAGCACAACACACACACACAACACACAGCACAGAACACACACAACACAGCACAGCACAACACAGCACACAACACAACACAGCACAGCACAACACACACACACACAACACAGCACAACACAACACAACACAACACAACACAACACAACACAACACAACACAACACAACAGCAAGCACAACATAACACAACACAACACAGACACAAACGCATTAACAATAACAAACTCAGATACAAGCCAACACGATAACACAGCTCAACACAGAAATCACCATTACTATAGCTACAATGTCACAACACTAGCATGCATAGCGCAGCACCACGTACGCACATTCATCCACATTCACACACCCACACACACCACGCACATATGTCCATAATATATGTACAAACTTACATTGATTAACCCTTTGACTCCCGTACCCCATCGACCAAGTGCAAAGACTTACCCCTATGACTCTCTCACCCTATGCACCAGCTTCCCGCAGGAAGCTGGTGGATAGGGTGTGGGAGTCAAAAGGTTAAGTTTTTGCTTTGCTAGCATGGTTGGCAATGCAGGATGCTGGTGGACAGGGTGCGGGAGTCAAAGAGTTAAACTATGGAATAGTACAGTCGATCTGCCTAGACATTTGAATAACACGTTACCGTTTATAATAATCATTTTGACTCATTCGTCAAACATGACATCTTATCTTTTGTTGATGAAACTCGAATGTTCTATATTTGAAAGCGCAAAGACGAACTGACATTTGATTAACAAGTTACCGTTTATCGCAATCATTTTAACATTTTAAATTATTCATCTCAGAAGAAGACAGCGTATCTTTTGTTGATGAATCTCGAATGCAAAAAAACATGTTGCCATGGGAAGAATAATATTGTCATCTTCTGCTCTCAAAGAGGAGAAGCCTACGTTCATATCTGCCTGGTGATAGTATTGCAAATTTATGTTAGTCATGGAAAGAAAAATAGCGTAAGCAGTACATTGACAATAAAATGCACTTGAGGGAGAGAGAGAGAGAGAGAGAGAGAGAGAGAGAGAGAGAGAGAGAGGGGGGGGGGAGAAAGAGAGAAAGAGAGAGACAGACAGAGATAGAGAGAGAGAGACAAAGAGACAGGCAGGGAGGCAGGCAGACAGACTGACAGACAGAGAGAGAGGGAGAGAGAGAGAGAGAGAGAGAGAGAGGGACAGCGAGCGAGCGAGAGAGAGGGAGAGAGAGAGAAAGAGAGAGCGAGAGAGAGAGAGAGAGAGAGAGCGAGAGAGAGAGAGAGACAGACAGACAGACAGAGAGAGACAGAGACAGACAGACAGGCAGACAGAGAGAGAGAGTGTGTGTGTGTGTGTGTGTAGGAAAACATAAAAGAGAGACCTACAGGATAAAACACAAACTCACTGTTGTGCGTGGAATTATCTGAAGTGTCTTGTACAAAAAACAGAACCACAGCAGCATCCAGATATTCTGAAATAAAATAAAAATACGAAAGAAACCTTTCATATGGACGATAGCATCATTATGATTTACAACCTTGTGCGCATTCCCAAACATAATATACAACTTTTCTTCAGTTTTCTAGAGAACGCATTACTACGCCCACAAACTTCCCTAGGCGCCAGCACTGAGTTTATACAAGGAAAAAGATCCAAGATTAGCAAGCCCACAACAACATGAGTGATGATCAGTTTGTTTGTAGTTTGTTGCTTGTTCAAGAAGGATTCATCGCATTCGGACAATTCCACATGCGCTCTACCCAAATGTGCCGGCAATCATACAGTTGATTCTCTGAGCGTAGGCAAAACCTTATGCTCTGGGAAAGTTTTGTAATAAGGAAGATGGTGGGGAAGAGGGACCCATGAAACACTGTACTGACACTAACAGAATGATTGGAGTTTTAAGATGGACAGCGAACAGGCCAGTTTTTGATATTGCGGGCTGGGATTGAACTCAAGATGTCAGATCCAGATCTTGGGTCCACAGCTCTATCAAAAAAAAAAAAAAAAAAAAAAAAAAGATTCCAAAAGCAAAAATAAACAAAAAGCAACAACATTAACAATATCGTTCTATCGGATACAAATGTATTAATATTTATACTTGTATTTTGTTTTTCTTTTTTTTTATTATTACAATGGATTTGAAATCTTGGCTGGTCTCGCCAAGGACAGCACGTCGCCACAGTACAGTGCCACTGTTTTTTTTATTGTGTCTGTATGCGTGTATTTCTTTAACTAATACTGTGAGTTTTGAATGGATTTTGTCAGGGACACCTATTTTGTTGCCGTGGGATCTTTTACGTGCGTTAAGTGGATGCTGCACACGGGAACTCGGTTTATTGTCTCGTCGGAAGGGCTAGCACCCAGACTGCCTTTCCAAATATAGTGGAAAGAGGAAAGAGCAGAGCGGAGGGGGGTGGGGGGGGGGTCGGAGAAAGAAAAATTACTGTGTGATCGGGAATCAAACCTGAGTTTATCGCGTGCTAGGCAGGGAAGGGCTTTATCCACTTAACCAACCACACCGTCCACTGCCACATACAATGTGAAATATTGAATGCTCGAAAAATCATTGATCACAGAATTCAGGGTCTGACATCAAGAACCTGAGAAAACTGCTTCGTAAATCTAAGTTCAAAACGCAAGACCAGCGATTACGTCATTAGTAACACCACAACTGTTGCAAGCCCTTCTCCCTTTTCTTCATCTTCTTCAACTTCTTCTTCTTTTCCTC
>CM060310.1:4911503-4914003 GCA_030674185.1 Monoplex corrugatus | reverse complement strand
GTCATTCACTGTTTGTGTTTGTTCCACGTCATTCACTGTTTGTGTTTGTTCCACGTCATTCACTGTTTGTGTTTGTTCCACGTCATTCACTGTTTGTGTTTGTTCCACGTCATTCACTGTTTGTGTTTGTTCCACGTCATTCACTGTTTGTGTTTGTTCCACGTCATTCACTGTTTGTGTTTGTTCCACGTCATTCACTGTTTGTGTTTGTGCCACGTCATTCACTGTTTGTGTTTGTTCCACGTCATTCACTGTTTGTGTTTGTTCCACGTCATTCACTGTTTGTGTTTTGTTCCACGTCATTCACTGTTTGTGTTTGTTCCACGTCATTCACTGTTTGTGTTTGTGCCACGTCATTCACTGTTTGTGTTTGTGCCACGTCATTCACTGTTTGTGTTTGTTCCACGTCATTCACTGTTTGTGTTTGTTCCACGTCATTCACTGTTTGTGTTTGTTCCACGTCATTCACTGTTTGTGTTTGTGTTCCACGTCATTCACTGTTTGTGTTTGTGCCACGTCATTCACTGTTTGTGTTTGTCCGTCTTCATGTTTGTGTTTGTCCACGTCATTCACTGTTTGTGTTTGTTCCACGTCATTCACTGTTTGTGTTTGTTCCACGTCATTCACTGTTTGTGTTTGTTCCACGTCATTCACTGTTTGTGTTTGTGCCACGTCATTCACTGTTTGTGTTTGTTGCCACGTCATTCACTGTTTGTGTTTGTTCCACGTCATTCACTGTTTGTGTTTTGTTTTCTCACGTCATTCACTGTTTGTGTTTGTTCCACGTCATTCACTGTTTGTGTTTGTGCCACGTCATTGACTGTTTGTGTTTGTGCCACGTCATTACTGTTTGTGTTTGTTCCACGTCATTCACTGTTTGTGTTTGTTCCACGTCATTCACTGTTTGTGTTTGTGCCACGTCATTGACTGTTTGTGTTTGTTCCACGTCATTCACTGTTTGTGTTTGTTCCACGTCATTCACTGTTTGTGTTTGTTCACGTCATTCACTGTTTGTGTTTGTCCACGTCATTCACTGTTTGTGTTTGTTCCACGTCATTCACTGTTTGTGTTTGTTCCACGTCATTCACTGTTTGTGTTTGTTCCACGTCATTCACTGTTTGTGTTTGTTCCACGTCATTCACTGTTTGTGTTTGTTCCACGTCATTCACTGTTTGTGTTTGTTCCACGTCATTCACTGTTTGTGTTTGTGCCACGTCATGACTGTTTGTGTTTGTCCACGTCATTCACTGTTTGTGTTTGTTCCACGTCATTCACTGTTTGTGTTTGTTCCACGTCATTCACTGTTGTGTTTGTTCACGTCATTCACTGTTTGTGTTTTGTGCCACGTCATTCACTGTTTGTGTTTGTTCCACGTCATTCACTGTTTGTGTTTGTTCCACGTCATTCACTGTTTGTGTTTGTGCCACGTCATTCACTGTTTGTGTTTGTTCCACGTCATTCACTGTTTGTGTTTGTTCCACGTCATTCACTGTTTGTGTTTGTGCCACGTCATTCACTGATCAATTCACTGTGACGTCAATCATTGTTTGCATGTCAGGGACAGAGAGCTCTGGAGGACGCAGGCATTTGCTTTCCCAAACCGTAGTGACACTTGCTTGTGATTTACCTGCAATGATATGCACTACAACTTGCAGTCGTTCAACCTTTTCTCTCTGTCATTTTGTGCGTCTTTTTTTTTTTCCTTGCACAAAATAAAAATGTTGCAAGTTGTGAAACAAATACTCGTGATTAAAGCCTTTTCGTTGACGGGCATTGTGGTTTGGGCAAGGTCAACGGGAAAGTTTTCATCAGGATATGTATGGTCGACTATCGTGGTCGATAAAATCCAACCTAGCACTTTTTGTATACCTTCGTGTGTGATCTCAAGCCAAAGTCTGATGCACAGAGGCGGCCGCATACTGCACACTCAATAGAACGCTCTGCAGAGTTGGTTCTGGCCTTTATTGCTGCACGCTTTTCCACTTGGCTGGTTCGTCTTTCATTTTCATAAGCTTCTGTTCCCTTGCGAATAGCTTGCCTCCATTCAGACCTGTTTGTGGCCATGATTTCCCATTGTTCTTCATCAATGTCATATTGCTGGAGGGATTTTTTCAGGGTAGGGATTTTTTCAGGGTGTCTTTGTAGCGAAACTTTGGCCGTCCTCTTGGTCGATGGTAGTTTGTCAATTCACCGTAGAAGAGCTGCTTATCTGTAAGTTAAATTTAATTACTTGTATTACACTGAGATGTGTTTTCTATGGAGAACATTGACAGTTCGATGGACATCAAAGAAAACAAATGACACAGTCTTGCAAAAAGCAAAGACACGAAGAACATTAGATTGGGAAAAGACCAGCAACGCTTACAGGACAAAAAAAAAGATGAATATGAATGAATAAATGTAAATATGAATATTACACTGTGTCATCATTCTTTTTACATTTGTTTGTCTGTGAGTTCTGCAAGATATCCACCTGAGCTAACAAGATCCGCTATATTAA
>CM060310.1:4886503-4906503 GCA_030674185.1 Monoplex corrugatus | reverse complement strand
ATGGCTTTCCGTCTGTTTCTGTTTCTTGTTGCCTCAAGCACCTCTTCCACCCCCTTTGTCTTCAGCTACTCTGCAAGTCTGTCCAATATCTTCTACCTGGTGCTCTCCTTCCCCTCCAGCTTTCCCATTGTGACCAGGTACTCCAATTCCCCTTTCCTCATAAAATAGCCTATCAATGATCTTCTTCTGTCTGCCTCCATCAAGATTGTCTCGTTTGTTTTCTTTGCTGTCCATGGAACTCTCAACATTCTTCTTAGAAATCACAACTCGGATGCTTCAATCTTGTTCTGGCTTTGCTTGTTGACTGTCCACGCCTCACAACCGTATAACAGTATTGGTTCTATATAACATTCAAGAACTCTCTTCCTGATGTTAATTGATAGGCATTTGTTTGTGAGAATGCTTTTCATCTTCTTGAATGCTGTTTTGGCTTTGCCGATTCTGCTGGCTATTTCTGATGTGCATCTGCTGTCTGGTGAAATGATCGTTCCCAGGTATTTAAACTTATCAACCTGTCTCAAGGTTGTGCCGTTTGCTGTTATTTTGCATGAAGGGATTTCATGTTTTTTACTGATCAATATGACTTCTGTCTTCCTGCTGTTTAGTTCCAATCCCTTACCTTTGCTTTCTATTTCTAGTATAGTCACAAGGTTTTGTAGGTCCCTTTCATTTTCTGCAATTTGCACGATGTCATCTGCGTATCGAATGTTGTTTATCATTTTTCCTCCAACCTTTAATCCAGGGTTTTCCTCTAGGTTTCTCATGATGTTTTTGCTGTAAAGTGAAAACAGATCTGGCGACAAAACACAACCTTGTCTGACTCCTCTTTTGATGTTTTGGAAAGAGCTCATATCGTTTTCTATTCTCATTGCAGCTGTTTGTTCCCAATACATATTTCTGATTATTCGTAGATCTTTTCCATCAATATTGAGTCTTTCTAGTTGGTTGATCAATTCTTCATGTCTTACCCGATCGAAAGCCTTGGTATAATCAACAAAGCATAAATATAAATATAAATCCTTATTCATCTCGATTGACCTCTCTATGATAGTTCATAGGATGTATGTGGCATTAACCTTTTCGCGACATGACGTGAGAATCAACGCTACGCCTGCCTATGCCGTCAGGACAAGTAGGAGCCTGCTCGCTAGGGCCGAAAGGTCGCTGTGGACACGTAGCGAGAATGTTCGCGACGCCTGTTCTAAAATTAAATGCGTCAGTACGTCACTGGGAATTCCCTCAAAACGTGTCGAAATTACACAATGGAACCCTTCTACGTCATATGATGCCTATTTTTTGGCTTAAAAGGGGCAGTTTCATTGGTTGATTTGTGTTGAAAGCAAAACCCCAATTCTTTGTCTCTTTGTGTTACCCGCGTCGTTCACACTGCTGTAAACATTGCTAGATGGACAACTTTCATGGCCACCGAAGTAGCAGAATGGATCATTCAGGCCGGTTCTGACGATGATCTAGACGTTGATCATTATGAAAGCAGTAACTAAAGTTCTCAAGTGGAAGATTTTGAGGATGATGTGCCACAAAACGACGACGATCGCGCATATTCAATGGATGAAGATGAAGTTGAAGCAGACGAACGAAGTGCAATTGTCGCTGACAGTGACATCTTTCACTCGGGTAGTCAGGCAACAAATCATTTGGTCTTGGAGCCAGATTTTTAGCTAGAAATAAGTTGTCCTGATCAATGTGAAGCCGACACCAAGGTTGACACTGCCAGTGACGACAGTGGCGATGAAAATGATGCACCACCTGGGTGAAAAATCTTCGGAAATTTCCGCAAGTACCTGTTTTATCAGCTGCTGAAACATTCGGTTTGCAGCCCTTCGTCTTTCAAGATATCGCCGACCCTACACCATTATGTTCCATTATGTTACCATTATGTTCTGAAATGTTGAAATATTGTCTTTTATGTCTTTTTTTTTTTTTTTTTACAGTTTTTGGCCATCATATGCTAAAAATAACACTTTGTATGAATCTCCTGTGGCTCTTTGGGATTTTTGATTTTGACACATACGTTGACATTTTCAAAAGCACAAAATACTTACTAAATGAATCTTTACACAAATTGTTTTTACTTCAGCAGGAAGATAAGAGAATGATCTGCAAAAGTTATTCTAATATCAATAAGCTAGCTTTTATGGATATTCAAGAAAATTAAACAAAAATGACCAAAATAGGATGTCCTCAGGCCATTTCTGCTTCCTGCCCCCAGTGTGCACAGGGCATAGTAGCTGTTGTGAGGCAGTGTTGTGAAAAGGTTAATAGTTCCTTTCCCTTCCACAAATGCACACGGTCTATCTACATATATAAATATATTTCACCCTTCCACAAATCCACACGGTCTATCTACATGTATAAATATATTTCACCCTATCTCACCTCTCTCCCTCGCCGGGATCGGTGGTAGGAGCCACGCTCGACGTCACAAATCTTATCCACGTCACATGATTGAGTAATCTGTGAGCGACCTCCTGGATCCCCAGACCACAAACAAAGTTTAAACCCTACTGAAAATAAAACATTAATAAATAATCTTATTCTGGTTGCTCTTTTCATTTTAATTCATAAATGTTGAACTTTCAGTATTAGTCAGAAACTCCCAAATGACGATTTTGCGCTTTGGCCTGGTTAACATGTGGTGCTTAACCTATGATGGTCAGACCCTTCTAGTCCGGCCAGCCAACTCTTGAACTGGAACTCAGGAAGATAGTGAAGGAGCCGAAGACCAAAATGAGCTTGCGCCAGACGGTTGACAGAGATCTATAAGTGGTGGGTAGACACTGAGGTGATGCTCTGAGACTGTCTTCCGACCAGCGTGTTGGAGCCTTCTTGCTACGTCGTGCGTCCCACGGCACGCAAGTGTGTAAGTAAGTAAGCAAGTAATAATTATACACTGCAATGAATTAACTGTCAAATATTCTATTTTCTGTTTTGATTTAGACCTGAGTTAGATTCAAGAAATCAAGTGGAGGGAGCTTTTCCACAGAGTCCCCATTGTAATTCCAAAAAGATTCAAGTAGCTTGCATGTGCAGGTAATCATGGACAAGAGAAATGTAACACACCTGACCATGACAGAGCTCAGTGTCACGAGGGATGATTCGACTTTACCGGCCAACGTGATAGACTTTCGTTCCCTGCCATTAGTTCAACTTTCAGTATGGATCTGGACCGTCTGTCTGCCTATCGTGTTTATCCTCGGTGTCTTTGGAAACATGATGACCATCATCATTATTCACAGACTTAGAGCCACCCGTTCTGCCTGGGACCGTTATTTTCTGTGTCTTACTGTCAGCGATCTGTGTGTCAACTTCATAGGACCTGCTCACTTGTGGGTTGTGACGGTGACAAGGGTACGAGCATTTCCGGTCCACAGTGCACAGTGTAAGCTGAGTTTTTTCATCAGGTTTGTGGCGCCCATCTGGTCCGCCTGGCTCCTGGTGGCGATGTTGATCCACAGGGCCATGTCTGTGGTGTGACCACATCGTGTGAACCTGCTGTGTACGACAAAAACATGCTGGACCATCATTGTCAGCATCATCATTGTCTTTGCTCTGTTTTATTTTCATTTCCTATACGGGATGGAAGTTACCAGTGACGGGTCATGTACTATGAAAAGTGATTACCGTAAGTTCATGGCGGACACGTTTTCTAAACTCGACACCTTTCTGTTCTCTGTGCTGCCCTTCACCTGTCTGATGGTCAGCAACATGGTGCTGGTGGTCAAGTTAAGAACGTCAGTGATGGAAGCTGGTGACCAGTTTGTAGCCACAGACAGACAACAGACTGAGAGGGAGAGAAAAGTGAACTCCATCACCCTCACAACTCTCGTGGTGTCTGTGTCCTATATCGCCTTCACCTTACCCCTGGCCATTAAAAACGCCATAGGTTTTGCCGTTCTGGGCTCCGATGCCAATCGCATGAAGAGTCTAGATTACTTTTTGAAGAGTCTTTTTCTGTGTGTTTATTATTTCAACTATTCCATGAACTTCTATCTGTACTGCATGACAGGCCAAAGGTTCAGAACGGAATTCCTGAAAATGATTAATGGACAACATCTCTGTATAAGATCTTTCCGAGTTACTGAAAAGAAACAGTCAAGCTAACTCTACCGTCTGCAATGTCGTAATACTATTACTTGAATACACAACAGCCAAACAGTTGGTCAACAAAGAAGACTTCACCTTTATCATCGTCTTCTTGCTGGTTGCTCTCTTGACCTCATCGACAAATTCCAAAGTGTTCAAAACCTGCAGCAAGCCTTGTCTATATACCTGAGAAAGTTGATCACATCACACTGATCTCACGCTCTCTACACTAGCCTTAAGTTATTGTTACACTTAATGTTCATTGTGTTGCATCTGTTTCTTCTGCGATATGTGATGATGCCCTATGCTGTCTTGATGAACTTCCTAAACTGTACATTAATTTAACAAAGTAAACTATGCTCTTTTACCCTCAGGTGACGATTGGGTAATATGTTCTCCTTTTCTAAATACTACAAAAACTTTTGGTGAACAAAACGTTTCATTCGAAGCATCATTTATGATAAATTCCCTAAAGTGCTTGGTCTGTCGTTTTACGTTATCAACATCTTTCTGTTGTGCCCTCAGAACATATCCTCCTTAAATAATCTCTTTGAAAATGTAATGACAGTATCATTTAAATATGTGTGCGTGTGGATGAGTGTGTGAGCGAGTGAGTGAGTGAGTGTGTGTGTGTGTACTTGCGTCGTGTGTGTGTGTGTGGTGTGTGTGTGTGTGTGTGTGTGTGTGTGTGTGTGTGTGCGTGTGTGTGTGTGTGTAACAATATCAATAAATTTTATTCAGTCTTTGCAGGCCACTTGGCCCATATTGACAAGGAGGCTTACATTCAATCATAGCAAAGTTTTGGACAACATTCACTGTTAAATAACACATAATGTACAATATCCTGTATTTTCAGCATCTCATTCTTTAACTTTCTACAATATACATAGCAGTTTGAATGCAAGATTTCTTTTAAGCTTTCTACATAGCAATTGAACTTTTAATGTGTTAGGAAAGCGACAATGATACACAGGGAGGTATATATTTCGTAGGTGCAAGTACTTTGGGCAAACAAAAAGAAAATGTACGATGTCCTCAATGTGATTTCTACTGCATTGTTTGCATTCAGGGTCATTTCTTAAAACGGGGAATACCATTTAGATGTAATCTGTTACTTCTTAGCAGGCAAATGGTTCTTCTATGTGCTACTAAGTCTAAACTTGTAATGTATTTAGGTCTTATGATTTCTGGTTGGTATAAACTGTAATCCTCTTCCTGAGATATGGAATCATGCCAAATTTGTTGTGACATATCTTTCAGCCTGTTTCTAAATTTTTCTAGAAATGATTTACTATTTCCAGGGTTTTGCAATGCCCAGACCTGACCAAATCCACACTTTCTGCCAGCTGTGTCGTGTGCATGCAGCATATTATAACACTGTCTGGGGTACCTGTTGCTCGGCATGTTAATAAGTCTGCACCAGTATTTGATGAATCGAGTTTGAGTATCTATCGAAACAGGAAATCTTCCACAATCACCTAAAGCTACATCATTTTTCACATCCCTACCTACACTGAGTATCATTTTACATATCTTAACGTGCACTTTTTCTATAGCGTCATATTTCTGAAATCCTCAAATTTCTGAGCCATGTAGTAGAATGGGCTTTATTTTAGTATCAAATGTTTTGAAAACCATGTGCACTGGAAGTGCTTCAAATCAGAAATATAACCTTTTTATGCCTGCTACAGCTTTAAGAGCTTTACCAGAAAGAGCTTCTACATTCTTAGTTGATTTTAAAGTGGATGAAAAAATTACCCCTAAATAATTATAACAAGATTCAACCTTTATTTCTGCATTGTTTAAATATCATTTTTCACTTTTTTTGTTAAATCCCCCATTTTTGAATGCAACTACTTTGGTCTTATCCATATTTACCTTCAGACCCCATCTTTTACAGTATTTTTCTAGACAGTCTATCTTCTTCTGTAGGTCTAGAACAATGTCAGCAACAATGGCAATGTCATCAGCGTACATAAGGAGGAAAATACCCAACAGATCTTCCAGTATATCAATACCTCGTGCACCACAACCGATTAACTCTGTCTGAAGTTCAGATAAAAATATAGAAAACAAAAGGGGACTCAAAACACAGCCTTGCCAAACACCAGATAAGCACTCAAAACATTCTGTAATCTTATCTCCAACATACACTGCTGCTATCACACTCTTATACATGCCTTGAATTGTGCCAAACAGTTTACTATGGATCCCTCTAGACAATAGAATATAAAGAAGTTTACTTCTGTTTACACAGTCAAAGGCTTTTGAAAAGTCTACAAATAGTGAATAAAATCGTCCACCCTGTTTGCTTAAGTATTTTTGCACGAGAGATTGGAGAGAAAATATGTTGTCTGTTGTACTATAGCCTTTCCGGAGGCCTGCTTGGGCTTCAGGGATAGTTTCATGTTCATTGCAATATTGAGTCAGTCTATTATTGATAACTGTATTATATATTTTACTAAGCACATTCAGCAAAGAAATACTTCTGTAGTTATCAATACAACCCCGATCACCTTTTTATGCAAGGGAAACATTACTGCTTTTGTCCAGCTTTTTGGGTAACAACCACTACTAAACACTTTAATGAACAAGGGGTGTAGAAACTTAATGAGTACGTTTGCTCCTGCATGGAACAGATCAGTGGACAAACCATCTGGCCTGGCAGCTTTACCTTTCTTCATTGCTGTAATTGCTTTGAATATCTCAGTTTCTGATATTTCATTATCATGATCAAAATTATGACACTCTTCACATGTTTCAGAACTGTGATCTCTTAATGTATCTGAAATTTCTTGTTCAAAATCTTCATCATGGACATTTCGTTCGGGTGACAGTAAAATTTTGAAATATTCATACCATTTGATTGGTGTGACTGCATTTGATCCTTTTGAATTGATGGCTGTAAGTGACTTTATATTTTGCCAAAACGATTTAAAGTTTGGGTCTGCGCATGCTTCGTTTAATTCATCTATGATACGTTTGTCTCTTTCTTCTTTTTTTCGATTTACAAAGCAACTTGAATGCTTTTTTGTGGTCAAGATAGCTTTCTGAGTCCTTTCTGTCATTAGTATGTCTGAATATACGTAGATACATGTATTTCTCTTGTTTAGCTATGTCACATTCCTTGTCCCACCAAGGTGGTTGATTATACGAACATTGCTTTTTGGTCTTGACTGCATTTGTTCTGCTGCTTTTTGCATAAGACTGACAACATATTCTGTGCCTTCATCAACATTTTGAGTTAGTGCTTCTAAGAAATTTGCTAGCTCATGGGTTACATTGGTTTGAAGATAATCAGTAAAGGCTTCTAGACTTTGACTTCTTACTTTAAAATTTAATTTGTATTCCATACTAACACTATTCTCATCTTCAGTTTCTTCGTAACTTTCACGCATATCATCATTGAGAAACAAAACAATAGGAAAATGGTCAGATGCAGATCTGTCTGCTACTAACATGCCAGAAATAAAATCATACACTGATTGGGAACAAATGTAGTAATCAACAACACTCATCCCTCTGTTAGCTGTACAAGTAATCTCGCCCTGTTTATCTTGCTCTGTTCTCCCATTTACGATGAACATGTTGTTTTATTTTAAAAGGTCAATGAGTTTTAGGCTAAAGATATTTATAGCATGGTCTTTTGATTTGCGTTCAATTTCATATCATTCAATAATTCATCAATTTCATTCAACAGGTGTGCATGTCTATTTTCATGGACAAAATCAATGTCTCATAACTCACCAGTACGGGCATTGAAATCCCCACATAATACAGAGGGCAAGTCAGGATATTCACGCATTATCTCGGTTATATTGCTAGCTAGTATATCAATACCAGTGGGGTTGTCTTCACCGTAAATGACTGAATACTCAGGGGCTACATACACAAAGCCAAAAATCACGTCAAAAGAATAATTCAGAACTGATTTACACAATCTTAGAAAAATGCATTCTTCCACTGATGTCATTAACTGTTCAACATATCCAGAAACTGTCTTTCTCAGACAGCTACACCCCCTTTTATGCGCTGAGAGCGAGGGGAAAAGAAACTGTGAAATTGGGAAAGGCACGCACGCGCATGCACACACACACACACACACACACACACACACACATACACACAATATATATATATATATATATATTGTGTGTGTGCGTGTGTGCGTGCGTGCGTGCGTGCGTGCGTGCGCACACGCGCAAGTGTGCATATGATAATTTCTCTTATATTTCGAAAAATGAATTCCATAGAACTGTTTTTGTTTTGCTTTCTACATCTACACCATGCGGCGACGGTGAATTATATCCCCCTCCAATGGAACTAAGTTCCAGGTTTTATCACTAAATCATTCATTTATTCACTACCGGTACTTTGTACAACAATAAAGTCAGCCTCACAGTCTGGACCTCTTGCCAATTCTGACTCATCATCATCATCATGTGCTCTGCTGCGTGGCGTTGGCGATTATGGCTCTCCATGTGAATCTATCCCCTGTCACTGCAAGTACATCTCCCACCCTCTCTGTCTTCAGCCACCCTGCAAGTCCGTCCATTATTTTCTCCCTGGGTCTACCTGGTGTTCTCTTTCCCTCCAGCTTTCCTGTTGTGACCAGGTGTTCTAATTCCCCTTTCCTCATAATTTGTCTTAGAAATGTTGCTCGTTTTTTTCCTAATCTTCTTTATTAATGATCTTCTTCTGACTACAGACAGCACATGCGGTCTTCTGGTTTCTGCTTGTAGTCTAACACTGTAATCTACATGTACTGAACGAATTTAGATCAAAAGATAAGGCACAAAATCAATTGTCAGTCCTGTGACCTTGGGGTTATCATATGGAGTGCACTTTGCTTTGTTTGACGAAGGCGGTCCATTTTACGTGGTTATGTTCCTCTCTCTCTCTTTCTCCTGTCAATCTCCTTTCTCCGTTTTTGTTTGTGTTTGTTTTTTGTTTTGTTTTGTTTTTGAATGGAAAAAGTGTATAACAGTCAACGGTTACCGTTGGAGCATACAATGACACCACAGAACAGCACAGTTCACGTTGACCTTCATGTTGCCGTTGGCTGACAAGTGTCTTATCAGTCACAGCCTCTCAGTCACATACCTCTCAGTCACATGCCTCTCTCTTCGTGATGCCAGTACACGCGCACCGAAACTTCTAAGTTTACAATACACACTCACCGAAACTTTAAACTTTTTATCTAATCATTTATTTTCATATAGGCCTATTTATGATTTTTTTTATTTTATCTATTTATTTATTTATTTATTTTTGTATGTTTCACGCTATGTTGTCCACACTGTATAGGTGATATGTTACCAGACAGTCTGCACAGGTCGTTTTTGTTGATGTGCATGCTGGATGTTTTCCTGTCTCCATAAGCAACCGGCATTGAAATGATTTACTGAATCTTTAACCCTTTGACTTTAGCACCCTATCCACAAGTGCAAAAACTTAACCCTTTGTCTCCCTCACCCTATCCACCAGCTTCCTGCAGGAGGCTGGCAGGTAGGGTGAGGGAGTCAAAGAGTTTTAAGTTTTTGCTTGGCTAACATGGTTGGCAATGCAGAATGCTGATGGACAGGCTGCCGGAGTCAAAGAGTTAATGTGCATTTTGATGTTCTCCATGCGATGATGATTGTTTAGGCACTAACAGGCCCGCAGACATGTTGTCCTGAAAGATCGGAAAAATCTCCACCCTTAACCCATCAGATGAGCGGTACACAGGGAGGACTGAACCCCAGACCTTCTGATTGCAAGTCTGACGTCTTACCCACGTTACTACCATTCATCAACTCCCACTCTATAAAACACCACTTCTATGCTGATGACACCCAACTTCAAGATAGTGACTCACCTGATAATATACAGCGCCTGTTGACTCGCACCACTGAGTGTTACTCGGACATTAAGAACTGGATGACACACAATAGACTTCAGCTTAATGACGACAAGACAGAAGCTATCCTCATTGGCACCCGTCAGAAACTTTCCCAGCTGCCTCCTCTTTCTCTCCCATTATGTAACACATCAGTCCCAATTTCTGATTCAGCTAAAAACCTTGGTGTCTGCATTGACTCTACCCTGTCCATGAACAACTTTGTTTCTCAAACTGCCAGATCTTGCTACTATCATCTCCATCGTATAAGCCTGATCAGGAAGTATCTCTCTGTCGAAACAACTGCAAAACTCGTTCTCTCCTTCATAATGTCTCGCATTGACTATTGCAATTCACTCCTGTCTGGTCTTCCTGCCTCCACCATTCACATCCTACAGCGCATTCAAAACAATGCTGTACGCCTTGTACTCAAAAAGAAAAAAGCTGACCACATATCTCCTCTCCTGGCACAACTTCACTGGCTCCCTGTATCAAAGCGCATACAGTACAAACTAGACACCATGTGCTACAAAAGCCTCAATAACGCAGCCCCCGATTACCTGTCAAGCCTACTTGAGATCTATGTTCCCTCACGTACCCTCCGCTCTGCCTCCGATCCTCTGACTTTTCGCTTTCCACGCACTAAGCTCAATACCTATGGTCCACGAGCCTTCTCTGTTTCTGGTCCACTCTCCTGGAACAAACTTCCTCTCTCAGTCCGTCAACAACCTACTTTTGCCTCCTTCAAGTCCGCTTTCAAAACTCACCTTTTCTCCTCTGCATAAAATCCTAACCTCACTCAACCCCCCTCTGCAACCTGTCTCCGCTCGGAGGGGAATCACTTTGTTTTAATATATAATTGTATATGATGTGCTCTCTGTGGTTTTCCATTGGTTTTATTCTTGCTTTTATTGCTTTTATTCTTTTCTCCCCATTTGTGGCCATGCATGTGTGTGTGTGTGTGTGTGTGTGTGTGTGTGTGTGTGTGTGTGTGTGTGTGTGTGTGTGTTGTGTGCGTGTGTGTGCGTGCGTGCGTGTGTGCGTGTGTGCGTGTGTGTCTTTTCGGCGCTTGGATTTGATTTTGTCGAGATTTGCGCTATATAAATATTGTAATTATTATGTATGCATGTGCGTACGTATATATGTATGTATGTATGTATGTATACGCTTAGATTTATGTATGTATGTATGTATGCATGTATACGCTCAGCTTAGATTTATGTATGTAAATATGTAGGCATGTATGTATGCATGTATACGCTCATATGTATGTAGGTATGTTTGCATGTATACGCTCAGCGCTTAGATTTGATTTTATCAAGATTTTGCGCTATATAAATAAAATATATTATTATTATTATTATATTATTATTATTATGCCTGTTGGTCAGTGAATTCAAAGCCCATATGGATCTGTCCGAGCGCCGTAAGTCCCTCTTGACCAAACTACAAACTGTAGGCTCCAAAGTTCTCAGCCAATTGACCTTATATGTATTTACATTCATTCTTTTCTGTGACAATGGATTTACCATGTGACACTCGGACTGCTCTTCCCGTTCAGAGCGCGTCACCGCTGAGCAGCGCCACCTTTTTTTTTGCCAGGACTTAGAAAGGCAAGAAAGCTAATTCGCCTTCAAGGGGAGGGACCTGGAAAATGAACCCTTCTCTCCAATGTTTTATGCCAGGGCAGCCCGGTGAATGCCCTGCTCTTCACTATTTTCAACTGCCGTGGGACCTTTAGCGTGTGCATGTCAGAAGGCAGATGGGTCCGACTTGTTTTCCATCCCCTTCCTAAGGACTAGACGTTCGGTTTGATTTTCCGGCCAATCAGAGGAGAAAAGTCGAGGCCTCAACGGGGAACGAACCCTGGAACCTCGAGTTTAGCTACTGGCTGGTGAACCTGTGAACCATTCTGCCACTCTTCTCCCTTGAAGTGTGATGTCAACTTGCTCTTAGTCAATGCCCTGACCAGCCCATTTTTTTTTCTGCAGGCTAGTTGGTAAAGCCGCGGACTCAAGATCTAATATCTTAGATTCAATCCTAGCCTGCAACATTAAAAGCTGGCCTGTTCGCTGCCTATCTTAACGTTTCCATCATTCTGGTGGTGCCAGCTTAGTTAATATTTCATAGTCCCTTCTTTCCCCTTCGCTATTTCAAGACCTTGCCAGCGTATAAGGTTTTGCGCAGGCTGGGGAAGTCTGTCAGATAATTGCTGGCAGATTTGGGAGGAGCGCATATGGAGATTTCCGAATGCAGTGAACCCCTCTTGCACTAACTCCAATGTGACACAGGGTGTTCTCTTCAAGCCAGCTGAGCTCTGACTAATCCTATGACCTACACTCTTCAGCGACCAGTACACTATGGGTACGCTGGAGAACGGGTACACTCTTATAGTACCGCATGTGTCAGGGACCTAGGCTCTATGGGTACATTATGGGTACACTGCAGACAGCAACCGGAGACTCTGTCCTTTCTATCCCTATTTACACTACGTGCCAACTCAGTCGTAACAAACACATGCTCACACTCAATCACATTCACACACACACATACAGACACACACATGCATACTCACACACACACACACTCACACACACAAAACACATGCGTGCACACACACATTCACTCACACACACATACACACATACATACACACGCTCACACACATAACATACATACATTTGCAAACAAAAATACACAATCACTTATACACTAACACACTTATATACATACATATATATATACATATAGGCTACATATATTCACATACTTACACACGCTCATACACATACACAAACACATGCACAAACACATACATACATACACACATATACACAAACAAATATATGCAAACACTCACAAACACACACATTCACTCAAGCATAGCAGTAACTGAACTTTGTGGGTTGTCGTGGGAGCGACAAAGGCTAGTGCACAGTCCGTACAAAAACCGACGGAAGGCAATGGGAAACCATCATCGCATATTCCCTTGATACTTGTGGCTAGCCAAAAGAGCATCGGGTAGACCCTGGGAGAAAATTTTGGATAAACTTGCGGAGTGGATGCAGACAGACAGGGTGGGAGATGTACTTGCAGTGAGAAAAGATATTTTCGTATGGAGACCTTTGATCGCCAATGTCATTTGGCATGGTGCATGATGATAATGGTGATGATGATGGTGATGATGATGATGATGGTGATGATGACACACATACACGTGAATAATAATTAAACATTTAAAAGAACAATCATGGTTGTTTATCAGAACGAAGAAAATATTAAAAATCTTGGAAGCAGGCTATGCAGACTGCACAGCTACATAATGCCTGCATGATGACAGTCGAAACATATAAAGTACCATCTCACAACGAGCATACATCATCTGAAACAGCAGGACTGGCATGCAAAACAAGAAGAATGATAAATGGTGCCATCAACTTTCAATTTGTTGACACTCATACTTCATGCGATCATCATCATCATCATCATCATCATCATCATCATCATAGATGTGCCCTGCTGCATGGCTTGGCGATTATGGCCCTCCATAGGAATCTATCCCCTGTCACCACCAGTAGGCCTACATCTCCCACCCTCTCGTCTTCAGCCACCCTGCAAGCCCGTCCAATGTATTCGCTCTGGGTCTACCTGGTGTCATACGATTATACATGCTTCTATTTCACATCCTTCGTCAACAAATGACTTGTGATTTCTACACAAGATCTCATCCTTTTGAGTTCAACACCGCCCCGCACAACATAAAATTGGTTTGTTCACTACCCTTCTTAAATATTTCAACCATTCTGGTGGTGTCAGTATTTCACTGACCCCGTTCCCCTTTTATTTGCAAGTGCCGAACTCGTGTACAAACGGCATACTGAAACACTGTAGCCTACCTGTAAGTGATAAACTTTGCTCTCGGTGACAGAGAGTGGAGATGCTAGTACTGTCCGCAGTGATGCTTCCGACACAGTGCAGTTTGAATGGCCTTCACCAGCAACTGGCTGAAGAAGTTGAAGAACACTCGAGTCCTATGCCACCGGTGTTTGAGAAACTGGAAATACAACTTGGGTCCTGCACAGTTTTTGTCAGCTGTTTGTTTGCACTTCAATTCAACCTATTTCCCTTCACGACACAGGCAGGCAGTCCTGTCGCTCGCTCTCCGATCCAGTTCTAAACTTGTCGTCTGCTCGGCTTCTCTGTTGGGTACTCGTGTACCCAATGTAACGAGACTATCATTGTTGCAAACGAGACTTCCTCGCTGTTGAACCGATCTCGACCTTATGACCTGGCCAATGATAATAATAATAACAATAACAACACTGATAATGATGATGATGATAATATAATCATCATAATAATAATCATAATGATAAATAATGATGATAATAATAAAAAATAATGATGGTGATGATGATGATGATGATGATGATGATAATGTTATCGTCATTACTATAATTATTATTGTGAAAATTGACGCCTAATCAGAATAGCCCAAGGTACATACAAAATCAATGAAAATGGTAAAAAAAAAAACAACAACAAACAAACAAAAAACAGTAGCACAAAATTAATAATAATTACAATATAATTTAATTAATTACAATATTTATATAGCGCAAAAAAAAATCTTGATAAAATCAAATCTAAGCGCTGAAACAGACACACACGCACGCACGCACACACAAGCACGCTCGCACGCACGCACACACACACACACAAGCGTGCACACACACACACGCATGGCTATAAATGGGGAGAAAGAATAAAAGCAATGGAAAATTATAGACAGCATATTATATACAATTATATATTACAATGTGATTCCCCTCTGAGTGGAGACAGGCTGCAGAGGGGGTTGAGTGAGGTCAGGATTTTATGCAGAGGAGAAAAGGTGAGTTTTGAGAGCGGACTTGAAGGAGACAAAAGTAGGTTGCTGACGGACTGAGAGAGGAAGTTTGTTCCAGGAGAGTGGACCAGAAACAGAGAAGGCTCGTAGACCATAGGTATTGAGCTTAGTGCGTGGAAAGCGAAAAGTCAGAGGATCGGAGGCAGAGCGGAGGGTATGTGAGGGAACATAGATCTCAAGTAGGCTTGACAGGTAATCGGGGGCTGCGTTATTGAGGCTTTTGTAGCACATGGTGTCTAGTTTGTACTGTATGCGCTTTGATACAGGGAGCCAGTGAAGTTGTGCCAGGAGAGGAGATATGTGGTCAGCTTTTTTCTTTTTGAGTACAAGGCGTACAGCATTGTTTTGAATGCGCTGTAGGATGTGAATGGTGGAGGCAGGAAGACCAGACAGGAGTGAATTGCAATAGTCAATGCGAGACATTATGAAGGAGAGAACGAGTTTTGCAATTGTTTCGACAGAGAGATACTTCCTGATCAGGCTTATACGATGGAGGTGATAGTAGCAAGATCTGGCAGTTTGAGAAACAAAGTTGTTCATGGAGAGGGTAGAGTCAATGCAGACACCAAGGTTTTTAGCTGAATCAGAAATTGGGACTGATGTGTTACATAATGGGAGAGAAAGAGGAGGCAGCTGAGAAAGTTTCTGACAGGTGCCAATGAGGATAGCTTCTGTCTTGTCGTCGTTAAGCTGAAGTTTATTGTATGTCATCCAGTTCTTAATGTCCGAGTAACACTCAGTGGTGCGAGTCAATTGAACAAAATCTAATCGATAAACCATACCCTCAGTCATAATTATGACATTCATCTTCAGCACAACTCACAAACCACAAATCAATACACGCACACATGCGCAGCAAGCAAAAGTACTGAACTCCAACACACAACAAACATTCATAAACCGAAACCCACTAAGTTTCAGTTTCTCACGATGACGTCTCCGCGCTCGGAAAGAAGAAAGACACTAAATCCAACACTACATTCAGAAGCATGCACAACGAAAGCAGGGCACATTTTAACTGAACGATCTAACGAGGCACCCATTTCTCTCAAATGGTTCATGGACCCATCAGTCATTGTCTTCTCTCTAGAGGCATGCATTTACCCGGGACCAGGGATGCAGGTTGGGAGGCCATTGTTTCTGACGTAGGCGCAGTGTTTCCATCTGGGCAGCAGAAATGACAGAAAGCAAAGCAGAAACAAAGAGAGTGACAGAAAAGAGGAAACTTATAGTACAGAATTAACACACTACCAGAATGATTGGAGTATTATGAAGATGAACAATAAAGAAGCCAACGTTGTGTTAGGAACCAGAAAAAAAAAACACAAAAGAAGAATAAGAACGTGTATTTATTTCCAACAAGACAATACATGTTGTATTAAATACGCGTTGTATTAAATATGTGTTCATATTCTTCTTTCGTGTTTTTTTCTGGTTCCTGTTTGCTTGAACGCGGGCAGTCACACTTGTTTTGGACAATGTTTATGTTATTGAGTGGGATTGAACTCCAGACCTCAGATCTTGCATCCACTACACTATCAAAAGAGCCAGCGGGCCCATTTAAAAAAACGCAGACAAAAATATAAAAATTATACAAAAAATATATGAGAAAAGAGTACGATGACTCTCCCTTGGTAATCACTTCCCTGAAGTCCACTCCCCACTATATATATATACTACACGTCATTATTGAAGGGCCAGGAACGTTTTTGAGTCAATTTTTGAAAGGAGAAATAACCTATTTTCTCTTACTCTTTTCTCCAATTCGTTGCCGTAACTGAATGGATAAGAGCTCAGACAACATTGCAGTTTCCTTTTGGCACGTGTTTGGGGATTTGCCGATTTGCAATGGGCGGCCCAAGGAAGACAATTTCCACACGAAATTGTCGAATCTTCAGCAGGGTCTCTCTGACGACGCAGGCAAGGTAGCGACAAAATTCGCTTTGCACGTGCAAGGCAAGCCCTTTTTGAACACTACTCCAGCCAAAGTTGCCCGCAGACGAGGATAAAAAGGACCCGTTCTTGGTTCGTTTTAACCATGCTTGCAAGACGACGGATGACGGATGAGCAGCGGGGGAGAGCCCTCGCTCTGCTTGATGAAGGCCTAGCGCAGCGGGAAGTTGCTAGACGACTTGAAGTGTCGCATTCCACAATCCAGAGACTGCTGGAGCGCTTCAATGAGACTGGAGCAGTCCAGGAAAGGCGTCACACGGGTCGACCCAGAGTAACGACAAGACAGCAAGACCGCTACCTTGCCCTCTCCGTCCTGAGGGAAAGGGCATCCACTGCGGTGACCTTGAGGGGTCAGCTGAGGGACGCAACAGGTGCTAACATCAGCTGCAGCACGGTGAGAAGACGGCTACATGAGGCAAACTTGAGGTCACGGAGACCGGCCGTCCGACCCGTGCTGTCACCGGTCAACAGAGTGCGCCGCATGACCTGGGCCAGGGAGCACGTGACCTGGACAAGGCAACAGTGGGCCCGGGTCTTGTTTTCGGATGAGTCCAGGTTCACCCTGACCTTTAACGATGGCCGGGCTCGGGTGTGGCGACGTCAAGGGGAGAGGTTCGCTGACGCCACTGTCCAAGAGCATAACCGGTACGGCGGCGGGTCGGTGATGGTGTGGGGTGGCATGAGCCGTGGTACCCGGACCCCCCTGCTCCCCATTGACGGCATCCTGAACGGGGTCCGGTACCGGGACGAGGTTCTGGCGGCCGTGGCACTGCCTGCGCTTGTGGACCTTGGTCAAGGCGCCATCTTCCAGGACGACAATGCACCTGCGCATCGAACACGCCTTGTGACCGACTTCCTGGAGCAGCATGAAGTCGTCCGTATGGCCTGGCCAGCGTGCTCACCTGACCTGAACCCAATTGAACACCTCTGGGATGTGCTCGGGAGGCGCATCAGGGACAACCACCCCCCACCGGGCACCCTGGCCAGGCTGGTCGACATCCTGCAGATCGAGTGGGCGGCCATCCCTCAGGACACACTCCGTACCCTTGTGGGGTCGATGCATCGGCGCTGTGAAGCATGCATCCAGGCTCGGGGCGGACACACGCGATATTGAAAACAGATTGGCCAAATCTGACACTTTCTGTTTTTTGAAAAGGGGGGGATGTTCCTTTAAATGCATGTGCTGTTCACTAATGGGTCATTGTGCTAATTTCTTTTTCCAAAACAGGTGTGGAAATGATGAAATAAAACATAGAATCAATTCTAAACATTGTCAATTATTTCAACTTAAAATTAGAGAGGAAGGAAGAAGTGGCCCTTAAATTATGATTAGGAGTATATATATATATATATATGTGTGTGTGTGTGTGTGTGTGTGTGTGTGTGTGTGTGTGTGTTTGTGTGTGTGTGTGTATTTGTGTGTGTATGTGTGTTTGTGTGTGTGTGTTTGTGTGTGGTTGTGTGTGTGTTTGTATGTGTGTTTGTTTGTGTGTGATTGTGTATGTTTGTGTGTGTGTGTTTGTGTGTATGTGTGCGTGTGTTTGTGTGTGTGTATGTGTGCGTGTGTTTGTGTGTGCGTCTTTGTATGTGTGTGTGTTTGCGTGTGTGTGTGTTTGTGTTTGTGTTTGTATGTGTGTTTGTGTGTGTGTTTGTGTGTGTTTGTGTGTGTTTGTGTGCGTGTGTGTGTGTATGTGCGTATGTGTTTGTGTTTCTGTTTGTGTGTGTGTGTTTGTGCGTGTGTGTGTGTGTTTGTGTGTGTGTGTTTGTGAGTGTTTGTGTGTGTTTTGTGTTTGTTTGTGAGAGTGTGTGTGTGTTTGTGTTGTGTGTGTGTTTGTGTGTGTGTTTATGTCTGTGTTTGTGTGTGTGTGCTTGTGTTTCTGTGTTTGTGTGTGTTTGTGTGTGTATGTGTGTGTGTGTTTGTGTGTGTTTGTGTATGTGTTTGTGTGTGTTTGTGTATGTGTTTGTGTGTGTTCGTTCGTTCTTTGATTTAACGTCTGTTCACTATGAGTGATATTAGACGGGTGTGTGTGTGCGTGTGTAAGTGTATGTTTGTGTGTTTTTGTGTGTGTGTGTTTATAGATATATAAATGTTTGTGTGTGTGTTTGTGTGTATGTGTGTTTGTGTGTGTGTGCGTGTGTATGTGTGTTTTTTTGTGCTTGTGTATGTGTATGTGTGTGCATGTATGTGTGTATATGTGAGGTGTGTGTGTGTGCACATGAGTATGTGTGTGTGTATGTATGTCTTCAAACTGGAACTGTCCCAGATTCTTTCAAGTCTGCTATTGTTCACCCTCTCCTCAAGAAACACAATTTAGACCCAAATGAACTGAAAAATTACCGGCCTATCTCTAATCTCTCTTTCTTGTCAAAACTCCTTGAAAAAGAAGTCGTCCTCAACCAGCTGAACTCTCACCTGTCTGCCAACAATCTCCTCAATCCTTTCCAGTCAGCCTACCGCCAGTGCCATAGCACTGAAACTGCCCTACTGCACATTCTCAACAATCTCCTCCTTGCAACTGATACTGGCAAAGTCTCTCTCCTCACACTCCTTGATCTGTCTGCAGCCTTTGACACCATTGATCATGGTATTCTCCTTTCTAGACTTCATCATACTTTTGGCATCTCTGACATTGCTCTGTCTTGGTTCACTTCATACCTATCAAACAGAAAACAAACCGTTCTCATCAATGGCACTTACTCTCAACCTGCATACCTGACCTGTGGTGTTCCACAAGGATCTGTCCTTGGCCCTGTTCTTTTCACTCTTTACACCTCCCCCCTGTCCACCATCATCAACTCCCACTCTATAAAACACCATTTCTATGCTGATGACACCCAACTTCAAGACAGTGACTCACCTGATAATATACAGCGCCTGTTGACCCGCACCACTGAGTGTTACTCGGACATTAAGAACTGGATGACACACAATAGACTTCAGCTTAATGACGACAAAACAGAAGCTATCCTCATTGGCACCCGTCAGAAACTTTCTCAGCTGCCTCCTCTTTCTCTCCCATTATGTAACACATCAGTCCCAATTTCTGATTCAGCTAAAACCCTTGGTGTCTGCATTGACTCTACCCTGTCCATGAACAACTTTGTTTCTCAAACTGCCAGATCTTGCTACTATCATCTCCATCGTATAAGGCTGAT